>VWYP01006736.1:207957-314145 GCA_013400435.1 Pycnonotus jocosus
TTCTTTACTTTGGGTTCACTAATAGAATCAATATTACAACCATTCCCTGCTTGAACTTGTCACCACTGCATTTCATTAACTTTCTCAATATTTGATGCAAATTGTTTCTAATTAACATGCCTCTGAAAAAAGAAAAAAAGGATTCTTAAAAACTTGTGTGCAGTCTGTATAATAATAAAATTTTATTCTCAGCTATGAAGACTTATACCATTTTATGACCTTTTTTCAAAATTACTGTTGCTATTATTTTTCTTCTTGTAAATAGTGTATTTTAGAATGAAACTCTTTTGTCTGTACTATAATTAATAACCAGAAAATGAAAACATAATAAGGCAAGTAAGGAGATGATTCATTATTGTGAAAAAAGAACACAAGCATACTCAGAACTGATCTAATGATTAATATTTTCATTAAGGGAAATATTTAGGAGATTCTATCATTTTGGTATGTGTTATCATTATTGCACGCATTAGGCATGCATCTGTTTTGGTTTCTCTCCCTTTATCTGCAAAAGAGATGATCCAATTTATTAAAAAGGAAAGGAAAAAAGAAAAAAAAGAAAAGGAGAAAAAGAGGAAAAAAGGAAAAAAAAGCAGGGGGATGGGGAGAAAAAGGGGAGACATATGTCAACTATGTCCTTGTGATTATCCAGAAATAAATTTGAAGAGTGTTAGAAAATTTTGGCCATCCACTGTAAAACAGCATAAAATTTGAAATGTAGGGATCAAGGGCAATTTCATGAACATGGCTGCCTTGCATTTCCTATGTGGGAGGAAAACATATAGGAAGGAACAAAAGTATACACACACACACAAATATAAACTTTCTGTGTGTATATTGTTTTTTACAACTAAAAAGTTGTAAAAGAGATAAATACATAGGGGTACATAATCTGAACAGGATATTGCAGGAGTCCAGATTGTGCTTGTAAAAATTTATCAAAGGAGTTGACCAAATCTGACCACTGAGCTCTGTATTGTTATTCTAATGGAAAGAAATAAAAGATAGCAAGGGGCCTATGGCCTCAGAGAGCAACTTGTCAATGAGATGGAGGCAGTCGAAATCTGACTGTACCCAAACACAATTGTTCAGCCCTTCCTCCCTTTTCCCACACTGGCAGCACATTCTCCTTGCTCCTTTTTGCTTTCACTTCTGTGAGTGTGTCCATGCCATGAAGAGTAATTGTCTCCTGCTCCACTTCCTTCACATTGTTAATTTTTGTCTGAGTGAGTAATCCTCTCTGAGTTAGGGCACGAGCTCCTGTGCCAGCAGAAGGGTATCTGTGGATTCCTACAGCTGGAGGCCACAGGACCACACCTTTTAGTGGCACTATGGATTTAAATCAAATGGAAAGCAATACGGAAAAGCAGCCTGAGCTTTACATGCATGGTGCCCCTTGCAACCACTGCATTCACCGGAATAACAGGAGAGATTTAGACAAGTGTGCCACTAGGCTAATTAAGGGCTCTTCTGCTAAAGAGGCTTTTGTCTCAAGCTTTAGTTCTGGAGATCTGAATGTAGCTATATATNCTTGATGAAGACTTTATTTTTACATGTACACCAGTATGATACATGATATGGATACTCAAGTTTCAGCTTTGGGATTTTTTTGATTTAAAAGTGTTTAGGAAACAAATTACAGATGTTGTTTTATTCTGTTTTCAGCCCATATTTCCATGAACATGATATGTTCGTGAAGCTGGATGTCACTCAAACCATTCAGGCTCTCAGTTTGAAATGTGAAGTCTGGTTTCAGTGAAACTTCTCTTGTTGGAAATGGGAGCTGCATGTTTTACTCCAAAAGCAATGCTGAACTGACTGTTCAGCAGTAACTGTGAATAATTATTAATGACTTGAGTAGGCTTTCAGAATTTTGCAAGTTTAGCATATGTGGAAACACCTGTAGGATTCCTTTGCATTACCTATGCCTGTGTTTGGAAATGTTCATGAATGTCTGAGGTAAAGCAATAAGCCTGTGCTTCCATAGCTCTTGCTGACTTTTAAAATTTTTGTGCTGCTTGAAATAAATCTGATCAGAATTTCAGCTTGATGATTATACTGTACTTTTTTTCCTTGCTTCACCTTCCATCCTTTCATAAACTGTAGGGATACAGTTCTCTTCCACATTCGCAGGAATACTTAACATTTACTGTTAAAGCTGATTTGAATTAAGTATGTTTTCCCAAAATTTGCTACTGTAAGATGCCTTGTTTTCACAATTATGATAGTTATTTTGAATTATGTTGTCCCTTCCTTTCTTTTTTTTTTTGTTATGAAAAGGCAGTGTCTTGGTTTTCCAGTCCCCTTACCATTCCTATAATACACCCCAATTACTGACTAAACTTAAATGTCTCATGGATGCTTGTGCCCTTGATATTTGGTTGCACTCACTTTTATGTTATTTCATGCTCTGTAGCATTAATGAAAGCAATGGGGCATTGTTTTGATCCTGTTATTTATTTTTCTCCCTAGCTGTGTGCTGCCCACCTGCCAACCCGATCAGAGGCACCCAACCACTATCAAGCTGTGTGTCGGGCTCTGTTTGCTGAAACAATGGAGCTCTACACTTTCCTGGCCAAAATTAAAAGTGCAAAAGAGGTAAGCAGTCTGAGAAGGTTTTCTGCTTTTGAGCTCATCACCATGTGAATCTGGCTTACAAAATCTCTTCTTTACCCAGCCAGTAGGGAATGTCAGATGCTTGAGGAGATCATCTGTAGTTTTCAGGGAGTACTCTTCTTCAGCTGAGGTGTTTTTTTTTAAATTTTGGCCTGTAACCATTTACATCCCTCAGAATTTGTTATTAATTGTGACTAGTCTATTTGGGAGTAAACAGGATTTTCTTGGAGGGTAACACATTGCATATGTGTACCCATTGCTGCATATGTGTATGCAATATATTTGAGTCTAAAGCCTTGTCTGGTGTTTCAGGGATGTTATGAAGTGTCAGAGCTTTACCTGTTTTTCCTCAGCTCCTTCCCATGACAGAATTCTCATTGCTGAGAATTGTCTGAGATTTTCCTTCCTCATATTTTGTCCCCAGTCAGCAGCTTCACTTACCTTTTGCTGTATGATTGGTTTGTTGTCTGTCACATTGATTTCACAGCAGAGCCAACTTCAAAAATAGAAAATTTTTCCCCTTCAGGTCACAGTCCTTATGTTCACTGCCTGTTTGGCTGTTATTGTTGGCTGAAATGCCATCCTGTGAACCATTGCAATTAACGGGTCTGGCTGAAGTGTGATTTTAAGGATGATATTTACTGCAGAGAGTTTCAGTGATCTGGCCTGCAGAGTGGCCCTGTGAACAGTTGTATTAAAACAGTCTGGGTGCTGGTAACACTGGAAAACTGGGGGGTCAGGGCAAGGGCAGGAAGGGAAATTAATTTCTCAAAGCTAGTTTCCTCACCAAAGAAAACTTGTCAAGTAGCAATACTTTAATAATTTTTTTTTTCTTAATAAATCCCTGAAGGATTTTCTTTTCTTTTGTAAGTCAAGATCTACAGTACCTTTGAAAAGCAGGATAAGATTTTACAGGCTGACCTAAAAAATTTTGCTGTTGAAAGAGGCAGAGCTGTTCCACCCACGCACACACACTCCCACTGTTTTCCTTCTTCTGGTTTTAGGGAACAAGTGCAATAAATATCAAGCAAAACAAAAAATAAAGGAGTTACTCCTTGTCAGGTTAATGAGCTGAATCAGCTCATTAAAGGGTCAGATGAACCTCAGAGCAGCACAAGAGAGCTTTTATCATGCTGATGGTGGAAGATGCAGACCAGAGACATAAGGGGCTGCTGCTCTTTCCTTCCTGAGTGAGATGCATCATCCAAGAGGGAGAATCCTTCTGAGATGTTTTTCTGCTGCACAGGGTCGCATTTCATCTCTTCTTCTCCACTCCTATTCAAACTGAAAGCAGTTTTTAAACTGAAGCAGTGTTATATAAGGATAGTTTTGACAACGTCAGCATGACTAAAGAGCCACTTGTTTTCTGAAGTGCCTGTGTTATGGGACATCTGCATCCAATACCCCTGATACAGGGAGCAGCCAAGATACAAAAAAGCTGTCTCTCAAACCTTGACATCCTTAATTTCACATCTTGCCTTTTAACTATTGGATATATTAACTGTATACATTATGTACTGCATGTATTAACCTGTGCTGGAAACACCTCACTCAACAGCTGTTGCAAAGTCAATGTTAAGACTCAAAGATTACACCCTTCAGAGTTCTTCTTTCTGCTCAAAAGAGGAATTATGTTTCCAATAGTTCTCAAACACCTTGGCCACAGTGAGCAAAAATAGGGCATCTTTGTTGTCAGTGTCAAAAAAAAAAATATTGTGGGCTATAACCATTTAAAATCATGTCTTAACAATAATATTTTAAAAATTATTTTTTAAAGTGGAAAGGCATTTGAATTTGCAAATTATTTAATCACCTTATCATTGGGCATAAAAACCCAACAACATCTGATCACACCACAGAGAATACTGTGAGTTAATCCCAAATGAAAGAAACCATTTGCCTCTCACAGACTATTAGGCATTGATTCAAAGCACATTTAGGTCAAAGGAAGTAATCTTTGTGGATGGAATTTTGGCCCTACTGAATCAGTAAGACTTTTATTGCTGCACCTAACCAGGGCCAGAATTTTGACCTTTTGATTGCATTTTACTCTGGGTCAGTCTCTCAGTAGGCATGTAAGAAATTACCAAGGAAATTACCTTGGAAGCAGCTTTTGGAATCTGAATACTTTGGATTTATGATGTGCTTGGTCCTTGGTCATAGCTTTTATCTAACTATAGATTTGGAAGACATTTAATTTTGAAAATAATACAGTGTACAAAATAAAAAATAAGTATGAAGAAAATATGAGGTGAAATGCTGTAAGTCTCATTGCACCATTTTAAAGTGACCTTTATAGTTTATACTTGAGGCAAGCAGGGATCATATGATCACGTTAGGTTTGTGCCAGTAAAAGCTGTGCTATTGTTTACATGCTCTTCTGTCTTGAAAATACATAGCAGGATCTTAAGTCATGAGGAGGACAGTTAAATACTCTTCTTGTAAAAGAAGAGTATTATTTTTTCCTTTTGTTGTTGTCTTATAAGTAGTGTTTATAAAGGAGATACACACTGAATACTTCAGTAAGGAAGTTTTGTTGTCATGGATTTGTGGTGATTGCATTGGCAAAGAACTGGGGGAGGGAAGAACCAATTTACATACATAAGTTCCAATTAAAAAAAATTATACTATGTAATATTGTGTGTTTGACACTAAAGATGCTGGGAATTTTAAATTGTTAGTTTGTTTCAAAAAATGACAGCCTAATTTGGAGATCTTCCTTTAGATTCCTTCAGACCTAAAGGCAGTTGTGTATGTGACATCAAAATGAAATTTAAAACACCAAAAAGAAGAAAGAATCCTCTGAAATTATTTAAAGTAACTTTCCTGTGGCTAAAAATTACTTTGAAATTACTTGGATTCCTTCTAGGGCCACTGAGTGGCCTCTGGGTATCTGTTTTCCAGGTATATGAGGTTCATGTTTTATGGTCAGTAAATGCTTAAATAGGCAGCTTCACTGTAGTGGAAGAGGGAGAATTTTTATCTGTAAAAATTCACTTGCTTGGAGTAAACAAAATCTGACCTATATTATGCTGCAGCCTAGAACAGGTTTAGATGGGAAATAAACTGTGGAAGAGTCAGAGAAAAAAAGATTGATGATGCAGTTTTCAATTTGGCCCTGTAAAAACTTAGCAGGACTTTGAAAGTCCAGGATTTCAAGAGGGATACATTGGTAGGTAGGAGGGACAGGTCTATAGGTTGTAATATGTTTTAATAGTAGTGTATATACTGAGGAGTCGTGTGTTCCCCAGTCATCATCTGTCATATAACAAATAGAGCGTAGGTTCACAAAGGGCTGTACTGGCATGAATTTGGGTGAGTGTATTAATCAGAAATGATAAAGCAATGAGTGAGCTGTTCAGATCATCTCAATGGATGTCAAATAGAATGTTTAAGGCCCTTTGTCACATAATTGATGCAATATGGTTATTTCCAGTCTGATTCCCTGTGTATGAAAGGTCAGCAGTAAAGTTGACTTGCAGACAGGGAGATGGTACTTCCATTCTTGGAAAGTGTGAAATGTTTCATATAGTGGATGGACAGGATGGACAGAGTTGAGAAAGATGTGATAGTGCTGTTGCAATAGTTAAAAAAAATAAACAACTAAAAAATTTCTTTTTGCAAGGTGAAGTTTACTAGGGTGTTTTTCAGCACCTGCATGCTGCTCAGGGTCTGTGAAAGGTGCCCTTGCTGCAGTCTCACCCTGGGTACCATCTGCTGCTATCCAGGAGTGGTCTGATGGGCCAAGACCTCCTAATTCTTGTGAGCTGCAGTTTAAGCTTTTACAGCTCATAAAAAAGATGGAGTACAGCTTGTTTTTCATGTCAAGAAGTAAGCTTTCAAAATTGCATTAAGAAAATCCCACAGAAAGGGATTATCTCTTTTTTTTTATTATTGTTTTGGAGCGAAAATGGTCCACAAGGTGAAGGAAATGCACACATATATGGCAGGGGGGTAAGACAGTTTGAATATCTGCTAAAAATTGACCCATGTAAAAGAAAAAAATTATCTTTTCAGGATTGTCCAAAAGTCATTGACATAACTTTTGGTGGCACCTGGCCACAGAGAGAACTGTAGGCACAAATAAGTGATGTCCACAAGATAAAGCAAATGTTCCTGCTGTGAAGTATCTGAAAAGGTCACACGCATTGCTCAGAAATGGCATCGAGTGTGACTGAGAGAGACAGGGAGGAATGCAAAATTGGTGCTCTGGATCAGACAGGGGACCCACCACGGCTGTGTCCACATTGTGAACCTGCTGTTTTGAAGGGATATCTGCCCTAGTCCTCCTCTGGCTCCCCATTACTGCCTGGTCCTGCCTTCTCCTGGAGTTAATGTTCCACGTGCACTTCATGGCTGAGCGAGCCAGCAATGTGCCCTTGCTACAGAGAAGGCCGGTGGTGTCCCAGGCTGCATTAGGAGAAATGTTGCCAGCAGTTGAGGGAGGGGATCCTCCCCCTCTGCTCAGCACTGGAGTGCTGGGTCCAGTTCTGGGCTCCCCAGTACAGGAGAGACATTGACATAATGGAGAGCGTCCAGGGAAGGGCCAGGAAGATGAAGAAGAACTGAAACAACTCTCCTGTGAGGAAAGGCAGAGAGACCTGGGGCTGTTCAGTCTGGAAATGAGAAGGCTTGGGGGTGTCTCATCAATGGCCAAATACCTGAGGGGAGAGTGCAAAGCAGACAGCATCAGGCTCTTTTCAGTGGTGCCCAGTGACAGAATCAGAGGCAATGACACAAACTAAAATGCAGGAGGTTTCTCTGAACAGCCTGAAATACTGCTTTTACTGTGAGGGTGACTGAACACTGACAAAGGTTTTCTGGGGAGGCTGTGGATTCTCTGCCCTTGGAGATAATCAGAAGCTGCCTGGACATGATGCTGCACAACTGGCTCTGGCTGGAGGGTTGGACCAGCTGGCTTCCAGAGATCTCTCTCTCAAACACTTGGTGGCTCTGTGGGTGGTACCAAGAAAGGTGATGCTGGCCTGTAGGATGTAGATCTGTGGATTATAAACTCCTCAGCTGGCACAGGTGATGCTAATAAACACCATGAGATGCTGGCCAGAATATGAGATAAGGGTCTAGTAGGCAGATGTGTTGCAGTAGGTTTGACTTACATCTCAAAAGGTTTTAGAGATTGATATGCACCCTAGAGCATCAAAATTAATATTCCTTCCAAAACTAATTAAGACATTGTATATTTTTATAATTACCTACATCTCTAATTGCAGTGAAAATCCATGCTCATCAAAAACTCATCCATAATTTCATTATCCACAATGTGCCTTGCAATTAGGCTTTTGGTAGAACATAGAGAAAGCTCCCAATCTGCCGTCTTTGTACTGGTCTTTTAAAACATGTTGCTTTTCATTTCTGTCCTTTCTGATGTAAAAACATAATTCTTTCAGTCTGCCTGGATATACTTCAATCTGATCTGTATGAAATGTAAACATACAAATTCTAATTAAGTACATGCGTAGAAATGAAATTGTTCCTTTCTTTTTTTCCTAGTTTCATGTCATACAAAGATTCAGTTGGAAAAGAGCTAATTAAAAAAGTCAGGTGGCTATACTGCTGTATTATTTGTACAAAATATGATAATGGAGGTAGTTAATAGGTACCTAAACAATGTTAATGGCTAACTTATTTTGGAAACAGTCATTAGCCCAGTTACTCTCAAAATCTTGTGACTATAGAAGCTGTCAAATACTCTGCTGCTTGGATTTTCAATGAGCACAGCTGGAGAAATGAATTAGTTCACAAACTTTTCAGCTCATAACTTCACTTTTGCCTACACTTCCAAGTCTCTAGTAACCCTACTTTTGCAGCTGTGTTGTTGTCAGGCTTGCAGCTCTATTGTGATCAGTTTGATCCCTCAATTTAGGACCTTTAATAAGGGAAAATGCTGCTGGTTTGTGTTGAGCAGGGGAGAGTTTGGGTTTCTTTTCTTAAGTGGTGCTGACACTGTCACTCAATCAGTGTTACATGCCCTTGGTTTGGGTTTTTTTGCCTCTTACACAATCATGTTGAGCAGCATGGTGACTACTGCCCTCTCCAGAGCTGAGCATCAGCCCATACCTCTATATATGAAGAACTTTGTCTGCTTTCAGCTTGAGGTTTTCAGGAACTGGTTTAACTATCCTATTCCCAGTTTGAATTAAATGGGTTTTGGGTCTTTTTCAAAGACCTAGAGTAATAAATACACACTGCATGCTGTGTATTTTTAAATTGAACCTAGATGTGCAAGAGTGTTTTACTAGTTTCACAGATAGCAGTGTAAGAATCAATTTAATCAGTGAACAAGTGACTTCTAATTAAGAGTATAAACTGGGAACTACAGTAGACTGTGCTCTGCAATTGGTGAAAGGTGAAGTCCAGGTCTGGATTCCCTAGAATACCATTAAAGCATTGTGTTTTAGAAAGCATTTTATGGAAGGGAGTCTCTGACACTGTGCTGACAAGAGTCTTATATAAACTCCCATCTGTCACTGAGCACAGAAGAGCACATCTCAAATGTGGGCCACGCAGCAGCAGCAAATCAAGTGCCTGCTTTTAATAGTACAGCAAGAGGTTTGAAGACATTTGATATTTTTATTACTAGCCTTTGTCACAAAATGCAGTCTTCTAAAAAAATGGCCAAATGCTGTAAAGGTTTTTAAAAAAACAAAAATAGCTAAAGCTCCTGAAGCAGTAATTTCCTACACATCCAACCCTTATTGCCTGAATGAATGCCCAGGCTGTAATAGGTGAATTGGGTCTGTGGTATGGGTCTGAGGTTCTGGGATCATTTAGAAAAACCCTTTTAAGATTTTTCTGCTTCCTGAAATGGAAATCCATTTAGGCCATGTATTTATTATACTGTAATAGCTTTTCTTAAGCCATTGTCCCAAGGGTAAGTGCAAGTGGCTACAGCAGTGGTATCTGAGGTTACTTGCAGGTTTTGGAACACAGTTGATTTCTGACAAAGTGTCTATTGTGTTTTAAATGTGTTGGTTTCTATAAATTATGGTTGAAACAGAGGCAGAAACCCACTGATGCTGGCTGGAGATGCTGGAGGGAAACCCTAACGTTTCATTTCGTCTACAAGTTTAAACATAATCATTTGTCACAGTGAATTTATTCCTTCCCAAGCAGCACCTGACAGGTGTAGAAGAGCTAAAGAAGCCTTCCTAAAAATTTCCTGCAAGAGGGTTTCTTCCAAAGCTTTGTTAGTTCTATAATGATGGAAATTTCTTTATCTTCTACTCTTCTCCATGAATTGCATGGTGAGCTGCATTTAAGTGCCAGAGCCAGGTGCCAGGGAAGGGAATGAACCATCCCTCCAAAGTGGGTGTCTGTGGTACCAGGCCTGCAGGCAAGCACTCAGCACAGGGATGAGGAGTAAAAGAAACCAGCTTTGGCAGTAGCCTGTGCTTGTACCAGCTCATTTGTATCATCAAACTGCTCTTGGAGACTCTTCAGCTCTTGGCTGGTAGGTTTTGCTCCTGCAGCTCTCTGGTGCATGGCAGCCAGCATCACTTACACCTGTGCTTTCTTGGGTAGGAACTGCCCCTCTAGCTATGTTCCAGAGAAACTAATTAGATGGTGGCCTTATTTGGACAATCTTTCAGCTGCTCAGGGTGGGGTTTTTCACCCCCTTCTCATTTTCTGCTGTTAAGAAAAACAGGCTGTAATCTCTTCTAGCTTCATGAAATATTTATGTCAGTCAAAAGCATCAGCCTTTGGGCATAAACCAGCCCCATAAACTGTATGGTAGGGAACATAGTTGCTGAGATGGGTGATTGTCACCAGTCCTGTTGAATAGCTGAAGCATAGATTAAGCAGCTGGAACATGTTATTTTTTTTTTTTTAATTAAAATGTACCTTCCAGTGTGGGAAGGAGGAGCAGATCTGACAGTTGTGAGCCCATTTACTGAAGTTATCTTTTTGATTACAAAGAGATAAAGGAAAAAGTATCAGGTGTTATATTTTGCAGTTTACCAGGAGATGTTAGCAGTTTGCAAGAAAGAAAGTAATTTACAGTTCATAGGTGCAGTATTTGAAATGATTACTCCAACTGTATGATACAGAAAAGAAGAAACCCTGGATAGCAGAATACACATAAGAAAGGCCTTTATGTTACCCTTGCTTCCATTTTTCTGTTTTTACCCTTGGAAAGGGCAATGTGTCAGACTGACCGCAGCACCAGGACCAACAGAAGTTTCCATACAGACATTCTTTCCCAGTTGGGTATCTTGTTGTGATGCTGCAAGTCATGCCAAAATGTTCCCACATTGTCCCATGATGTATCTGCTTTTGTTAGTGTGGGTGATTTATGGTTTTTTTGAGTCTTCTTGTAAATTATGTATTTCATTTTGATAGGGCAATTGTAGTATTTCTTCTTTGATACTAAAGCAATTGTGTTGCTTACATAAATATGACGATAAAGAACCCATCTGGTCTCTTTCCAAAACCTCTGTGGTATCTGACTCACATGTCCTGTCTCTGCAGCCAGGTTTGGTAGATGCTGTTGAATGTGCAAGTTAAGCACTCTTCCAGTGCTTCCATTTCTTACACTGAAATGTTAGCAGTTTAGGGACTACTTCCAGGGGAACAAAAGGTTTTAAAAAGTATGCTTATTTTTATTTTCTCTGGAAATCTCAGAAGCTGAATTGAGACTGATGGTTCAGTTCCATTAAAAGAAGAGCTTAAGTGCTTAAAAGATAGAAATACTTTTGGTAGATACGTCTGTCAGGTCTCTGACCTGTTGCTTTAGTCTCAAAAAAATAAAAGAAGTTGTTAGCAAATATCCATTTCAGATGTATTACTGAGTACTTAGATAATAGATCAAATTAAACATTGTTAAAGATTTCCTAGAAAACTCTCTGTAAAACTGGATTATTGGTCCACTGGATTGTACTGCTGATTCCAAAACATTTCAATACAGAAGTAAACAAAAAAGCGCCTTTTGAACATCAATATCACATACATAACAACGGGTGTTGATGTGTATAAGAAAATTTGTGTAAAGCCACAGCCTTCTGTGTTCAAGCTTGCCTGTTCTTTGGTCTGCTGCGTCTTTTAATTATTTTTCACATTCTTGTTGGTATGACAGCTTTTTTTTTGTCCCTTTGTATACCATGTTTTCCATATTTGCATTATCTGACCTTGTTTATGAGCAGCAATTTTCATGTTTGAAAGATATGTTTCTCTTCCTCATATGATTTTATGATGGATATTTCAGAATCTATACCCATGTTATACAAACTAATTAATTGCAATATATATATATGCAGTTCTGTCACTATTCAATGTTTCTCCTAATTTATTTCTCCTTCTACAAAAATGAGCTGCCTTGAATTCAACAAGCATTAATTTTGGTATGAATGGATCCTTATCAAGCTGGTAATATTTTCTGTGTGGTAGCTTAACAGACCTGATAGGTGGTTAAGGTTTATCTCTGTGCATTTAAAAAATCAGGGATATAAACATTTTAATGTGTAGTTTTTCCTCCAACATGTTATTATCTGAAGTAGTTTTATACTCAAACTTAGCATTTGTTCCCAGCATTTAAGGCTGACTTTCCAAGGAAGACAAATATAGTGTTTCAAGTTACTTTTACAATATTGCTATTCAAGTCATAAAACATTTAGTAAAATACCCAAGCAGCATGATACAAGAGATTAAAAACTGAGCTTCAGTTTTACTTGAGAGTTAATGCCACTGTTCATATATTGACTCATTTCCTTTTCATTGGCAGAACCTGAAGAAGATTCAGGAAATGGACAAAGAGGCAAGTGATGAATCCAGCACGGATCTTGATGAACTGAAAAATGCTGACTGGGTAAGACAACAATGGAATAGTGATTCAGCATTGCTACTGGTAGTTTACTTTTCTTTATAGAGCTTAACTAAGGCATTATTACCTCTGCCTCATGAGACCCCACCTGAAACAGTGTCCATCTGTGTAGCTCCCAACATAAGAAGGATGTGGACCCATTGGATTGAGTCCAGAGGAGGCCAAAAAGATGCTCAGAGGGCTGAAGCACCTCTACTATGGAAACAGGCTGATAGAGCTGGCGTTGTTCAGCCTGGAGAAGAGAAGGCTCCAGAGAGACCTTAGAGCACCTTCCAGTACCTAAAGGAAACCTCCGAGGGAGCTGGAGACGGACTTTTTATAAGGACATTTAGTGACAGGACAGGATGGAATGGCTTTAAACTGAAAGAGATTTAGATCGTATATTAGGAAAAATTCTTTACAATGAGGGTGGTGAGGCACAGGAACAGGTATCAGCAACCCAGTCTAGTGGAAGGTGTCCCTGCCCAGTGCAGGGGGGCTGGAAGTAGATGAGCTTTAAGGTATTTTCTATCCAAACCATTCTATGATACTGTGTTCAGTCTCTGGGTTTTTTAAATATGTGAATTAATAGTAACTCACCACAAGTTAGAACTAAATTAAGTCTCAACTTTCATTTGAAGACAGATGAAACAATACAAGTATCCAAATAATATATTTTTCCTTAGGATGTTTTCATGGAGAAGCTTTTGCAGTTTAAAGACTGGACATTTAGATAGGTACCATGCTGACTGCCCTTCAGAGGGGCAGTCAGGCAGTAGACAGACCCACCAGCTGAATTTCTCCAGTGATGAAAGAAAAAGGCTGCAGGGAAACTCTCAAGCAGGAGGAAATTTAGTTTCTTTTCTAGGTGCTGTTCTTGCCAGTTCATAGAGGAATATTACGAGGGTCTTAAAAAGTACTTGATTTTAATTTCCCGATCTTCTATCCACCACCTGTTCTTTCTTCTCTCCAGCCATTCTGCTTCACAGAAAATGAGAGGGATGTGTTAGTGTGTGGTGCTCTTACAGGCAGAGCAAAAGAGGTTGAGTTTTTCTATTGCAAGATCTTAGGACTTGGAGTCCATTCCAAAATTTCTATTTCAAGAACAACTTTTTGGGAGAGTCCTGGGTAACAAAGTTTCAGATTCAATCACTGTTTTAATTCACACAGTATTAGCTACAAGTCTAAAAACTTTGATTATGTGCTTGCAGTATACTTGAAGTGGGAATTTAGATGTAAGGTATGAGAGTTTCAGATCCTCTTCCCGTACTTTAGGTGAGGCACTGCAGTCCTGCTGAGTTGCAACAAAGTTTTATGTTCACAAGTGTTAAAAATAAGCTTATATAAAACAAAATGAGTTTTGATTGATGTGTTAAAAATTAAATAGTACAGCTGAAAATATTTGGTGGTGTCCTGGAAGGAAACTGGTTTAATGTGAGGTGGTATTCAAGGGTAAGATATGATGTGAAATTTCTGTCTCTTTTGTCTTCAGGCCCGTTTTTGGGTGCAAGTGATGAGAGATTTACGGAATGGTGTTAAACTTAAGAAAGTTCAAGAGCGTCAGTACAACCCACTCCCCATAGAATATCAGCTGACACCCTATGAGATGCTGATGGATGATATTAGATCCAAACGCTATACTTTAAGGAAGGTCATGGTAAGTCAAGAGAATTGCTGGAGTTTGTCAAATCTGAAATGTTATTTTCCTTTTCTTATCTTCTTTTTGTCTTTTTTTTTTCTTCTGAGAATCTTGAAATTATTATTTCATTTAGATACTAATGTTCATAGGGTTTCTATGGTTAATGCGGTTTATTTTATTTATATCATAAATTTGTGCAGTGCATTGAGGGAGAGAAAATGAGACCAACACATGTAGTGTACTTTGTTATCCATGTGGCAGGCATTTAAAATTCTGAAAGACATGCCTACCTATCATAAGCTTGAACAAATCACTTGTGTTGGGTTTGTGATAAGAGTAATTTCAAAAGTCCTGTCATGCTTTCCACTGAGAGATTGTTTTAGACTTTTAAACAATTATTAGAGAGCACAACTATCTTAAGCTGCAACAGTTTTTGAAGTTTCAGAGTGTAAAGTGAATTAATTTCCTGTGATGAGAAAGGAAAACCTACAGTGGTTGAAAACTGCCTGTATCGCAGTATTTGAAAACTTACATGACCATGATCTGTTATGAATTTTCAAGGAATAGTCTATTTAAAAAAAAAATAAATCTTCCATTTGTAGAAGCTCAGTTATTTTCAGCACAGTCTCTTGTTGCTTCCAAGTCAAGACAATATGTCACAGCAAGCTGAAGAATGTTCATGGGTCTCCTCCCTTGAGATCCTCATAAAAGTGCTTGGAGAATTGACTTGAGGCACTCTTTTTATCAGAACCCATTTGATATTTACTGGTGTCTCCCTGTTCTTTCTGTCCTTTTGGGTTATATTTTTTTCAACATTAAGATCTTTTTCCTGATCATCTAGCAACTGATCTAAAGGGTGTCTGATCCCTAGTAGGACATGGTGAATACATTTGTCAGAGGCATATATTTGGTCAATATATTATATCAATATTTATACCTTACACTTTTTATTCCTCACCTGTCATTAGTTACAATGGGAGCATAGTCTTAGAATATTCAGTATTCAGATGTATTTACTCTCCTGACAAATCTTCACCCAGTGAGAGAGCTGTGATTCCACCAAAAAAAAATCCGAGGGGAGGGTGGGGAGTGAGGGAGACAGATGAGAGAGGCAAAAAGTGTGTAGTATAAATGCTTTTTATGTTTGAGCTGAAAATACTTTCCTAATCGAGATCTGGATTTAGACTATCCAACTTTTATTTTCTGCTGCAGATGTTGCTTAAATGTTAAATCAATGGGGTAAAATCCGTGCTCAGGTAATGTTGTTATCTGTCTTTCCTCTAACAATTCAGAGAACTGTGCTAAGTGTTCCTACTACCCTCTGCAGAAGAGGGCCAGTCCCCTCAGGACCTCAATTACTGTATGCAATCAGAACAGCAGTTTTGTTTGAATGGGAACCCCTGGGTCATCTAATTTTGCTTTTGTCAGACTAGCTTTTAATTCATCTGCTGCTAAGCAAGCTCCTGCCTCTTCAGAAGAGATTTTCTTCATTATATGGTACATCTTGGGGGCACAGCTGCTGCTGTGCTCATCCAGACTCTGTCTCTGTACAAAATCCCTGGAAGCATCTATTTTTGGCCTGCTATCTTGTCTTCTAGATAGATTATCCAAAGTGAACTCTGGGAGTAAATATGATTGCAATCAGCTGCAGGTACAGTACCTGTAGGGCTGTCTGTGATGCAATTGCTGGCTTGGTCTGACAACTGCTGATGACACTGTTAGAAAAATCAGTTCTTCCTTACTGGAAACCTTAAAGTCAGTAGCTTGGATTCTGCTGCAGGATCTGCTTGAAGATTGTGCAAAGCATGTTCAACAATAAGGGTGCAGGTTGACATGGAACGTGTGGAAGCTGAAGGATTCACACAGAATTACAAGTTTAGTTAGATTGCATAGCTACAGCATCTTCTAAATGGCTATCACAAGTTGAAGATGATTGTATGGGTTCCCATCAGCAGAAACCCTTGTGGCTCTTGAGAAAAGGACAAACATCCCAAATCTGAATTTTAAGGCAGTCTAGAAAAGATGGATTATGTTTCTTTCTATTATTCAAAATGGATGTTCAGCAGTATTTGTATTAAAAGTAATTTTTGCTTTAAATTTATGGGTAATCATTTTAGACTTGGTAGCTTGTGAGGACACGTATACTAATAATAATACCAAGAGGTTAAGTAAATTTTCAATGTAAAAAGTAATTTTTTAAAGTAAATTAAATGGAACATGAGATCTTTACTGTTCTTTTCATTATTATGGTGCTGTGTTTAAAAGAGTAGCTTGATCTGTCGCTGACTGCTCAGTGTTCTGAGTAGAAATTAAGGAAGGAACAGATGTTCCTGTTAGGCCATATTTTAGCATTTCAGACTGTTGTGCTAACAGACAGCAGTAACTGGAGCTTCCTGTTCTCACCCATTGTTATAGTGCAAATATTCAAAATGTTTTGAAGATGTAAAATGTCAAATTCTGGGCTTTTGGTAAATAACTGGTTTCGTTTGTTTCAGTGACGTCAGCATTTCTATTTCAGTACCTCTGAAAATAATTTCAGATTTGTCATCTTTCTATCATGAGGCAAGAGTCCTCATTGCTGCAATTGTTGTGGGAGCCAGATAGCTTTCATTCTGGAATTTTATAAACTTTAAGTATCTACCTTAGAGAGATTTGATTTCCTCCCCTATGGAGCACCCACTCCCACAAAAGCTAAAAGCTCTGGTCATTGGTAGAATCAACACCTGGAAATGGAGAAATTTAAGAATTAAATTACTCTTTCGGGCTTAGTTTTTCTCTATTATTTGTATGTGTTGAGCTATAGTTCTTAATTTCAGAATGCTTCACAAGTGGCTCTGCTTTCTGCCCATCTCCACCCCCCTCCAAGATATGCACCATTCACTGTATTTCTGAGCAGTGCTTGTTGAACAGTAACTGATATTTCTCTTGTGATACCTACTCAATACATGCCTGTCAGGTACTTTCATGCCCTATCCAAACTCAGCATTGTATTACATAACAGTTACTCTCTGTAGGTAACAGTGCTCCTGTCCTCATGTTCGAGCTCTTCACAAGTACCTCTCATGCAGTAGTATTGGCTTGGCCATGTTGTAGGGGAATTTAAACAAGCAGGTTGAAGCCATTATTATCAAAAATATCCAGAAATTTGAATGTCTGAGCTGAGAATCCTGTGGCATGGGGGTTTTGTTTTTTTTTTTTTAATTTACTTCTTTGCAGTATTCAGCCTCTTAGAGTACTTAGTTTAGTTGCAGTAGCAGCTGTGCATGGACAGTATTTTCATCAGCATGATTTCATATGCTTCAAGCAGGACATAGAGAATGTGAGCTTTGCTCTGCAAAGGACTTTGACCACTTTATCCAGCTGGACATTGTAGGGTCTGTTTCTCCCTCACACACAAGTCTGACTTGGTTGTGGTGAGTTCCTTTCAGCAGGGGAACTGTTCTTTTCATTTTACACCTTCATCACATGTTTCCACAGAAGTGTAGGAGTCATCCTAGGTAGAGCAAGGAGCTTTACAGTTCCTAATTGTGCTCTAGGGGTATTCAAAGGAGGGACTCTGTGTGAGTACTGTGGTTACCATGTGATACCATAAACTCATTTCTGCAATAGATGTGCAGGAACAGCAGTGTGAATACAGTGCCTCATGATGGGAAACACCAGAGCATTTAATTCTTGGACATTGCTGCTTGAGCTTACTGTGGGGTGTCAAAATAACAACTGTGTTAACTAAAACACTATACCATCTGCATAATGCAAGATGGGAAATAGATATCTACTTAAAATAATTTAAGTCAGCACTGAACTTTATGGTGAGCTGCTCTGGAAATGTTGTAGTGTGTGCCCTCTGTCTATTTCAGTGTCCATGTAATTTCCTTTTAAATGAAAATTTCTAGATAGTACAAAACAATATCAGTTTCCTGTTAACTATTATTTAAAGACAGCACTCTCCTATTTATTGCTGACACCTCTTATAGCTGAACAAATAAATGGCTAAGATAATTGAGTGTCAATGATAGGTGATGTTATTTTTTGTTAAAGTTATCAGCAATGTATTTCTTGTTGGGGATCACCATTTTTAAAGCTTTGGGTTTCAGCCAAAGGTAACTAAGTGCCATTTGCCATTATTTTTTTAAATTTCAAATCCATATTTATATATTATAATGTGATGGTAGCAGGTTGTTGGTAGATGATGACATGCTAATTTTTCTGTGCATTAGCTGTTTAGATCTCTACATTTATGTTTGATTTTTTATAATAATTGGTTACGCTTTCTTCACACTGCCCATTTTAATGCTTACCACTGTACAAATGCAGTTTTACACACATGAAGACTTAGGGTAGTTTTACAGTGTTTTGAGGTATTTCTTCAAGTACTGATTTGTAGTTGGGGCCAGCCTGGTATGTGGAGAGGAAAAAAAAGATAAACTCGTTCCTTGGTGTTTTTTTCCCCTGCACCTGTGTATCATGGCTGCATCTGTGCAATGTCTCTGACTGAGACTTTCATCGGGAGCCATGAATTTTAATTAAGTAAAAGTAAAGGATGCATTTGAAGTTGCTCACTACAGAGCGAGTTAGTTTGAGTAAATAAATGAATCTAGTTTGAACAGAGAGGATCAAAGTTTCCCTTCAGTATCTTTCATGTCAGTATCTTGTTTGGGCGCCAAGTATGAGAAGGTGAGTTCTGCCACTGATGTTCCTGCTCTTGGCTTGTTGGCTGCAAAACACCCACTTGCTTGGCCACCAGCTCCCCATGTGGAAATCACTTAAGCAAATCCTACATTTCTCCTTTTCCAATCAGATGGTAATACTGATACTAATTATACCCTGGTGGCATGAAGTCAGGGCCTAGAGTGCCCTGAGGTGAAAGGCTCAGAGCCATGTATTATTTATTGACTATTGTCATGCAGAGGGTTGTTCCCCAAGGCTCAAACAGAGATTATCAGTTTACAAAACGGCTGTTCTGTTGGTAATAATTCTCAACTTCAGCTATCAACTTTGACATCTGATGAACAGGAGCTCAGGGAAGAGAGAATTCTCATTTCACTAACAATCTTCCAGGGCATGCTGGCCTCAAAAAACTGCTCAGTCTTTGAACAGAAGAAATCAATCACACTCCTTAAAATAGTATTCTCCTCATCAGGAAATGTCAAATCATGGTTTAGTATAAACCTTTTCCATTTTAATTTTTCTGCACTATTTTTAAGAAGATGATGCATGTTGCAGAGTTTAGCAGCTTGGTATTTTTTGCCAAGCAACATGAAATTCACTCTTAGGAAACTAAGGAGGGTGGAACAAATAGAATTTGGACTGTGTCTGGGGTAGGATATCTCCAGAAATAGTCCTCAGGAAAGGGATTAAATGCTCCCCAAGAGTGACTGTGCGTCTGATTTCTTAGAGGGAAAGGGATGAATCTTCTCCAGGAGGCTGTCCCTCAGCCTCAGCCTGGACACAGGGCATGCCTGAGGTGAGCAGAGCTTGTATGGAAGCTGCATGGCATTGGTGAAGTTCAGTTAGGCATCATATTCAGATGGACATTTAAATGACCTTATGGACATTTAAACCTGACCTTATGGACATTTAAACCCCTTTTTGTGATGGCAGCAGTCCTTCTGGTTAGCAGGAGGGCATGCTATTTGGCAAACCAGACGTGTCTTTACATAGGTGTTCTGGCTACAGAGTTTGTATGAATAGAGTCCCACCAAAAAAAAAAAAAAAGATGCAACTGACCCTTAAAAAAGAAGTCTGAAATATGGAATACTTGGTCTAAGCAATACAGTGTCATACAGGAAACTTCTGTCAAATTGGAGGACAGGGCTGATAGCCAGCTTCTAGTAGTAACAGGAGGTTGCAGAAGGATATATATGACATAGGATGATCTCTTATCTCTGACAGCGTGCTTGGACACTGTGCTCTGTGAAGACTGAACCTGACAGGTGGTTTTTTTAAAACAAATCCATATACTTATTCCCAGCTTACAATTTATACATTCTTCATATGATATGAAAGCTTCCATTGCCTTCTTTAAATCCTGTACATAGAGTGAATTGATGGCTCTTCCCTGTGATGTCTATTATATGGTCTTATGTCTAAATGTCTGTGTCTCTGGAGAAAACCAAACAAAAAAACCACCCAGCCCCTCTTCTACAGAAATATATGATTTACAGTGAGGAAATGTATGTCTCCCATAGACACAGTTGCAGCCTTGACATTTGATTTCATTACTTCAAAACCCTAAATATTGCTGCTTAAAGCTGCTGCAGTTGGAGTTATTTTTTGCAGCCATCAGCAAAGCTGGAAAGCTGCTAAGTACCTTTTTTGCTTGCCTGTGCTCTGCATATGGCTTGTTGCTCCACTCAGGGCTGGTGGGGTTCTGTGTCTGGTGCAGGTGTCAGAGCACTGCAGCTCTGTCAGGGTTGTTGTGAGTTTTCATTTGATCTCATCTGCATGAATACAAATGTGAAACAGCAATATGTATTTCACTCTCTCCTTTCCAGGTCAACGGTGACATCCCACCTCGATTAAAAAAGAGTGCCCATGAAATAATCCTGGATTTCATCCGATCGCGACCTCCATTAAATCCTGTATGTAATCCAGTGGGCTTCATTCCTAACAAAATAGAAGCTTTTAAAAGCATGCTTGGTTCCAGCAAATATGTAGGCATAATGTTTTCTTCCAGGGCTTTCAAAAATATTGTCCTCTGTACATAGAACAGGATCCCTTAAAAGAACAGGGTGTAACATGTTGTACATAGCAATTAACAGCTGTTATTGCCAGCAGCCCTTTATCTCTAGGCAACCATGATGCATAAAACCCTCTTTCAGTTTATGGTGAGGTTTGAAATTGAGTGTATGTAAAATCATATCACAGCATTCCACATTTTTTTCCAAAAAAAGTGTGAAGTGTGCTTTCAAGAATGCACTTTTTGATGTAAATATGATATAAATATGATGTAAATTTGATATAAATATGTCTCTGTATCCCAAGGCCTCGGCAAGGAAACTGAAGCCAACCCCGCCACGGCCCCGCAGCCTCCATGAAAGGATCCTGGAGGAGATCAAGGCAGAGAGGAAGCTACGTCCAGTCTCCCCTGATGAGATAAGGCGTAGCAGACTGGGTAAGCACATGGCCAGGCTTGACCTGCAGCATCCACAGAAAACTTCCCACATAAGGAGCAGCAATTTCAGCCACATCTGTGCAGATGTCACCAAAGATAAAATTGCTCCTTGAGAAAAAGAAATAACCTACAGGCTTTTCTAGGGCTGTGCAATCCTTGTGATTAGTTATATTTTAAAATATGAAATGGAATGGTTCAGCTCAATTCCATTCAAGTTTTTAGTGTGTTAGATGAATGGAATGATGTTGTGTTGCTTGTTGCACGTGACAGTTTGTGTTAGATTTGCTGAGAATGGAACAGGTATTGCTTGTCTCTAGTGCAATATACCTTGACTATCTGCAAGTATTCTTTATGTGTTGATTTTTAATTAATTTATTCTCTTTGTTAGCATCATCAGCTTCTTTATTTTGATTTAAAATTGGCTTTTATTTTGTTTACTGAATCTGTTGTATTTATTTTGAATCTAAATCTTTGCTTCCTTTTCCAAGTTATGGAAAATGTGCTTGTAGGTCCTTTTATGGGAAAGTAATTCAGACTTGCACTGCAAAGCATTTCATTTCTGGAGTGTGTTTTCAGCAAACCACTAGGAAATGATGCAAATACTATGCAATGCAGCAGTTACAAGTTTGCATTAGTTCAGTGATTCTGATGGCAAAAGCAAGACAAATACAGTCCTACATAGTGACTCAGATTGCTTTAAGAGTACTGTATTTATATATCTGTATCAGAAAAACTGAAGTAGCTGAATCTTTAAAGAGCAAATGTGGAATCTTATGGCTGAAAATGGTAAAAATTCCATGTATATACTCTCTGTCACTGCTTTTCGAAAGATGTTTGTGCTTGCCACATGTGCCCAAAGGCGCTGGTCTGGATTCAAATGGATTGTGACAAACCATTGTCTCTGGAAAAAACCAATTCCATCAGTCTTGCTTTGTTGCATTGTTTTTTAAGTGCTTGATGGAGTTTGGGAAATGCTTGGGTGCGTTTGTAAAAGAACGATGCTTTGAGTATTGCTATTTTGGGCCTTGCAGTTTCTGATTTGAATTCAGTTTGTGTTTGCTGTATCAATTAACATTTCTCACAAGCCTAGACTTTTTTCCCAAGTGTAGGAAGCTTGTAGAAATGTGGAACAACTCCTTACTTTTCTTTGAAACATTCCATTTCAGTGCTGTAAATGTTCTTCAGCTGCAGACTACCATGGTGTCTCAGGGGCAGCAAACCTGATCTTATAAATCTTTACAATTTCTAACTGATATAAATAACCCAGTTAATTACTAAAACTGATGTTAAATTTTGAACCACTGCTGCTAGGACTTCTGGACTGATTTCAAGGCATTGCCTCCAATGAGGGATATCTGTCTTCCACTAATTGTTCCCTTTTTGTTAAAGCAGTAGATTTTTGTGTTTTGGAACTGGGGTAGTTCCTCTTAAGTACACTGAATTGGCTGGATTAAATGCCACTTTAATGGAGGTGTAAAAGTGGATGCATGCAAGCTTTTTTCCAAGTATATATATTAGTAATTTCCAAGTAATATATATTATATTAGCTACTGGCATGAAGAACTAAAAAGACCAAGGCCTTTAAGATAATTTTCCTTATGTTTACAAATGAGGTTTCATTCTTTCTCACAATTGGAACGATTGTTATGCCTAAAGTTCCTTTTAAAAAGAATGTGCTTGTGCAGTTTGGGAACAGAGTAATGTTAGTGGCATTCAGTATGGCACAAATAGATGTGCCATACAGTTTAAATGACCACTGAATTTAATTTAGTGTAACAACATGTAAGGTAATGAGGTTTAAGGATTATAAATCTAAGTAGAAACACCATGTGGGACACTTGCACCATCTGGACAGAACTATTTGTTGCTATTAAAAAGGGGAAAAAAATAGCACATTGCAGTGATGTAGTCAGGAGCATAAGGTGTGTTTCACATGTCCCAGAGCTGCTCTTCTTTGCTCAGTTTGTACAGTTGAGGGCACTACACTCGGCTATTGGGGTGAGTGGGAGCTGTCCTCCTGCAGTTCCTCCTCTGTGATAAGGCTGTACCTGTGGCATGTGTTCCCCAGCAGCCACAGGCTTTGTCCCTCTCTCTACACAGCACATGGTACAGGCAAGATCTTCTCTGCCCTGGCCAGTCTCAGTCTAAACCTTCTTTGGAAGTGGGGTTGAACTGTGCCCACAAAGGGAGAGGTTTGAGTAGAGGAGTTGGAGTGAGCTTTCAAATGACCTCCTAAAATCATCAGTGTAAGCCATCGAGACAAACACAGCCTTGAGGTACATGTCCTTTTAATTAAAGCACGGATTTGTGACTCAAGCAAGTGGAGCTAATGGAGCTTGGAGAAAACTTTGTTTTTATCAATGGTTTTATCAATGTCTCAGCATCAGGTGATAAACACCCTTCTGCTTTAAGATGTATGTGCCTTTATGCTAAGTTTGGACAGAAATTTTGATACTCTTTCTGTAGCTATTACCTATGGATAATTTCTAGTTAATAAACACAGAAAAGATTTCCTGACTCCCAAATTTAGCTCTGAGTCAGCCACCTACTGCATGCACCACTTTAAATTATTCTCATGAGCAAAACTTGTCCTTGTACAACCTTTTTATAAACATCTTTTAGGGCAGTGGTGTGTGTGTCTGACAGGCCCTTTCTACCAGCTTGCAGGTTGATCACATGTCAAGTAAGACACATAAGCTGATTTCAATTTTGATGCATTTTTGCACATTCTTCTCACTGTTTATCTGGATTAGTGCACTGAAATTTTGTTTTCTGTTGAAGAATATTTTGAAGGTCTGCTCCCTGAATACGCTGTTTAATTGGAAATATAGATTGGTCTTTCCAGAAATTAAGAACATCTGACCACTTTCTTATCTAACAATAAAATCATCAGAAGCCCAGGAAAAAGAGAATAATATTACAGATGCATTTTAAAAGCTAAGCGCACCTAAGGTTTTTAAAAAGTACAGGTATCAGCACAAATCAGATTTTGTTTGGCCTTTTTTTTCCATCCTCTTCAAGGAAACTACTGCTCTAGCTTAGCTTGTGTGTCTCTCTTTATTAGTTTAATTATAATCATTGGAGATTATGCTTAAAAAAATTAGAAATATCTTTATTTCAGGTCACTGAAACTTGTGTGAAATGTGGCTTTGTGCTTTCAGGTTTTTTTCCAGTTCTTTCTCTCTCCTCTCTCTCTCTCTCTTTCTCTCTCTCTCCCTTTTTTACTGTTTCTCTTTCATGGTGATTTTATTTTAAAATAGTAAATGTTTTTAGATATTTGTCTCTTGTTTTGATATTTGATTTATTGAATTCCAAAAATCTTAATTTACTAGTAATATAATTGCTCTGTTTGCAAGTCCTGTCTATGCTGCTGTAATTTTCAGACTTTGAGCTTTACTGCAGTGAAGCAGTAGTATGTCTGGCACATTTTGGATTTAAGCAAGAGAGTCCAAAATGTCTCAGGTGGAGTTAATCTTTTGTTTTCGTTATCCCTCTGCTTTTCTAAGAGCTGAGTCATTTTCTTTTTTTGTTGTGTTTGTTTCTTTTTTTACAGCAATGCGGCCACTTAGCATGTCTTACAGTTTTGACTTGTCAGGTAAAATGTGCTGCACCACCTGACGTGGTTGTTGTGCTTATTGTGAAATTTGTTCCATCTGTTTGCCGAATTCCCATCTAAGAAAGAAACTTGAAGGGATTCTTCCAAGATATGGTCAGTGAAAATAAAAAATTTAGATAAATTAGTTATTAATACTTACATTTCCATTGCCACAAAAGGATGCCTAGGTACACGAAACACCTGCATTTCACCTGAAATGCAGAGTGTGTTCACCAGAGTGCTGCAATTCTGCTTAAATAAATAAACAAAATAAGGTGGTCCAGAGCTATTCCAGACTCTTAAAAGGATTGCAGAATACAGCATCACCTTCAAGTCTGATTTATTTATTTATAAATAAATAAATAATTTATTTATTGTGTCCTTGCACTCACTTTTTGACTAGACCATCTTTTGCAGTACTTCATTTCTCACCAGGATCCTAAAACTAGCTTTGAACTCATCTGCCTTTCTAGATTAAATGAAATATACCTATGTATATTGATCTAGAAAGAAACTGTCAGTTTTACAGTGTCTTTACAGTGAAAGCTTTGTGAGCTATGAAATCAAAGCTATTCACTAACAAAAAGTCTAAACCTTCCTTCCTAATTTGTTAGCAAAATAAGGTTTGCTGGTAATAGCTGGTACAGAGGATCCAAAAGGTGACCCTTCATGAACTATCTGATACGAATTTTCAGGTGTCCTCTGGGGAGCCATTCGTTAGGACATGCAGCAGCTATATGAACCTGTTGCCCTTTGGATACAGCAATGTCAAATAGCCTAGTAGCCAGAAAATAATTCCTTCCTCATTATGCACTAACTTTCCAGGATGATCAGGCTCAAAATTTCCATCACTGATGTTGGAAATATTCAATATCAGCCTCAAAGGTTTGTTGGTGGAGGAGTTAGCTAGCTCTTACCTAATCTCCCCTAGATGACTCCCAAAAAAGTCTCCAAATAAATCCATGCTCTTTGTACCACCTCCTCTCCTTCCTTTGAGTTACATGTAGAATCTCATCTACGATTTTAGCAGAGTTCACATCCTCAGTTTTCCCTTGCATCCCTTAGCCTCATCTGGTTATTTTCCCCACAGAAAGGCATAATCTGTCTGAAATGCTGGCATATTGTGAACTAGAAAGACCATATAGAGGTTTTTTGATTACTATAACCTAAAAAATGCAGCATTTATGTAATATGGGAACACAGTTCACAAGTGTCTGTGAACGTGGCTTCCTTTTCTGACTGAGCCAAGGAAACAGCTTGCACTGTTGAGAGGGGAGGAGGGGCTCTCCCTGCTCCCTCTCCTCCCCAGGCTTCCCTCTCCAAGCACGTCATTCTCCCCCTTCTCTGTGTCAGTCCTGCTCTTTTATTCACAAGAGGACTGTGTTAAACTCCTGTAAACCAGGAACAAATACTTCTAATATTTTTTTTACCAGGTTGTTCTGCTCTTTTAGTGGTTGAAGCCTGCCTACTATCTGATCAGATGATCACAGGGCTGGCTGAGGAGGGCAGCTGATGAGCACGGGCGGAAGGGAGGAAGGAACAGGATCTGCTGTCAGAGGTGGTGACAAGCTGTTAATGCAGCTCAAGCCTTCTTGTGAAACCTTACACTCGTGGTGTATGGTACAGCTACTGCAGCTGTCTGCTGGGATTGAGATTACATATGTACATGGCATCATGTTTTACTCCACTGAAAGCTGCAGGGTCCCCAGAGCCTCAGATAGCAGCGTAAACAAACTTAAGTTTTCAAAAAGTGTTGCTGCTTTTAGATGTGCCCAAAGTTCTAGTTTTAAGATAAAACTGAATATGCCAGTGACCAGCTAAAGGGAAATGTTCAGATCTGTCTTTCTACATGTGTCTGTCTGCTTCTTCTTTTGCCTTTCATTTCTAAGAATTCTGAGACATCCTCATGTGTTGAAATCCAAACAATATTTTGTAATCCATTAATTCATAACCATGATATTTTTAATTTGAAGAAGTAGCTTTAAAAAATCTGTACTGTACTTGGATTTGATGTTTTTGACTGACCACTGAAGAACTCTTCCTGGTTTCTTTATCCATCTCCCAAATGTGATTGATTTTGTTTTTCCAAGTCATGTGGTTCTCAGCAAGTAGCATCATATGGCGTGACTGAGTGATCTGATAAAGTGTCCTTAGAAGTAAATTCGGGATGATTAAAATTCCAGTTAGGTAGATGTGAGACACCAGATGAGCAGTACAAGTGAATTAGATGGGTTGGGATATTGATAGCAAGCAGATAAGCAGTAATTTTGGATGCTGTTGCTTTGCGTGCTTTTACTTTTTTCATTATTTTAGAGGCAGAGAGGCTGTGCTGTGCTTTCATCACTGCTTGCACACACTTGCTTTTTCACTGCTTTCATTGCTCTCTGCTTGAAGGAATTGCTGTCACAAAAACCCCACAAACCAGCTGAAAAAGAGAAGTGTGTCCTGCCAAGTGCTAAAGGATGGCTGCAGGTTTATATTATTCATGCTGCCTGCAGTGGGGAGGATGCAGAATCCTGAGAAGACTTTTGCTGGCATCAGGCTGGTGTAGTTGGTGTGTCACGGTGCCCAGCTCCATGTATCTGCCTGCTGTTCTCCTGAGTATCTGCCTGCTGTTCTCCTGAAGAGGAGAGGAGGGGCTCCTGGGGTCTCCTTTCACACTGCTTTTTCCTTCTGGTAGAATAGAAGGAGCAAGTGGTAGCCACCTGTAGTGCATTACCTGAGAGGTACTCAGATAACAACTGGGGACCAGAGCAGTCATTACCCACCTCCTCTAATAGAAAAACAGCTGAAAAGCAGCTTCATTTCAATGCAGTGCCGAATGCAGCTCAAAAGATCAATCGTTCCCACTCTTAACACTCGAGTTCTTGCCTCAAAGCTGTGTGCATTGCTGCTTTGAAGTTGTTATTTCAGAAACAGTTTGTACATTTTGGGGGAAGAGGGGAACTGGGAGGTGTGCAGGGAGAGAAAAGGAAACTGAAGCATTTAACACCAAATTTCATGGGGATTATTACTTTTAGGTTATGTCTGTCTCAGACCAATGGGAGGCAGGAACTCCACCCGGTTTTTGTAAACTCTTTAGTTTACATAACACAGTGATGTAAACACAGTTTACATGTGATACAAACACAGCAAAAGACTGATTTATTAGTTCTCAGGTTTGAATTTAACATCTGAAGTCCACTGAAATCTCTGTTACTTTTATTCATTATGTAATCTTTCCCAATATATTATCAACAATAACCAGCAAAAAGCAAACATATAATGATTCTGCAAATCCATCTTAGCCTTCTTTTAAACTCAGTGTAAGAAATTAGAATCCCAAGGAGTACATTTCCTGTATAGAAGAAAATTCAGGTCTCTGTCATCACTCTTGGCCGAGGAGAGCTAGTTTGGAAGCAGACAACATATGGTTACATGACTGCTGAGGTTTGCATGTAATTTGTGGTCTGCTTAATTCCTTGGTTCACAAGAGACATAATCTTACATGTAAATAAAGGCACATTTCATATTATCCTACGGTGGAGTTTTTTTGTCTCCCCCTTCCTAAGGCTGGTCAGGGAAGCCCAACACAATGATCAAGTAGTCAAATCAAGACCTTGCCTTATTTCATTTGCCTGTTTTATGACAGCTTTGAGAAAATCTCCAAAGAAACCAAACATATTCATCCAATTTTCAGGTACTGTTCACTGTACTTTGCTGCCTGAAAACACAGAGAAATGAGACTCCCCCAGCGTGTCTGACTCTAATAAATTCTTAACCCCAGGCTATTATTCACACAAGCTTTTTTTAATATCATTGGAATCATCTTCAAAATGTTTAGGTGTTCTATGAACCTAGAGATTGTAAACTACTATCCATTTTTAAAAAAATGAATCTAAGTTTTAGTTCAAAGAACTGTCCATTGATTTCTTCTGACATGTTCATATTTATAAGATTTCATCTATTCATTGTTTCTGACTTGTTTATCCTAAATAATTTTATCTTGTTTCTGACAATGTATGATTATTTGTCCCTTACTAATGTTTCTGTTGTCCAAACAGATCACTAAAACAGCTTAAACAAACTAATCATTTTTGGTCTATGTCTGCTAACAGATTCTGGTTTTAATTTTGGAACACGTCTTTTTTCTTGAAATCTGTTTGTTGAAACTCAAATGTCATGATCTTTTCCTTAAATTATGATAATCCATTTATTCACATGAATCTGGTACTGTAAATGCAAGAATGATAAACTGAACTTGATTGACCAAATGGATTTTATAGATTGGACAGTTTTCTAATTTTATTCCTTTTTTATTATTATTCTTTAGTGCTTGCAAGTTGTAAAAACTCCCCCTCTTTTCTCTAGAGGAAAGAATGGTGATAAATGACATTTCCTACTGAAGGAATCTTGAAAACAAGTACTATGCTGGATTGTCTTCTTGATTCACCTAAAATTTTTTTGGTATTTCAAGAAGACTTGAATCAACATATGAGCAACTCAGCAATGTGTATGAACAACTCACATATGCCTGACTTTAAATAACAGCTGGTTTAGGCTTCTTAGGTCGTGTTTGGCTACATAAATTACTTTCAAAATGGACTAGAGATTTCCATTTCTGAGGCCAAAGAAATTGGGCCTAAATTCATAGGGAAAAAAAAATCAAGCAAAGAAACAAACAAAAACCACCAGAAAACAATTTTTGATATGAAAACACATTCCATCACCTACCAGAGGAGATGTCTGGTGATGTCCCCCCCTTTTTCCTTTCCCCAGGCCTGTTGTGTGTTTTACTTTCTGGCAGGAGGGCAATGCTGTTGGTCTTCCAGTCATTTATTCTCCCAGTGAGCCCAGCAGTGCTTACAGGCCATTCTTCACCCTCCCTACCATCAGGCAGGGGAGTCCCACCCAGGAGGTTTAGGGGAGAAGGGGCACCACCTTTGGCTGTTGTGTGAGTGATGCTGGGGCTGATTCCTTGGACAGTCTGTTCAAGAACCTCCCTGTGCCATCCAAAGACAAATCAAAGGTTTTTCTTGCACATTTGGGAAACCCAGAACTTCTTCAGTCAGCTATATGCCAACTAGTTCTGAGGGCTCAAGAAGTGTCATTGGCAGCAGGGAGGGGAGGCAGTTTGGGTTTTGTTTTCCTGCTGTCCCTTTCTGGAATTGCATTGAGCTGCTGTTACAGCAGGAATGCATTTGATGTGGGGGATGCCCATGCTGTACTCACAGAAATCTGGGAGGGAAGAAACCCATGACCTATAAGCTGTTGTGGTAGTCAGGGCACCTATTAGCAAAGCCTTTGAAGATAGGAACTAAGGGTTAGAGAGTCTAAGTCTTTGACTGCAGCTCTTTGTAGGAAGGACCTGAAGGCAGTAATAACACTGTACTACACAGATGCATAGGGCTGGAATGTCACCATGACTTTAATAGCCCAAATACTTGTCTTTTCTTATACTCCCAATTGAAGATATGATTTACATGGCAACTATAATGAACCCCCTCTCCTTTTCAGATCCATTTCCAGCGTTTAACAATAACCTAGATAATTCTTTAAAATATATATAAATTTAACTTATTCCTTTCCTTAGTTTATTTCAATAGGTACTGTGGTGAGAATGTTGTTAAACAGACCTGCTACTGTAGCTGTGCTTTGTGTAGTCTGTAGCTTTGATTTACCTGGTGCAAGGATGGCTTTATCCATGCAAATGGTGTAGCAGGAGTGACTGTGTCTGTTTATACCAGGGCAGCTGTGTAAGTAACTCTAAATGATGTGTGAATATTTGCATTGCTGGCACTGTGAATATCTGGGTGATATTTCCCTCTCATAGTCCTCCCAGTAACCTAAGGTACAAGTCACTTGACCTTCTGTGCCTCTTTTCACTGTGTATAAAAATGGGAATAATTACTCGTCATTACTCTAGCCTCATAATACCTGGAGGTACCTTGTTATTACAAGGCTGTGGAAGGAGTCCTATAATTACATGAGCAGAAAAACACATTTGTAGAAAGACCAGGTGCTTAGACATACATGCAAATGGAAGATTAAAAGCTTCTTTTCCTTGTCCCTCCAACATAATTTTCTTCAGATTGGAATACTGTACTTTGTACTTTTACAGGGATAAAACTGATTTATCAGACCAAACTCTAAGCTCTCCTAAAATATCAAAGGCTAGGTCATTATCTTAATGTCTAAAGCTAAGCTAGGCTAAGCACAGCAGACCCAAAGCTTACATTATCCAAGATGCATCTGCATTGCACACTGGCAGAAATCCTGAGTAATTTGCTCAGTGGAGTTACATCCTTGTAAAAGTCATGTAGATGAAAATAGAGCTGGAGCTTCATGTTTCTGCTGTTCCATGAAGGTCTGACCTCACAGATGTTTTTAATACAAATGGCCATGCAAGCCTTAGAGTTGTGCATGTGTTCAGTGAACACTCATTATTTACCTAATTTTCATTCCTACTTTGTATCCTGCAGAATAAAGTGCAATTCTGTCCTCACAGGAAAAACTGGGTTTACTCCATGCTAAACCTCCTAATTTCTGTGTGGCTTTATCTTCAGATTCACTGGAAACCCACTTGCCCAGATATGGTTGTGCATTCTTCTGGCCCTTGTTACATAGTTAATTATAGACTATATGCTGAAGGAAGAATATTTTAGGGTTTAACACAGGCAATTTTTTTAAAGCTGATTGGTATTGGTGTGAGGTTGGGTTTTAGCATTATGCAATGCTGCTTTTTGCACTACTTTCATTCTTTCATACTGCTTCTGTACTGCAAGCCATTGCCTGTAATTGTCTGAGCAGTGAATCACTACAAGTAAAATAATTGCACAGATACAACTATCACAATATTGGTTTTCCTTTTGTGTGTATTGCCTTAACAGAAAGATTTGAGAAGGCAAAATACACGTAGGTGCAAACACCAATTATTCTGTTTCTTTTGGTAGATGTACCGACACCAGAGGCTGGAAGAAAATTGGTGGATGCCTCTGTAGTGAACGGTGGCCCAGCACCACAGGGAAAGCAGAACGGGGCCACACAAGTGACAGTGCAACGCAAGAGACTCCTTAAGGCTCCCACGTTGGCTGAACTTGACAGCTCGGATTCAGAGGTAAAAAATCAGGACACAGCTTGCTTCTCCATTTGTCAGAACTGTCTTACTTCTTAGTTTGCTGAACTGATCAGATAAGAAGTGACCGTGCAAATTATAATTCAAATTTTCCATGGCTGCTTTGTCAGCCCACAGAACTTCTAGAAAAATACTAGATCAGAGCCCAAAAACAAGAATACTTTTCTGGAAGATTAAATGGTAATTTTGGCCTTAAACCCATATTTACTTGCTTTCCTAAGTGCCCAGTATCTGTCCACAGTGTGTTTGTAGCAATTACGCTTTTGGGAATTTAGGAAAGTACATAGCACCCTTCTGGCACTCATGCTGTCACTAAAGGACTCAGATGTGGTGCTGGCCTCACCATAACAGCTGTTAAATAAAGAGCAGCAGCTGTGCCAGAGGGGTAGCAGTTTGGTGCAAATGTCAGTGCATTAGTTTGCTGTATAAGATTAGGAACAAACACCCCCCAAATGTTTCACAGATAGAGACAAGCAAGTACCACCCAGATGGAGAAATAATTTTGAATTCATCCACTCTAACTGAAGAGTTAAAGATTTAGAAAAGCATTAGAAGGAGAAAACCTTAAAAGCTTTTATATGATCCTCAGGAAGTACCAACATTACATCCTCAAGAATGAGCTTTGTCTTCTGGACCAGTAGTGTTATTAATTGAGTTTGGACCTTTCTGAAAGTTAAGCTGTCTGGAAAGCACATGCAGGCAGGCTTTGTTCACAGAGGATGAATTTAGCCTCGGGAAAGCAGTCTTCCCTGACTCTTTTTCTCTCTTGTAAATGGGAAAGGAGGGGTTTCCTGACAGGGTGGTTACAAAGGCGTCTATGCTGAAAGATAGGAGGCTGGGAAGAAATATATGTGGGGAGAAATTTATCTCTTTGCATACTTTCTGCTCTGTGAAAGGTTGGCCCTCTTTGGGGTTATACTGTGGGTGATTTGTGTGGGTGCATAATTTGATGCATCTGTTCTGAAAGCAGAAAAGATTTGCATTCTGAGATCACTCATCAGTCTTTAAAATTACAATAGAGGCTATATGTGGTTTGTTAATATGAATGAAGCTGGGCAGGATGCAGGAATATTAAGATCTGTCAGTGAGAGTTGGATCTTACAGCCTGTACCGCTGTGTATCCTGAAGCATCCTACTGTTTCACACAGGAAAATGAGCAGAAGTCAGTAAAAGAAAATTATGTAATGGGAAATGTGAAATGATTCTTGTAAAAGGGAAAAATAAAACGTGTGAACATGACTATTGATTAGGCCTACTGTGTAGGCAAGCAAAGTGATATGGAACAAGCTCTGGAACATACAGCAAAAGATAAATTGAAAATAAATCAACCACATCGAGCTGTCACAGAGAACAGATGCTGGACTAGTTTGAGTCAATAGAAATAGCTGGTGAAGCAACTGAGGTGATAAAGATGCTCAGCAGAATACTGGTTGGGGCTCAGGAAGGGTGCTAAAGTAGTGAAAATAAACTGAAGGGAGTTTGGGTGAAGTTTTTCGAGGTGGTGAAGGACATAGAACATTTGAAGAGAGTGAAGATCACTCTGTCCAAATGTTTTATTTCTTCCCTGACTTTTACTTTGTATGTAACACAGAGAAGAGTGTGTAGGTTGTTCTGATTGCCTGTAAATGACTCGGCCACCTCTTTGCAGGTTGAATTGGGCTTAACCTATTTGGAGTTACTCACTGGGAGTGAAATTATGACTATGTTGTGCCCTAAATTACAGGCTGGAAATACCTGCACTGCTGAGCTGTGGACCTCCAAATGAGCTGTGATGCAGATGCATTTTCTTCCCCATGCATCCTCTTTGTTCTTTCATCGCTGTTGCAATGCAGGCTGTGTCCCAACACTCAGTGTAGCCAGGCAGAGGGAATGGCAAGGTCTAATACAACCCTATGCCCATTTTCTATCAAGGATGAATATTGTATAAATTCTTCCTTCTTTCTGTCCTTGCTTTTTCTGCATCACCACTAAAATCACAGATTCCAAGGGGCGTGGAACAGGAAATGCCATTTCGCTTTGTGTGGCTAAGAGAAGTAGCAATCTAATCACTTTTGATACAGGTTAAAAAAATGTCTCTTCCTAATGAAGCTACAGCTATCTGGCCAAAAATTGTGTCTGTAATATATTTAGATCTTTTAAACTGCAGCTTTCTCAGTAACTGTAAAATTCTAATTGTTTGGCACTCTGGAGAACTGTGGAGTCCTGGATGTTGGGTTAATCCAACCTCAAACATAAAATGTCAGGCAGTCGATGATAATAGTCAACAGTTGCTGTACAGATATGGAGGAATTCATGCAGTGGTGTATCAGGACTTCCTACACAAGATTTCACTCTCAAAAGGAAGCCCTCTGTTTGAGAAATTGTAGGACAGCAATAGCATTGTCAGTGCACGTGTTTGTGCACAGAAGTAGTAATTTGAAATTACTAACCTGGAATACCTGTCGTCTAAGTAGGATTTTATGTCCAATTTAATTTCCTCCTGGCTTCCATTTTCCGTGTCGGTTTATACTTAATATTTTTTATACTTAGCCACTGGCTCCAGCAGCTCATTCTTTAGAACAGCAGAAGAGCTTCCTTAGTTCTTCATCTTAGCTCATTATCTTCTCCAGCAATGGTAAACTCATCTTCCACTCAGGACAATCTTACTTCTACAAAGTGAAAAGTTGAGTAGTTCCCTTTGTACAGGGCTGTTCTCTTTCTCAAAATTTAAATAATTTACTCTAAAGTTGTGAATACTCTTGCACCCCTTCTAAAGAACAGTCCATCCAATTGTCATGGAAGTTCTCCACTGGTCTTTTAAGCCAACCATGCAGCAATATGCAGAGCTGTCTGAGCCTCTCGAGCTGAACTGTACTGGTTTCTGCAAGTAAAACAGCTGATGTAGCTCAGTGTGCTGCTCAAGCTTCCTTACAAGCTTCCCATCACAAGTGTTTTGTGGGGTCACAATTGAAATATTAAAGTGAGTATACTGTTTGGGGATGTGAGCTGCTTTGAGACCCCTTCCACAGACTCCTGTGTTGTGGCAGATAGGTGGGAGCAGTGTCCTCACACGCACCACCTACCCTTGGGCTAAGCCTAAAGGACAGATCACCTGATGGGAATTTGTAGAGGCCTGTATCCTGTGAAGCGTGGTGCTCATTGAGGTGATCCTGCCAGCTTTTCTTCCTGATTTGTTGTTACCAAAGAAGGAAATCTTTCAGCCAGTGGAGATTTTCAGCTAAGGAAATCTGTGAGAGAGAAGCTCAACCACTTGCTGGATTTTAGGGCAGGTCACTTGTTTGATCTGTAAATCTTGACAGCCTAAATGATGTTAAATCGTTTTGGTTGAAAGCATTCACATTAGAAGTAAAGAGTGTTCAAGCTCAGTCCTTCAGCACTCTTCATTTGGCAGGCTTCTGTGATGATCTGTTTCTTTGCTCGTATCGAGTGGCTGAAGACAGGCTTTAGGTGACAGCAAAGGATTTAATTACTTGGGTAGCATAAAGCTTTAGATAGCTGAGAGGTGTTTAGTCAGAGCCCATTTCACTTTCCTTCATCTTGCAGGAGTTGCTCTTGGCTGTTGAGAAGAAGCATGCTGATACAGTGAATAAGATTTCTTTTAAATACAGAAGAAAGAAAAAACACACCAGGATTGGGAATTAGGGAACAGTACAGTCAAATTCAGTTTAATTTCTCTTCACCTGAGTCACTTGTGTGAGTGGCTCTCATTCCTCTGGAGACCAGAGAAATCTAAGTGTTAATTCCTTGTCAGTGTGAGATATAAAGCTGTATTAACATACCTGCTGTAGCTGCAAATCCCTAGAAGTCTTTGAATACAACAAGGAAAATTAACAGTTTACAGTGGATTCATGCACCTCTCTCATGATCTTGTTCTTTCATGCAGTAGTTAAACACACCGAATTCAAATTATGTACCATTTATTTCACTTTCTAAAAAAACTGAGAACTGAAAATTCTGTTTGCTCAGTACCGTGCAGAGTCAGTGTTTTTCTCGGGACTTCTTCTAGGACTTTGAGTGACTGAATGGTCCAAAATATCTTCGTGGTTTCTGTGTGCTAAAAAGCAGTAGGAGAACTAACAACCGTCCCTGAGAAATTCTGTTTCTTTTCCTCTTGCCACACAGGAGGAATCAGTGCACAAATCAGGAAGCAGCAGCAGCATCTCCCCCTCACAAGTGGAAGACCCCTCTCAAGAAGGCACCAGCAGCAGAAAGAGTGAGTTATGAGAGAGCCCAGTGGGTGCTTTTACACACTTCTGTTGTCTTCTGTGCTATGAACTTTGTGTCAAACTTATATGTAAAGCTGAGGCTGAGAGTTGTTAATGGAATAAACTTCTAAAGCTGAACCCTGCTGAATGGGTCAAATGTGATAACCAGTTGGAAGGCATTAGCCTCCGCTCTGCGTGGATATCTTTGTGAAACAGAAGGTTTCATCCTTGAAGTTTATGTAGGACTGTAGAGGGAGTCACAAGTGAAGGGAGGGGATAGCTTAGCTACGCTCATAAAATTTTTTTTTGCTATGGAAGCATGTTCTAACCTAAGACCAATTTAAACATTTCCTCTGTCTCTGCCACTGTGGCAGTGTTTGAAAGATACTTAGCGCTCACCAGTATTTCTTCTAAATACTTACTGGGAAAAGGGCAAAATCTGGTCTCTTTTTTTTTCAGGCACAGTAATTGCAGATTTTACTGAGTAACAATATTTTTAATTTGTTTTTAAATGTTTCAATTCATTGAGAAGGTTTTGTAATGAACCATGTAATCTGTGCATGTGTTTTCTGTGCATGATGGTGAAATAATGAGAATAATATGCTGAAACACCTCAGTATGGATATATAACTTCACCCACCAGTAGTAGGAATTCTAGCAAATCAATGGCTGGATTAAGTACTGAGCAATGTTATCCAACAGTCTGTCATAGAAGAACTAACTTTTTTGTACTGATTGAATTCCTAGTGCCTCCAAAGTTCTTGCCCATATCGTCTACGCCGCAGCCCGAGAGACGGCAGCCGCCTCAGAGAAGACACTCCATTGAAAAGGAAACACCAACCAATGTGAGACAGTTCCTACCCCCTTCAAAACAGAGCTCCAGGTCACTTGTAAGTGGAGTGGGTGGTAGGAGAGAGAAAAAGAGGAATGCTAAGAGTATAATGAAAATTAAAACTTGGCTTCAGTGTGATTAGAACATGACCCAAAGAAAACTCCTCCATTCAGAAACAGCTCTTGGCTACTAAAGGTGTTTTGAAATCAAGATTTGAACTTTGTCTCTCTAACATATTTATCCAAAATCCCAGGTACAGGTGCCTCAGAAAACATTTGCACTCTTATTAGGACTCTGGGTAAAACACGTGTCTTGATTTTTGTTTCAGAATGTTACCAAAACAGATGAACTTCACCTTACTGATATTCCACTTGAATAGAGACAATTCCAAAGCAGTGGATCTATTTTGGGAATTGGGGGAATTTTTTTAGTTGTTGGAAGTATTGCAGTTAATGACTGGATGAATGGAATGATTTCTTTTCTTCCCACCTTAAGAACTTGCCTGGTAATGTTTATACATATGAAAGCTCTTTCAGTAATCCAAATCAAGGTTTGTCTGTGTTGCTTTGTTGGAGTTACTGAGGCAAAAACCTGTATTACTGCTTGAAAAGAAAGTACAGTGCGTTTGATCAATTAGCTTTAATTGAAAACTGTTTTCCAGCAGAGTACAAACAGCAAAGGGTATGAAATCCTGGTTCGTTTATGCTGACACACTGATTAGTGCTTTGTAATTTCATGCAGGATATGTTCCTTGTCTCTTTTCATACCAGCAGGGTTTCAAAGTGTGCCCCATGAGGTGCTGGTGAATAGAGAAATCGATAAACACATCCGAGTTTTGAAAGGAAGGGAATATTCACTTGCCCTGTCATGTAGTGCTGTGGTATTAAAGGACTTTGAAGAGCGTTTTTGTTGGCCCAAGAGATGACAGCCAGGATCCAAACCTATTAGATGATGAAGCTAATCAGTTACAGGAAAAATACCTCCAAATATTCCCACAATGAATTTTTCCTTTTCAAAGGTCTGCTGGATTTTATTACATTCTTCCAACTAGAATGTAGTTTCTCATTCCAGATGCAGGTCAGGTAGTAACATGTTGATAAATGCACAGCCCAAGCGGACATCTCCTGCCAAAGTGAACTTGGAGCAGGATATATTGCAGCAGACCCATGCTAAGGGGCTCCTTCAGCATGTGTTTGAAGTCACTGTCACATAAAATGGGTTGCCCTGTCACCTCCTGCTGCACTCACTGTATGTGGAAACCCAGAATTCATTTTCTGGTAGGCCCAGAGTCATTCACAGACAAACAGTTTAAAGGGAGGAGGGGAGAAAGCATCCTGTGTTATACTGAGACATTGTCTCCATCACACTTTTAGCGTTACTGAGTGTGCTCATTGTAATATTAATCTCGTGTATTTCAGAGGATCATGCAACTTAAAATCTTATAGGAGGCTGTTATTTTAAATAGGTCAACCAAGTTCTTACCACGATCTTCTTGACCACATACATATTCTCCCTCTGTTGGTCTGTTCATTGACATATGCCTAGAAAAATACATTAAAAATAAAACCATTGCAGAAAAACTAATTCAATTATTCCATTCCCTCTAAAAATACTAAAGGAAAAGGGAGAAAAAGCCATTAGATAAGTCAGGCTAATTTGGGAACAGATGAGAAGGGTTTTACTGGTTTCTTTTGGGATTTTTTGTTTGTTTGTTTTGATTTTTTTTTTCTTTTTTAATATCTAGAGAACTGTCACCTAGCTTGGTTTTTACTTTGAAATGAAAAAGAAGGAAACCAGTAGTGAAATGATGTTCTGTTAATGAGAACCTATTTTATTTGATGCCTTGAGAGCTAATTCTTTAACTTGGCAATAGTGCCCTCTAGGGTGTGACAGACACCTCTCTCAACACTCTTGTTTTTCATTTTGGGAGATGTGTTCTGGTATGCTGGCACTGGCCCAGTACCACACTTTGGCTTTCTGCAACTCTCTCCTTCCCAGCGGGATGCCAGCCTCTTCCAGTGGCTGTGCCAGATGTTGCACCTGTGAAGTTGCCATTCCCAGAGTGAATGCAATAAGTGCAGAGTATTATTTATTTTTTACTTGACCTCATCATTCTTTATCCCTTCCTCCAGGATTGATGGAGTTTCATTTCTTATCACCAGCTCCTGTGACCCTGGTTTCTCTCCAAGGTGAAAGAGGCCTTGTCAGCAAATAGCCGTCAATGCCAGTGAAACCAGGCAGGGGTTTGCTACAGTCTCTTAGCAGGATTAGCAAGAAACTCCTCTGTCTTGCATACTAACGATGGTTTTGTGAACTGGCATCTCATCAGACAGAGGTAGTTAGGCCCAAGGAGGTGGGGAGGGGAAACAAACCTGGAAGAGTGCCAAACACAGTCCTTTTGACATGTCACCCTGCCAGTGCTACACGGAAAGGCAGGGTGGCTCAGTGATTTGGGGGGGTCAGCCCTGGTGGTCTGTAGTGAGCTGATTTGGTGCTTAATCAGTGTGATAAATTCAGTGTCCTGAGATTTACATGGGGGTGCCTTTGCAGTCTGTTTGCTTTTTTAATTATTATTTTTATTACCATTTTTTTCATGACCCAGAGGACCAAAGCTAATGGTTTTGTTTATACACAGCATTCGCTTCTCTGCTTCCTATCTATTGTTCAGGTTCCTAGGATAACCAGTTTATTTCCAAGGATGACTTTCAGACCACTTTTTTCAACTATGCAAACAGCTTCTCTGCTCAGCTCTCATCCCGTTGAAGCAGCCATGTGTGGGGTGGCAGGGGCTATGTACTATCTCTGTGAGAGAGCTTTTGCCAGCAGGTGGAAACCCGCAAAGGTTTGCCTCTTTTTGCTGGCTTTGGAAATCACCTTCACCAGCATGTTCCCTCCTAGGGGAGCACTTCCTCAGCTGTGGCAAGAATTACAGCTTAGGCTGGGACATTGCACCTGATTGACTTTGATTTCAATGTGTGTAGGATATTTGTGTGTCTTCAATCACCTCACGGGGAAAAGAAATCAGTACTGAAAGGACAGCAAACTAAAAATGCAACATCACCAGATTATCAATGGGACAGACTTTAAATATTACAGCACATGAAGATCTTGCAGCAAAAATCCAGCAAAACTATTGTGATCCTTGGACTATGTTGAAAAGAATAAGGTTTTATATTTCTCCCAAGGTACACTATGTAGAATGGGAGGGCATTTGCAATCTGCTTTACTTGAAAACCTACATGTTGTTTTGGTCCTCAGCACACTTATGTATCAGAACTTGCAGAATAGCTCATATCCATCTATCAGGGAAGGCCAATCCACTGAAAAGAAAAAGTAATTAATTTACCCTTATGTTAACTGAACATGAATTATTTAATTTTTCCTTCTTTTTGTTGTCCCGACCAGTAAGTGGAAGGGTGAAACCTCTTATAGGAGAATTTATACTTGACATGCCCAGCTGAACTTTTAGAAACTTTTAGTCTGCAAAAGGAGCAAGAGTTTAGAGTGCCTGTGAATTGCAGAATTTTGAGGCAACTACAGCACTCATTGATTTTGCAATTTACTAATGCAACTCATTTGACTGTCTAGTGACATCCTTTAATGAGAAGAAGGAATACATTAGAGTAAAAATGTGTTAGTCATAAGAACCTATTAGGTGTGTGTACACTAAGAATGACCTACAAAGCACATTCTAGCTATGCAATTCTTACTACCTGCTTTTCCTGCATAAAAAAATTATGCATACACACATTAAGCTATAGTGTTTATAAGATGATTGCATAGTCAGTGTTAAGCCAGTCCCCAAGAGGATCATGGAAACTTCAAGTTCAAAATAGTATTTTCAAATAATATTATTTATGCTTTAAAAATAAGCGTACTGGCTTGTGTTTAATATTAAAAAGAGTATTGAGTATAGTTCTGAAAAATCAAGACCATTCAAAGCACACTTCGTCTTTACCATGTTCTGTCATATGTGAGTATTGCAGAGAGTACTCCCACTTGGAGCTGCTGAATTTGGGTGCAGGCTATTGTTGGAAGCTCGAGCAATAACTACAAAGAATCGTTGTTCAATGAAGTTTAGCCAGTACTTAGCAAAATGTAATTAATTTCAATGCCTTAGAGGTAGTGTAGAAACAAAAGATTTTCTTGTGTACTTATTTATATTCTGAAAAGGGAACCCCAAGCAGCTTTCTGAAATCGGATTATTTATCTTTCATTTAATGTTGCATTAACATTTTGTTGTCCTTGTGTAACCACTGGAATTAAAACATTAGCATTTAAACATGTGAATATTTTCTATGTTTCCCCTGCTGCCCGCTGGCTATTTCTATTTTAATGGTATTCATTTTTGATTGGTACGACAACAGGCCCACACTATTCCCCTAGTACGTGCTCTACACCTATAGCAGACCCGCAGAATTTCTTCAAAGGAGCAATATTCCCCGACGTCATCGTCCTGTAAATTAAAGGAATGGGCGTTCATGAGGGGGAAGGAAGAGCTTCAAGTAAGAGCTGTGTTTGTAAAGGACTTAAAGCTCTGGTTGATTGCAAGCATTCAGTCAGCCTCATTCACCTCGGATAGTTTCCCTCAGTCTCCCACGATGCAGGCTCGGGGGGTTTGCTGGCATTGTGAGCATCCCGCTTTCCCACCCACTTCCTCTCCCGTGTCGCCCCAGCCTTCAGCCGTGCCTTCCCCATAGCAAGGCAGTTGCTATGGGAGGAACCCAGAACGAAACGCTGAGAGCTGCTGGTTAGCTGTAAAGTTGCTCATAAGGAACAGAAGATACTTTGTTTTGGCTGTGCAGTTTTACACCTCAGAGCAAATTGCAGCTGCTTTTGATGTAGTTTGTTTTTTCCAGAAAACTAGTGTTCCATACCTCAAAGGTTTAGCTGGCAAATCTAACAAAGTTAACTCAATTCTAGTCTTTTGTGGGGCATCCTAAACAGAGTGAAGTTTCTTTGTGTTCCCTTTCTAGATAGGTAAGACAACAGTTTTTAAAAATGTGGTGGTTCCTAAATGCTAATGTTTGCCAGGTCTGCAACGTAGAAAGATTTTCTTTTTAATCTGAGGGAAAGACAGAACAGACCTCTGAGTACATGGAAATGGAGCATTTCCGTACTAAGCCGATTCATCACTTCAATTTGTAAACGAGATCTCCAAACTGTCAGCCATGTCTTTGTGTATGCAGGAGAAATTTCCTTCGTTTATTCAGAGAGCATTGCCTGTCATTGTCATTACTGCACAGTAGCCCCTCTGGGCTGGCTGAAAAGGTTCACTAAGCATTAAGCAATGGGAGTTCCCACAGAGGTTTCTGTCTTTCTTTTGGAAATGTATAATCAACTACTGGGCTGGATTACAAATTGGGTTGGTGCTTTTTATTCCGTGGTACCAAATTCAGGAGTTCTGCACTCAATATTCTCCTAAATGCTGCAACAGAGAACAGATGCAAAATTTTGTAAGTGGAAAGTTGGTTGTTAATTCTATATTTGAGTCTCTACCATTTATAATGCAACACTGGATAACCAGTTCACCTGCTTGGTACTGGAACATTGTTCTGTAAAGTTTGAATTACTTCTGTCACTTTCTTGGGGCAGAAAGAAGAACTTTTCTGCCTGAACTGATGTAACTATTTGTAGTCTTGGTGTGATTCTGATCAAGTGAGCACCAAGATGTGGTACCACTGAATAAAAATTGCTGCTAGAGTGGGCTACTAACAACTTTCCTTGGCCACTCTGGGCATCACAAAGTCTCAGAGAAATTATTTGATGTATACCTCAAACAGTATACATAAAATAATGCCATCTACCATATTACATTTTCCTTTTCAAATTATAAATCTGAATGTTGATTGGCTTGAATCAAATGTTTGTAATGAAAGACAAATGGAGAGAAGGGTCAAGTGATTTGAGGAGGAAAGATGAAGAAAAATGTCCTTGTTGTGAAGGCTGAACGTAAGACCATTTACATCACATTTATGCAGCTTCCAATGGTTTGGCACTCATGTGATGCCCATGAATGAGCCAGTGCTATTCCAGTTTGATGGGAGAAATCCCCTGTTTCTGGAGATACTAACCAGGTGGCTGGTTGTCTAGGTTGAACTCTGGAAGAATCCGTTTGTCTTTGAAATAATATGGGGGCTTTGGCTTCCAGGAGGAGTTCTGTTACCCCGTGGAATGTCTGGCTCTGACAGTGGAGGAGGTCATGCACATCCGTCAGGTGCTTGTGAAGGCAGAGCTGGAGAAGTACCAGCAATATAAAGATGTCTACACTGCTCTCAAGAAAGGAAAGGTAGGGCTGAGTCTGGGGAGGCTCTGAAGGGTATTGAGGGAGGCCAGTTGCACAGGCCTCCCATTTACACGTTTGTTTCTTACCCTCTTTGGAGAGAATGAAGAGTTATCAACCAAACATCCCCCTAAATGTGTGACACATGGGTCAACTTCCTCAAATGATGTCCAGAAACATCAGAATTTTTCACGGAAACACCTTGTTTGTTCATATTCTCTATAAAAATTCAGTAATGTTTACAATGATCAGAGTGTATCTGTATATGCGTGGTTTGAACTTCATTGACTGAGGTGATTTCTGTCCCCATGCCTTCTGCAGGTTTGGTTACCTTTTCTGTTCCAGAAAACAGAATTACAGATAGCAATAGAAAACTACAACTTCTTCATATATGAATCCTTACTATCAAGCAGAGAGGGAATTAAAGCCTTCAGGGAAGTGATGCAACGTGTGACTCCAGAAGGAGGCTTAATGTTAGAGACCCCTTAACTAATGCATTTTTCTGTAAACTACAGGTTGGAGATTGATACTTCCAGTAGAAGCAGCATCCTTTCCTCCCAGTTTGATTTGTGCTTCTTGGACACCCCAGGAAGTTTATTTTGACTTCAATGTGTATTTTATCTACAGGCCTACCTGTGTCTAGTACGCAGCTTTATTTTAAAGATTTAATAGCTTTAAGACAGAGTAACAAGAATCTTATAATGTCATCATTAGATTCAACTGTTGCATGTTGTCATGATATATAAAGCTTAGTAATGAGCTTTTATCAAATCTCAAAGTATGTTGAGGTTTTAATTAATTTGCCCCACTATTAAAATTGTTTGCTTTTATTTCTAACCAAAGTTACCTAGTTAATGGGAAAATATTTAATTTAGGCAAAACAATTAAAGGCCTAATTCTAAATATATGAAAATACAGTTCTGGACCTTGTTCTCAATATCATCTTAGAAGTACAGACCCCAGAACTGGATGTAGCACTGCCACTGTGACCTTGCCAACAGCAACTTGGTTGGTGAAGTCATCACTGTGTGGGACTTTGCTTAACACTGTGGATTCCTCTGTTCTTCTCTAGCTCTGCTTTTGCTGTCGAACAAGAAGATTTTCTTTCTTTACCTGGTCTTACACTTGCCAGTTCTGCAAGAGGTAAATATTTTATGTCTGTTAATAAATGAGTACAATTTCTTAGGGAAGATGATTGATTTATACATTAGAAACTTTCAAAAGTTTCTGCTGCATACAGCAGTAGTTGGTTGGGTCTACTTCTTTAACAGTCTGAGTTTAAAAAAACTATGCAGAAATATTTCATTTGTAAGTGACTGAATTGCTTCCTTGGACTGAAACTCTAGACTGAAAATGAGAGAAGCATTCTTTTTTTTAAAATGTTTATGAGAAAGCAAGATGGAATTTACTCAGACTCTCCACTCAACGGTTCTACAACTTCTGTGTTTGGGGAAAACATTTCAAGGCAATTTACTTTTGGGGCTATTATTGGAGTATTGGGGCAGGGGAAATGCAAGAAGGAATATTTGCAGGCAAAATGATGTATTTTAAGTTAACAGAGAGACAGTAAGTCAGAAGATCTATGTAATCACTGAGTTTTAGTCTCACCAAAAGAGGTTTCTTTAGGGGAAAACCAGCTTATTTTTCTTTTTTTCCCCTTTTTTTAAAATTTAGATGTAGCTTTTGTTCAGCATTTCTCCTTGCTTCTGGCTTCATGTTCTGATTGAAGTTACTATGTTGAAGAAGCTTTAAAAATAAAAATATTTGTTTAAAGGGAGAATGGAGGGGGGCAGGTTTCTAACTCCTGAAATCTCTTATACTTTGTTTAAACATAATTTTTCCCAATGGATTGATTCATGCTCTTGCTTTTTTACACAGGCCTGTATGCTCACAGTGTTGCAAAAAAGTAAGTAAGGAAACCTATGTTTCAAGCCTTTCTAAAAAGCTGCAATCTTTGTAATGACGCTGCACGTGCCCTGTGCTGTTCCCAACAGATGCGGCTGCCATCGAAGCCATACTCCACCCTCCCCATCTTCTCCCTGGGACCTTCAACCTTGCAAAGGGGAGAAAGCTTCATGAGGCCAGAGAAACCCTCTACCAGTCACCACCATTCCCTGCGGAGCAGGTGAGAGACAACCCGGCCTCACTGGTGTCTGTTGGAAATGTTCCCCAAATGTTTCCTGCTGGGTTATCAATCATGAAGATGCTGCTCACCTGTTTTGTAGTTGGCCATGTTTCTAATGCCTGTAGTAAGTTTTCTGAAGGCTGAAAAGCCAGTTCTCATCTAGTCATTGCTTTGATTTACAGAAATAGCAACCTAACAGTGTCTTAAAACTTTTCACATTACAGCTGCAAAATTATGAGAGTCTGGGACAACGGTATTTCTGTAGGACCTCTGAGAAAATATCCTTAACATGTCTTTTTCTGGTGTGAATGGACTCTTTAGGGATAAATCTTGCAGGCTGAAATCACTCACCTAATGAGCATTCAATGATGTCTAGTGCACAGATTTATCTTCTTTCCCTCTAATTTTTCTTACTCCAATTTTCATAATTTTTCCAACTAATATTATGAAGTTATCTGTTGGTTTTATATCTTATACACAGATGGTTGTCAAAGGCTAATCCAAGAAATTAAATATAAAAGAAATGCTCGTTTTTGAGGGAATCTGCTGTATAAAGCTTCTGCATAGATCACCATTGCTGTGGTGCTGTGTAGATTAGCCCAAGACATCAGCTATTTTCCGTTACTAGTAAGGTTGTTTTTGCCAGGATGTAATTGTTACAACGCCCTCAGTCAGCGACCCTGCAATCTTGCCAATGCAGGCAGAAGCTGTCCTCTCCAGTGTTTTGTGTAATTTGGGACAGGAGAAAAGAAAATTTAAATCCAGACCTTTCTGATGTGATTGCTCCTGGGTCCTACAGGCAAATAATGTGACAGATCCTGCTCTTTCGCCTTTCAGGTTGACCTCAAGGTCCAAGTCTGTGGATAAGTCACAAGAAGAGTTTCCCAAAGAGTTAATGGAGGACTGGAGCACAATGGAGGTTTGCGTGGACTGCAAGAAGTTCATCTCAGAAATCATCAACTCGAGCCGACGCAGCTTGTCTCTGGCCAACAAGCGAGCCAGGTTAAAAAGGAAGACGCAGTCCTTCTACATGTCGTCCCCAGGAACCTCGGAGTACTGCCCCTCGGAAAGGACGATCAACGAGATCTGAGCCGCGTGCCTTCTGCTGCGCTCCCGTCTCCGTGAGGTCAGCATCCATGGGCGACGTCACTGGAACCGGATTGTCACCCCATTGCTTTGTGCCACCTGACTGGCTTGGGTTTGCATTCGATCACAGGATTTCCTACTCCAGCAGTTCCCAGAGACACAGAGAGCTGTGTTTGGGTCTGTGCAGGGTGATACACGACGGGTCAGCTGCTCGCGCTGGGAGAAAATCCATAGTTTGAAATTGTTGCCTCTTTTTTACATGTGTGTCAAAATGAGAAAGCCTTTTCTTGCTTTCAGTCTTTTTTTAACCATGCTTTGAGTCATTTTTCCTGAGATGAGCTGAGAGCAGGTGTCTGATGGAGAACCAGACCTAGCACAGTGTCAGTGTTAGCACAGTAGCAAACAGTAGGTCCTGCTGCATTCCCACTCTCAGAATGCTCACGCCCTTGTTGAGGCAGCCAAGGGCTGTGTTGCACACCAGGCACCCAGCATGAGCAGCTCCGGGCAAATCCATCTTCCTTTGAACAGTTTTGGTTGCTCTGAGATCAGGGTTCAGCACAGGACTCTACAATGGCAGTGTCCTGGGGCAAAGCAGGTGACCAAGCTCTTCACCCGTGTGCTCAGTCATACCCCTGAGCTGCTGTACTTCTTAAGCCTTAGTGTCCCTCTGAGTGACTCCTGAGCAGGTTTTAGTAGTTTACTTTCTATCTTGAATGTATGATAATGACTACTAGTAGCAGTGAATTTTAGTAGTAAACAAAGTTGTACAGTTTATGGGGAGGACGGGAAATAAGGGAGGCTTCTAATTTTAACTGAATACCTGTAAAATTGTTCTCGTGGTTACTCAGAGCAGTGAGTAAGGTGTAAATTTGTATTATAATGGAGCACACAGATACTGCTATAGTTCTGTCTGACAGCATATCCACTAGTAACCCCATTTTTTCTGGGGTTTATAACTTGGCTGTAAAAATTCATGTTCTGCTGAAATTTGGGACAGTGCTCTCTCAGATTGGGAGTGATCTCTCTTTTTTTTCTTTAATCTTTTTCTCATTCTTTCCCCCTTTTTAATCCACTCACAATGGAGTGCTAGACTTACTGTTTAGAAGCTCCAACAATTTTACATTAACTGACATCTCATGCTTTTTTGCACTTTTTTTAATGTTCAAAGTACTTTTTTTTTTTTTTAATTCAGTCACAGCCAGAGTTTAGTCAGTAATTTGGGGCCAGATCCTTTTGGTATTTAAAAACAAGCTAACATAGCCAAGTTATTAATACTTGAAAATCAACTACTGTAACTTTTTTCATAAATTTTTTAATACCCTGAGGCATATTTAATATCTATATAGCAGTGTATTATAGAATGACATAGCAGAAAAGTTTCAGATCTATTTATTAACATTTCTATACTTCGAGTTAATGAGAGATACCTCAGAACTGCTCCAAAGTGGCTGGGACTGGACTTCCATAACATCATTTTAAAGGTGTATTTATCAAAACAGCTTCTTCTGTCCAAAAAGCCCAAGAGACAGACTGCCCCTATGGCCCTGGAAAGGCACAGTGCCCAGGCTGAGAGGCACCAGGGCTGCTTGGCTCCCGTTTGGCAGCCTTTGGAGCAGCCATCCATATCATCTCTTTTAGGCTGATTTGAAAAGCACATGCAAAAGTCTCTGTGAACCTTCCCAGGGAGTCAGCCATCCTTATTTTTTGTTAAAAGCCCCCTTGGAAAATGAGAATTTTTGCATATGTAGGGCTTATTGAAATAGTTTCTATTTTTTTCTGAACCAATGCAAACAGGAAAAGCAGGGCTCAGTGCTAACTCTCCCTGCTTGCTGTCCTGTGTAAAGTCAGGTGTCACAGCCCTCTCCTCGTGGTACCTCTGGAGAAGTGTCTTGCATGTCGAGGCACTTGGAGTACTGTCATGAGACAAGGATGGAGGATTGCAGGGGAGCAGCACAGGCTGGCTGGTGGGAAAGGTTCTGCTGTTGCTGGAAGGGTCGCCTGATCTCAGTCACATCAGCACTTTTTCTTGTTTCTGTGCCAAAACCAGGCCATGTGTTTGCTGCACAGCGCACCAGGGAAACCAGACAGAAATGAACACAGGAAATCTCACTTTGCATCTGCCCTGTTGTTGTTGAGATTTTTTCATGGAGATGCCTCGGCCATGTTACAGTCGTGCATTCCTCTGCTCAGTCTGCTTCCCTGGTGTCCTCAAGCCACTGAGGTGCAGGGCATCCAGCACATTTCTATTCCTCTTGGAAAGGAATTTGGGATGATGTAGGATTAAGTAACTCCTGAGCATGTGAAGGGAAACAAGGCTTTCATGCCTGTACCCTGCTCCACTCTGGCAGTGTTGGGGGTGGCTCTGGGGCAGTGGCAGAGCCTTGTGATCTGGCCTGTGCCTTCCCAGAATTCTCACAAGTCCTTGGCTCAGGGCAGGCTCTGCTGTGCTGGGCAGGGCACAAACCCTGAACAATAATGCTGTGGTTGTACAGACAGCTCCCTGTTGCTCACACAGAGTTGCCATGGGCCAGGGCCTGGATAACCTCCTTTTTTCCCCAGAAAAAATCCTCCAAGCTGCTGGCACATGCTGTGCCAGGCTCCAGAAGACATGGTGTGGAGGGCTGCCTCTCCCCTTCGCTCCATCCCTTCCTCCCTGGCACAGCTCTGCATTACCCTGGCATTTCATTCCACAAGAGGAGAAGCAGCGGGTTGGTTCGTCACGGAAAGCCTGAAGGAGCTCAGCTCGCTGGTTGCCTGGCTCTGCGGAGTGGGCTATTTTTAGCTTTCCATCTCCTCCCTGCCTGCACCAGCATCCCAAATCCACTGCAGCCATTGGCCCAGCACCCCGTGGTGCTGCCCAGCATGTCCTAGTTACGGGCTGAACTTCACGTCAGCATCAGAGGGGGAAATCAGAAGCTTGTAAATATCTGTAATATATTTATTAATATTTAGGAAGTCTCCATCAATCATGCAACGGGAATTGACTTTCCCATGATGTTTTAAAAAGGAAATGAGTCTTATTTATATGTGTGTTGGCTGTTATCTTTTATTAGATTTAATGCTTTCAGCCCCCTAATACAGTTTGCACATTTTAGAGTGAATTACTGCTGAGAAGAACGCAGCACTAGCACAGTGAATTCCTTTCCATGAATTTTAAAATTATTTTCTTCTGGTTTTTTTTAGCTTTATTAGTTTGCCCAAGGTCTGTTAAAATATATCATAGGAGACCCAAGGAGCTAAAAATGCCTCTGGCAGCATCAGTCTTGTTTTGTATGCGAACTTGGTTGTGGGGAACGCGAAACCAGCTCTGCCTCACAATGGTGATGGAAGATGTGAGCAGGCATTTGCTGCAGCTCTCAGACCTGACTTTTCAAGTGTTCATGGTGACAGTAGTGTTTTGAGGGGTTGTTGGGGTTTTTTTTCCCTTTCTCCATTACTTACTTTATACAGGGAGGGGTGTTACCTGGTAAAAATAAAATGCCTTTCCATTATAACCCTTGTCTGTGTTAATTATTCATGGGGAAGCTGATTTAAAGGTTCTGTCTCTCTCTTTTTCATGCTTTTATAGTTTTGTAAGATCAGTCAGATGTTTCTTTTGGCAAAGAATTGTTAACAAAAATGATTGCATAACAGCTGAACACTGGCTGGGCTGCATGAAGGGATGAAAACCTGTCGAAGTACCCTTAGAATAGCAATAAAAACTGCTTGTGTAACCCCAGTGATGTGATTAGCTCCTCATCATCATCTGCAGCCAACTCCCTCTGTTACCAGCGTGCTGCTTCTTCCAACGCTGGCAGGCTGTACGTGAGGCAGCACATTTGTCCTGCATGTGATACAGGCTTTGGGAAAACTCCATCCCTCCCGCATCATTGGGAGAGAAATGCTGACAGTCTTTCAGAGGGGTTTTTGATGGATTTGGTTTAGTTTTTAAACCAGAAGTGGAGAGAACATTATTATCACAGCTCTTACATTGTTCTCTCTTCTCTCCTGAGCATCCCTTTTCCCCCAGTCAAGTTCAGCATCAGCTTCCCTGGTTCGTTACTGGCTGCACGCTCTATAGGTTAAAACTTACTTAGAACCTCCAGCTTTAAACTCCTGATTGCCACCTTCCTGCTTTACTTCATCCAGCAGCTCTGCACAACTCTTAGGAATGTCTCTTACAGCTCAGCCTCATCTGTGAAACAGTGACAGCACACAGGCATGAGAGAAAGGTGCTGCAACTCTACATTCTGGTGCTACAGCACATGGATTATGTTCATGTTACCAGAAAATTTTATACTGTTCCCATGCTGATAACTTGGAGCTGCTTTGGTTTATTTTTTCTTTTGTATATGTGTATCTTAAAGCCAGTCTGAGAATGTTTATGAATACCAATTCCAGCTATAGAAACATCTTTTGTTGTTTCTGTCTGATTTTTACTACTGTGTTTCAGATTTTTTGGGTACCTGAAATTGCTATTCCCCAGAACTTCCTTGTAGTGATGAGTAGCAGAACCATGACAGAGGGGTATTAGCTCAGCCTGATGTGATACACAAAGCCCCAGAACCCCCATGCTGAGCAGTGCCAGTGAGCTCCAGCAGCTCAGAGCAGAGGCAGCCCAGGACCTTCCCTGTTCCCTCACCTTGACATTGAAAAATGCCAGAGCTGCCCATGTTGCTCAGCTGCCTGGGCACAAGATGTGGGCTACTCCATGTCCCAGGGTCCCCAGATGCAAAAAGCCACTTCAAAGTGGTTACAAACTGTTTAAAGAATATTCAGAGCTGCTGCTGAAGACCTGAGTGCTCAATGTCAGAGCTGAAAGGATCCCACAGTGCAAGTTTCCATCTGCTATCAGTAGTTGAAAAATTAGCCCTACTTCCAGGTGAAATGAATTCCAGAGAGGTGAAACTTCACAATACTTTGACAAGCAAAGACTTGTGAATGATTTTTTCTATGGTAGGTCTGCACTCAACAAATGTCATAGGGCATAATCAGGAGATGAAGCCAAACAGGTATCAAATTTTATGCAGTAGTAGCTTAGTTTGTTTATTTGCAATAATTCAGTAATGTTCCAGTTTCTTCCTTGGTCAGGCTATTTTACAGTGGCAGTGCCTGGCTGAACTGACTGTCAGATGTGGGGTAGCATAGGCTCTGTGTCCTGAGGTAACAGGAGCTGCTGCTGTCTGCAAAGGTCAGCGAGATGGGTTCTGTAGAACGTTTCCAGAGGAAGCCCTTTGGAACAGACTCTTCAGAACAGGCCCTATTATAGCTAATTAAAAAATAGATTTGTAAGCAGATCATCTTTCAAGGTGCCAGGCTGCTACTGTAAACTCAAAGCTGAAATGGACCTGTTTGATTATTGATACGTTTGACTTTTAAAAAACCCAACCCATAAGAGTGCTTGGTATGAAAAAATCATAGTCATGGTCCCTCTGATGCAGCTGCAGGTGTTTCCATTAAACTTCAGGTCCTCTCTGCATTTCTCTAACCAGTGACACCAGTGCTTAGAAATGGGAGCCAGCAATGCTTTGGCTTTTGCAGGACAGGCCCCGGGCCAGACAGTGCGGTGTGGGACTTTTTAACTGGATTTCAGAAATCTGAGTTCAGAAATCTGCTAAATCTAGAATTAAAGGACATGGGCATGAGTTATATAAGTTCTGCAGGAGGTGGGCTTCCAAAGTTAGGTGGAAATAAGCACCAGCTCAGCTGGCACAGATCTATAGAGAGGCAGCACTCTCATGGCCCAGCTTTCAGGAGAGACAGAGCCCAAGGCCCAGCTTCAGCTGTGGGCCTTTAAAGTGGGCATGTTCCCATTGAAGGGCTAGTGGTTACACTACCTGTGAATCAAAAGCAAAATGAAGATAGTGAGAAGGGGTTTTGAGCTGTGTTTCTGTTAAAGCTGGTTTCATCTCCCTAACCCCCTGCTTTAATAAAGAAAAAAAAAATCTGAAACAGGAGGTGCACTTTTTGAACATGAACAAGCCTAAAGCACAAACCCTTCCCCTTCGAGCTTCCTCTGCTTCTGTGCTGTCACTGTGCACGTACCATCTGCGCATCTTCAGGGACACCAGGGGCATCAGCTCTACCAGCAGAAGGCAACAGAATTGTCTTCTGCTTGTTTCCATGTTATGTGGTACTAAAATGCAATTTCTTGTTTATGCATTACTAATAAAAAGCTCTTTAAAGTTACTGCATTGCTCTCACTTTCTTGAGGGAACTCTGAAGACCACGGGCACCATTTCTTACAGAGCACAGTGGCCAAGGCCATGTTCCACATTTGTTTGGCCAGGCAGAATCCTGAACTTTTGCCATAATTTTGTTTCTGACCTTGCTAAGATCTACAGCAGCTAAGTAAAGCAGAAGGTATTGTACCAGCAGGGCTCCACATTCGCAGCCCTTACTGATCATTTCACTTACAGGTGCCTTCCAGTAAAATAGAATCATATCTCAATCACCTCAGTTGTGGAAAAATTAAAAGGACAGGACTTGTGTTTCACAGAAATGCCTTCTCACTGAACAAATCCATAGTGAAAGCATGACCTGCTCCCTGGAGCTGCAATTAAAAGGCTTAGCCCATAACCTGCATGATTCTGACAGGTGGCAAGTACTGTTGGTGGGGTAAGAAGGTAGTTTATTAGATAAATAAGGTCTTATTTACAATAAGTCAAGGCTAGTGATTTTAGATGAATCTTCCTGTTCTAATGCAAAATGAAGCAGCTGCCAGTCCCAAATGGAGTTACCAGTCCAGGCCCAGAGGACCCCTGCAGAGCTTTTGAGCAGTGTGTGGCTTACAGCAAGCTCCAGGAAGACTGGTACTGGATCCTGCTGCCTACCCAGCACAGACTAATGGAAATTATTTTTCTGCAGCTTTCTCAGAAAACCAACAGCACATTAGACATTACCACAGTCACACCCGGAAGTGTTTTCTTAAACTGCACATGGCATTTATTTTGGATTGCACCACCGGGCACATAGACATTTTACAGCCCTGGTCTTCACAGCCCTCAGTCTAAGGAGATGCAAGAGTAGGAATGGTGTTGCCTCCCCACCACTGCTCCACCTGAGGATTTGAATGAGAAGTGGCTCATCAAGGAACATGGTTGGTCATTTATTCAGTGCTAGGTTATTACATTGTCAGTACATCCGTGCCCAGTTTGTGCTCTGCAGCAGTTCCTGACACCACCTGCTGCAGCTCAGTGCCTTTGCTTACTTTAAGCAAAACTTTCAAGAATACGGGAGCTTTCACTAGGATTGCCTGTTGTCAGAGAAAATATAATCCTTCCTCCATCATGCCTGCTGATCTGATGGAGGAAAAGAAATAAGGATGGGAGAGCATGGAAGACTCACACTGGCACAAGGCCAAATTAAGAAAAAGAAATTATAAATAAATAGGTCTGAATAAACCAAATTAATTACACACCAGACCATTTGACTACACTGTTTTAAGTTAGTATCTGTTGTTGCTGACAAAAACAACAGCACAAAAACTAGATATCAACCAGAGGCCAGTCTACTTCGAGTCTGGGATCTTCAACATCTTAATATTCATCAGGGCCAGGAACCAACATGCCCAGTTTGCCACACTCTGGGAACCACTGCTGCTGTCTTCCCTTGCTGCTTCCTCTGCAGTCAGGAACCAGCCCTTCCCAGCTTCTTCCTTTGACAGCAGGTGTGTGTGATGCAGCTGTAGGGATGGGGAGAGCAGCCACACTTCTATCCAATGTAGAGACCTGATTTGCTGCCACCAAATTCTGAATATTCAACTGCCTCCCTACATCACACCTCTCGGACTCTGTTTCCCTTGAATTGCAACCCAGCAGCTGAGAAACACTGAACTACAGCTTGAACAACTGCTCAACCAACCTCCCTCTCACAACTCACAAAACACAACTTCATTCCCCTTTCAATCCTCAAAGTGCAAAATTCTTATTCAAGATGGCACTTGCTACCTATTAATCAACACAGTTACAAGCACTGAGCTTTCTTCTGCTTGGCCCCCAGCGCTTCAAGATCCTTCCAAGTAATCAGTGCTGACTTTACACCATCTCTGTTTTACACATTTTTTTCTTCCTACGTATCCTTTTCCTCCTTCTGCTCCAATCCAAAAAGCTGCACTCTGCTGCTCCCACAAGCAGCTTAACACTTTCCCTCACATGCAGCTTTCTGTCTTTGAGACACCTCAGTCACTGCATGTGACATAAAACCGACTTCAGAAATACTTTTTATCCATTTCCAGTATAGAAAGAAAAGAGGAATTTCTCTAGGACGCAATGAAAATAAACAGTCCCAAAGGCAAGGTTTTTTTGCCTCAAGGGCCAACTCAGTCTCTAACAGTCTAAGAACTGGAATGGGAATAGGGATGCTTCAAAAACAGTGTTATGCACAGCACAGACAGCTACAGATCCCATCAGTCTGACCAGTCACATGGCCAAGGGAGAAGGATGGAAGCCCCATATGCCAACAATAAGGACAGAGAGCAGGATAACAACTGCCAAGGAAAGCTTATGGGAAATTAGGAACCACTTTGTCTGCTCAACACTGGAGCCTACCTGGTTCCAGCATGACCCACTGCAAGGTCCTTTGTACACAGTGGCAAAATGAGCAGCCATGGGAAGATCAATAATCCCATGGATGCATTACTGGCACCTAGCCCTAAGATGGGTGACGGAATGGGCCTCCAGGAGAAATTAGTCTTTATCCTACCCAAAGCTTCCCCACTGTCCTTTGGTGTAGAGAAAAGCAAGAGAGGACTGAGCACAAGTAGGAAAGGTGCTGATGCCTGGCAAGTGGAGCAGCAGACAGATTGGAAAACCAAGCATTTAGCTACAAAGTTCCTAATTGGCAGGAGATGGTGGCATGGAAGCAGCCCAAAAGCAGTGAGGAAGGCAACAGAAAGCAGATGTGGCAACAGAAACCCATAGGGATTAGTCTCTGCAAAAACGAAACAGTGTCAAGAAACTAATCCAGGAAACTGAGGTGTAATTGGTACTGACCTGAGGGTGTGGCAGAGGAGTTTGGCTCGCAGAGCCTGTGGCGACTTTTGTGGGAAGGCAGTGCTGGAAGTGCTATGCCCAAGTCAGCCAGCCATAAGAGAACACTAAGTAAACATTTCATTCCTGATGCAAGAAGCAGTTTTAGACAACTCTTCTCCCAAATCAAAGTAATAACATGAACCTCTCCAAAGGCTTTCCTACCCCTGCTGACAGTCATGTTTTCACCCCCTTCCAGCAGGCATGTATGGAAATGCTGCAGCACAGGTCTCCAAATGTACATACTGCCAACTTTCCCCTCTTTTTGTGCAGAGCTCTGCCACAGCTACACTCCCTTGCCTAGCAGAACAACACCAGGAGCTAGAACATCTTCTGTGTTCAGAAGTGGCATCACTCCTGAAAAAAGCCATCCATCTTATCTTCCAGACATGGACTGCTTTAAGTTCTAAGTTTCTGTTCCAAAATAGGAAGAGCTTTAGATCCACATAAAAAGAACAATGTAAACATTTGCTAATAATTTGCTTTCAACTAATACATGTTTTTTAAAGTAGGTTTATTCATTAGGATCATGTAATTTAGTTACACCCAAATTGAAGTTTACTTTCAAACTAACCAGAACATGAATGGTAAAAATTCCCTTAAGCTACAAACACTTCAAAGTTACCAGATCAAAACAGTGACCAACATTTTATTCTTCTATTTTTTTAGAAGTTACTCATGCTCTTAACAGCTTCCTGAGCACATGCTTGCCACTTGAACAAGTAAACATCCTTGCAACATTTATTTCACTTTGTGTGCACACCAAAAAATAAGTTAAAATGTCCTAACAGAGGGTTCTGTCTGAGAAACATATATTACATGCGGATCAAACATGACAATTCTGTAAACATCAGACAAGGGTAATTACCAATATATATTTATGCATATTTAATAAGAAAGTTTCTGCAGTTATTGGAGTATTTTTCCAGATAATGAGAAGCATTTCAAAGGATTTTAAAACCATTTTGTACCCACATGGAAAAGTGTTGAAAATGTTCAGTTACACTTGTAGTCAGTAGTTAACAGAAAGCATTTAGAAATGAGAGTCCATTTGTAGTTCTTGTATTCTTGTTTTCTCCATTCAGGGAATGAAAAGTTTCTCTTCGTGAAACCTTATCATTTGGATTTAAGATTTTCTGCTCATTTCTCATTTCAGCTGTTCTGGTTAGTGCATCAATTTCTCCCTCAGTTAAGACCTGAAGAGCAAGGACCACTGGAACAGCATGGTCTCTTCATTCCAGTAGCCTACAAATATGCTTCTTAGAGATAAATAAGTGTTTTCCAGCACCTTCCAGTAATCACTACCCCTGTCCTCATAGGGAGGGGAGGAACTAGGATAAATTAATAAATAAGAAAATAAATTATACCCTTCTCCCTACCAGAAAAACTATTTTAGGCTATGAACATCAATAGAAACTTTATCTTTGTTTGGATACAAAGATCTAAGAGGTAAAGTATCCGTGTGTCATGTTCAGGCAGTACATTTAAACAACCTAAGAAGAGTTAGTTCCACACAAGATGTAGCCTTTCAAGATGATCCTCTAGATAAATATCAAATTCTACAGTATCATGTTCTGACTCATGTAGTTCCCTTTAACTGGCCATAAGACATTATCAGATTACAAATCAGACAAAATTCAGTGCTCTAGGACTTATCAGCCCTTCACAGAACAAAAGTTCACATGGAAAACCCTTAATTCCACACATGCTTTTTTTCCAAGCTTTTCAGTTTGCGATTGTGTAAATACAACATGCCTTCTACCTTTGTTTAAAAAGGCACATTTAGGCCATTTAAAATGTGCTAAATGTTTTGTTTCCAGTGTTAAACATAAATTGTTCAAATGAAAGGAGCATCTGCAGGAGGTCCGTTTAATCTTCAGTAGGCAACAAGAGCTGCTGTGGAGATGATGGATGAGGTTACTTTTCCGCTGTTCTGGTGTTCTTATAAATGGACAAAACCTCTGCAGATCAGCCTTGGGAGGGAGCTCTACAGAGCAGTCTGCAGAATAAGACTTTTCTGTCAGTTACTTGGTTTTATTTGGTGAACCCAAATATTTGGCTTTACTATTCCGTGGACGCTGCTGCCATGGCTGGTTTGATCCCCTCACGCGTGGACTTCAGCTCTTCCAGTTCTGTGTTTAGTTTGCTGATCACCCACTCCAGGGCATCCCGACCCTGCCAGAAAGATACCCCAGAATTTAGGATCACAACAGACACACCATCACTGCTTATGTTTCTATAGGTCTTCCTCTGTCAGACATGAAACTTGTTTTAAAATCAATGCCATGCCCCGCATAGTTTGATACCAGATTATATTGATAATTTCTTAGCATCTTCTTATGGAAACTTCACTGCAAAGGCATTTGCTTCACCCCTAAACCAGAAGCAAATGCAGTGCTGGTGTGAGCTCCCGGTGCCATGCCGAGGCAGAAGGCCTAATTCAGCAGTCAAGTTTCCTTACCAAAGAGAATTGCTGATTTTGCTGTTTGCTGCTCCCACCACCCAAAGGTTATCAGCAGATTTATGGCAAAATCCAGGTACTGTTCTCAGTTTCATTAGCCAAGTTATATAGAGAGTTTTTAAGAAGATCCAGGACAAAGAAAGTCTTCAAACACCCTTTGAAGTAGCAGCTAAGTGATATCTATCAAGGGCTCAGAAGTGGACTCACACTGAATTCTACATTTGTACAAAGCAACCTTTCAGCAGGTAAATCAGGCTAATTGAGAGGCTGCAGCTGCACCTTTTATACCAAGGTACGGGAATGTCTCAAGCTCAGAACTGACAGCCAATGCTTCAGTAAGAGCTGGAGAACCCAGGGCAATAAGCCTGGCAAAAACCTTTCACCTGAAGAAGACTTTGTAGCAGCTGCACCTCAATGACCACAAGATACAGCCAGCGGCACAATGAAGTCAAGAAAATAAAGAGAAGGACTTTAATTAAAGTCAAGATTTTAGAACTCTACAAGCTCAGAATAGCACCTTTTGTCAAAACAAGCAGATGGGATCAGACCAGGAGAACACCTGGCCTTTTTTCACTTAAGAGAGAAGTCAAGAGACATTCACCTCTATTACTCTACTAAGAATAAGAAAAACAAACAGTGGAGAACATCAAGTGTGAGCCACATGGCTCTGGCCAATTTTAGAATTCTGGAGATAGAAGTTTGAGCCCAAAAAGTCATAAATTTTCAGGAGAGCCACCTGTCAGTGTTCAAGCCTTCTGCAGACACTGACAATAAAGGACAAGCACAGCCTTCTCTGCACAGAGAGTTTTATTCCAAACTGTGATGTGCTAATTTTGTTGTATTCGTTAAAGGTGGCAAAGTGCACAGGAACATCAAAGTGTCCAGAACCTGCTGTTGTCCTTTGTAGACTACTAAGCATGAACAAGAATCTGCATAAGCAGCTCTGAAAACCTAAGGAAAAAAGAATGTCAGAAGAAAGCTCATACACTCTTCAAGGAATTTTTTGCCAGGCTAGAAACATTAGTCTGGAATAATATGAAAAGCCCAGATCCAGAAAGTGTAACCTATTAAAAGAAATACAGTTTTACTGTGAATGAGAGCAGAGTTATCTCAAGACTCTCACTAAGGTCAGCGAAGGGCTGACTCGGTTTCTCTCTGGGTTTTCTACATTCCAGGGACTCACTGAATAAACACTAATTGCTACTTCTGCACTGGCAGGCAGTCCTTAAACTGAGAGGAGTCATCCAGGTATCAAAATAAAGTGTTCAGCTCTTGGTCAAGGCTCAGAAAGGGAGATTCAGCTTCACCCAACGTTACCTCAAGAACTAGGATGTTTAAGTTAATTAGTTCAAGAGATGCCTTTAAAAGCTACTAATAACATTCAAGAAAGCATGATTGACATTGTCCACTTTAAGTACAGGCTGCAGATAAAAGACCTTGGAAGGGATGATTTAACTTCTGAGCTCCTTCCATTTGAGCACCAAAGTGACTGTTCTTCAGCAGGGAGTAACTTCCACCTCCTCCACAGGCTGTGCAAGACCTGGGAACGCCAGCAAAGCACAAGTAAAAGCACCCAGACGTCGGCAACAAGTTGTAACCAGTCGTGAATTAACTGAGATGAGTGCTCAGTAAGGAAAGAGTGGGGGGCAGGGAGAGGAATCATCTTTCAGTAAGCAGGCATTTGAACATTTAAAAGTCAAGTTTAAATATCCTCTCTGAGGTGACACAGGCACACAGAACTGAGACAGCAACAGCTTGGATGTTATATTGTTCAAAGAAGACTGCTCAGAAAGTCAAATACCCTTGCAAAAGAAAACAGTAGAAAAACACTGAGATTCTTTTCAGGCTCTGACTTGAAACAATCATATCATTGTGTTTTACTTGATATTTTTGTTGATGAGATAAATACATTTTAAAAAATCCATGACATTCATCTGGAGAACCAAGATATTTCCTCCAGTTTTTTAGAGTACATAGGTCTGTCTATACCTCCTTAGACTTGCATATGCCATATTTTGCAGCTAAGAATAAACTCATGAGTTTGGCAAGGAAGACTTCAGGAACATTCTGCACAGGAAGTTAAGTTAGAAATCTCAACCAGATCCAAAGCCTCCAAGTGCCATGAAAACTACCCAGTTATCAGGAAAAAATCTGACAGAGGACTGTCTATGAAGTCTCATACTGTACAACAACTTCTGCAGTCATTACACAAGCACATTCATCCCCAGGCATGCACGCTGTGTTATTCATTATTGCAGGTGTCAGCAGCATGACGTGGCTGGCACAACAAGCGCTGCATATGAAGATCTGCTGGTAGAGCTTAAGTGACTGATAAGTGCTGAGCCTTTGTAGTTGATGTTTTCCAGAAAAAACAGCCATAAAAGCTTAGTGGAATGAGTAAAAGCAAACACTCATGGCATACACAGATCTCAGAGTAAGCAGTGCCAAAAGCCCAACTTTCTTGACTAGGAGAAGCAGCAAAATGGATTTCATAATTTTTGAGAAATCTTATTGGTTGAAGCAGAAGCCAATACAGGAATGACAGGGACAAGCTACACTAACTAGTGGAAGGAAAACAATCTGCACAGAGGTCTCACAGAGGCAAATACACTCACTTCTCTCAACTCTGAACTCAGATTTGTTCATAGTTATATAACTGCAGAGACATGTCACTACCAAAATGAATATAACTACAAGACCAATGAAAAGCAGGAACAGTCTGGTATCCTGACAGCTTCAAGCTTTGCACAGATTTCCTTTTTCAGAAAGGCAACACTATTCCTCAGGCAGAAGAAAAGCAAACACAATTCCGCTACGCAAAACATTACCCCTGTTACACAACCTGTTTCAAGAAATCAATTTTATATCTTTAGAACACAGCTCTGTTTCATTTTTATAAAGCCAATTCCACTCACTAGCCAATTTATTAATTTCTTTAGGTACCAGCTTTATATACTGAAATCACAAACTAGGACCAGCTCAACCATCTGGTGGAGGGACTCCTTCACATCCCTAGGTGTCTGCAGTCTTCAAGCCATAGGCCAGACTGTGTGGCTCAAGACACATCCGTGGCACAAGCCTGGATCCAGCCTGGCCTGGGGCTATGCTCAGCCTCTACAACTGCAGTGCAGTGAACAGGTCTGCCATTCCTGTATGCAAGGTGTGTCAAACAGACATGCAGGGTAATTGATGAAATCCGCAACAATCCATGCACATATTCGCTAGAAAGCTGAAATGCTGTACCAAGAAGAAGAATGCTGGCATTACCACTAGTTAGTACAACTGCAGCTGTGGAGAACTGCTAGCTTAGAGCACTCTCAGGATTTTGAATTATCCACTCAATAGCATCCCACCCCTAGAGTGACACAAAAAGATTTACAACAAACAGCAAATGATTTTTCCATCGTCATTAAAAATAATAATGCATCACCTGCCACTGCTACCTCAGAGCAAAGTCTCAGTAATTCCTATTTCTTCAGAACAACAAAACATTTTTCAGTAACTGTCATGAAGTTTAAGTGGGGTGTTTAGAGCAGAGGCACAGCACAGCATGCAAGAAGAGCTGGTAGTAGCACAGTAGGTACTGGTTAACAAAGAAAGGGTTGGTAACAGAAATTACAAATTCCTGCCAAGTTCAAAATCTGTAGAGACTTTTCAGTGAAATACACAGGACAAGAAGATCTTTCTGATTTGCAAGAAGCTTGCAAATCAGTGTGTTCCTTGAAAATGGCAGAATGGAACAACCTTTAAAAGAAATTGAGCTCTCTAACAGGCAACAGCTCAACAGGTACCAAGAAATATTTACAGTTTCTCTGATCTCAAAAGAGACATGCAAATGTAACCAATGCCTCAAGAGAAATTTTGCAAACATTTTTAAGTGTGCCTAACTTGATCTGGCACACCAGCCAACTAGACAATGCTTTGCTACCTCTGGGTCAGCCTGAAATTTGGTTGTGAGCCAGGGTTTGTTCCTCTCTTTCAAGAATACACACTCCACACAGACTTTTAAATGGGAACTGGATCAGAACAGAACTGTAATTTAACCGAAATACCTTCCATTTCAAACAAACAGAGAGCACCCAGGTAAGTAAAGGTACTCTTTAGTGTCCAGAAATGACCCATCACTCCTTCTCCATCCCCTGATTCTAACATGTTTTCCTCTCACCTTAGGAGCACACAGAAGAATGGAAAAGGAGGCTTTCTCTTCTCGGATCTAGTTGGCCGTACCAAGTTGGCTTACACTGGCTTGGTCAAGGAGCATCCCTCACAAGGATGAAGGGGTGGCCAAAGCACAGGATCTTTGGCATAGTAGGAGTTACCTGGGCCAGATTCCCACTGTGCTGAACCCCTCCAGCAATGCAGAACACAATCTCAAACTCCTACCAGCGCTCATCCTGCTGTTAGGCAGCAAGGCCTATGCTTCTCCAGCAATTCCATTTCTTCCCCAAAGAACTGGAGGACAAAGTGCCCAAGAATAAACACTGCCATAGCTTTGCCTGTGCTGAGGAGCAGCTCCATGGCTGCAGGCCAAATAGAAAAACCAAGCACAGGACAGAGTAGTCAGTGCAGTGTTAGCCAGGTAAGCCAGCACAGTCTCACCTCCTCAAAGAATATGCTTCTGCTCACACTATGTTACTTTCAGCCAAAGGCAAGGAGACAGCTCCATAATGGATATGAACTGGAACAACTGAGAAAAGTAGCATAGAAAATAAGCTGGTATTAACTGGTAAATCCACATTATAAAGGCTGAAAGTGAAGTTACATTCTCTACTAGCACTGACTCCTAGAAATAGGTTGCTGAGGTTCTGTAAAAACTCTGTTGAAACACTGTGCACAAAATCTAGAGAAATTAAATATAACATTCAACATCCACCATTGACAATTACCATTTCAAAAAAAAGAACAATTGGGTGGGGGGGGAGAGGGAGAAAACAGAATGAAGACGTACCTTTCTGGCGTTAGAAGATATTGTGTTTGCCATCAAGCTTTCCAGATAACTGCTCAAGCTAATGCCTTTAACAGTAATAATTGCTTCTTGCGTTAGCACAGTCCTGTAAGGGAATAAAGAAAGGTGAACCCCTGAGCTGAAGTGGACTAACAAAATGTCTCCTAGACACAAAAACACACACAAATATCCCTACTTACTTTTCCGGGTTTTCTGGATGAGGTGTGTAAACCAGTCTCTCGTCAACAGACACCAAGTTTGTGAGTGTAATCTTAAGAACAAAAACAGAGCTGAAATCCTCACTTTCCACCTTTCATTTTTCTGTTACCAGCAGCACTACTCAATAGCAGAGCACTCAATTTAATGTCAAAATACTGTACACAGAATATAAACCCACACAGTCAATAAAAAGACCAATAAAGGGGTGAGGCATCTTCTCCTGTCCTTGATCTGATTATGTCCAAGTTCCCACTCACAGGACAGAGCACCAACAGCTTTCTCTAAATGTCGAGTCTGATTTACAGCCAGCAATTAAGAGAGGGTCTTCCAGACCCCCACAGCACTACCTGGACTAGACAGAAAATTAACACTCAGGAAGGACAAAGCCTCTTGTACAGGGATAAGGCTCTCCTACAGACAGCCCCACATTAAATCTGAGAGTTACAAGTTACCAGGATACCAAAATATAGCACAATACTTCATTTACATTCTATGAAAAAAGACATTTCACATTAAAACTTTTCTTAGAAATGACAGAACTCATTCATCTAAAAGCCAAACTATTTTACATGCATTCTGAGAAATAATCTTACATTAAAAACAGAATCATAAATGTTTAATGATGAAATATTTAAATTATGAGAAGAAGAAAAAAATAGTCATCTAAGACACTGATTAAGACAGGTAAGTTGTTGCCTCTAATGAAAGACATAGACACATTTCTAATCTAAGAGCAAAACATCCAACTTCCAGAACCAATTACCAGAAACTTCTTATGCCACCACTCACATTAGTTGAGCAAAGCTCCATCTTCTTTTCCACTGGATCTACCACAGAATGTTCTTCTATATAAGTCAGAGTTCTACTTGTTCCTAATATCTGAAGGGGGAAAAAATGGTAACTACCAAAATCCAACAAACAAACTGAACCTTAAAACATATAAATGCCAAGTTCTCAGTGAACTTTTATTTATCCCAAATAAAATTTTATTTTATCCCAAATAAATACAAAGTAATTCATGGATACTAGAGGATTGTGATCAGTGGCAGACTTCATTGCCTAGACTGTATCAGCCATAGAGCATGGCACAGACCAGCCCGGAAGGTATTTACAGATATACACAAATTTCGAAAAAAATTCTTCTCTCCAAACTAATTCAGAGATGACATAAAAGGGATCACACCCTGAATAAAGAATGAACGCTGCAAAAATGTACCGCTTTGACAATGCTGGGCAATCCCCACTCTGTGCTGAGAAGACGGTGACTGTGCAGCCTCCCCTGGTTATCCAGGCTCCTGTTGAGGACATCTACTCCTACCACACATGGATTCATGGGGTTGGGGTACTTTCTCATAGCAGCTTTGATCACGGTATCCCAGGGATGTCTGTAAAAGGAAGAGGTGAGGAGTATTTGTAAGCATTTTGTATTGAATCCCAAGTATTCAGACGATACTGAATCAGGATCTATGTTGTGCAATGTGGGACAGGCCGTGCAGTGTCATAGCTCCCAGAAATCCCTCTGGAATACAGTTATGCTTGAAAAGGCAATAAGAGAGTACTGACATAAAAACAGGGAAAAAAATTCTTCTCTCCAAACTGAAGCAAGGAATTATTAATGCAAGAGTAAAAAAAATACCGGCAAGGGGCAACAGTCACTCACTGCTACAAGTGACATTCCAAGCAGTGCCCACAGAGATGGTGGAAATCTCAGCTCATTCCAGAACTCCACCAGGAAAGCAACTTGACCTAACACTTAAGCATGCCCTGCTTTGAGAAGAGGGCTGGACTACATGACCTCCAGGAGTCTACTCCACCAGAATTTTTTCTGTAATTCTAAGCATACCAAATAAATTAACAAGGATATCACTAGCTTCGGGTCCTTCCTATAGCAAAAAGAAAAAAACAAAACCCAAAAACCAAAAACAAAGTGAAATAAAATTCTACTTAAAAAAGGATGATTGGGAAGTTCAAAATAAACAGATTTTTAGAAACCCCATCAGCTCACAGCCTGACGTCTGCACCTACACTACTGCTTCCAGCAGTTTGTTAGCATGAATTCCACTTATGGATACTCTTCTCAGAACTGTTTTTATGAAACAAACTTTGATAACCTCAAATCCCTGGGATTGGAGCAGTCCTGCTACTCAAGGCCAGACTGTCCACACTGTCCTGAGACTGTCCTGAGGTACTAATGAATTTTCCTTCTGAAACAGAGGAGTCTACAGAAACTATGGACTTGATCCAACAGAGAAATTCTCTCCCTAATTATTTCTATATTTAGAATAACTGACTGTCCTGACATGATAGCCTAAAGACTTTAAGGGTATGTTTAAAAATTCAACAATTGGTATCTAACTTAAGAAGGCTTAGGGGTGCCAACTTGTACTTAAGAGTTGCACTTAGGGCCCTAAATGGATTTTATTTTCATCTTAAAATAGACTGGTACAGAAAGGCACTGACACTACAGCACTACATGAGCAAGCAGAAAGTTGGAAAAATTAGTTATTTTTCTAACAAGAAAAGTGTCATAAAGCTTCAGTGGTATAAGCAGGAGAAATAAGAGCCCACAATTCCTGCAGCAGAAGGAGAGCTGGAGGATTGTTCCTTGTTCCACCCTTTGGTGACTCTACACCTTCATCAACAGAAGAGACACAAACTGAAAATGACAAAATTCTGTTAAATGTCCCTAAGGGATTGAGTCAGAGATCTGATAAGGCACAACAACATTTTATTAACCATTCAAATGAACTACCTACACCCACACACATTACGCCATAAGATGGGGGTGTTCTAATACAGAACTTGATGAGAAAATGTCAAATAAAAATAGCTTTCACATTCCCTAGGTGACAGATACTCAGCTCAGACTCGGGAGTTGTGTCATGCTCGAGCAGCCTCTGCCTGATATTTCCTGCTCAAACCACAATTCACTCACACCAGACCAATGCTGAAGTGGAGCACCGAGTACCAACATCAGTGCAAGGAATTCAGTTGTGTTGAGGTAACTAAACAAATTTCGAGCAATGCATCTGGGATATTGTGTAAATATTTTAAGAACTATCACCCCCGGTGCTCTTCGGGCTGCAAGACTTTTGGAACACCTGTAGCGGAGGAATCATCGGCGGTAGCATTCCCAGAGCTGCACCGGCACTGCTGAGCCCTCCACGCCAGCTCCCCGGGACAGCTTGTTACACACCTCCTGATACTTCTCCCTGCTGTTTCCTCGTTACACCAAGGTGGAACCGGATGGCCAGAACCACGTTCCATGCAGAAAAGCACTGATGGAAAGAACACTCATTCACAGACCTGGCTGCTGGGCGCTGGCTGCTGGGCACCTAAGGGACACAGTCACTCTGTCCACACCACTTGGAATGTATCATCGGCTACATCAGTAGTTTGGGATTTGGTTTTATTTATAGTGTGAAAGTTATTTTTCCTAAACACCCAGCCCTTTATCAAGCCATCACGTTGTCAGGCCAGCGCTACCACTCCATCCTGTTGGAATGCTATTCCCGAGCTAGGAGAAGCGCCCAGGCGCGGCGTCTGGCCGCGCAGGAAGCAGCTCGAGGAGATGCAGGACCGGCACCGTCGAGGCGCGTTCCTGGCCTTCCTCCTCCTCCTTCTCCTGCCGCGCCCGCAGCATTCCTATTTCCGCCGTCACCCCGGCGGGACCCGGCGGGACCTGGCGCACCCCGCACGGCCGGCCCGCTGAAGCACCGGGGGTCTCGCCGCACCCTCTGACCCTCCCCGCCCGGCCCCCTCACCCGAACACGTGCTCCGAGCTCCAGATCTTCATGGCCGCTCGCGGTGTGTCCCTCAGAGCCCGTCGGGAAGAGCGGGAAGCGCGGGAAGGAGTGCGCGCGGCGGTGCCCGACTGACTGACAGCCTCGCGCCGACCCGGCGAGCGCGAGCGGCCGCCGGGAGGGGCGAGGGAGGCGTGCCCGGGCCGGCGCGCGCGTCACGCCTTGCGTCACCACCCCGCCCCTGCCCCCGTGAAAGGGGTGACGCGGCGCACATGCGCAGGGGTGCGCGGTGGCCGGGCCCGGTGTCGTCTGGTATCCCGCGTTGGAATCGGGTCACAGCGATCATCCACGTCCAGTTCGGAGCCCTGCCAAGGAATCACACCGTGGGCCTTAAGAGCGTTATCCAAATGCTTCTCGAACTCTGCCAGGCTTGGTGCTGTGACCATTTTCCTGGGAGCCTGTTGCAGTGCTCAACCACTCTCTACGTAAAGAACCTTTTCCTGATATCCAACCTAAACCTCACCCGATACAGTTCGCGCTGGAAAGCTATTATAAAATATTATAATATATTATACTATTGGCTTTTTGCAAAGATTAAAATGAATGCTATATGTATAATATTAACGTAACTTTGCTATAGAGTTTTTATTTCTGCTATTAACTAAACTTAGACATAGTAGTAAAAATAGCTGATACAGTTATGCTTGTAATTGAACTGTCTGCTTGGTTGGGATAACACCCAATGAACATATGATGAAGACCCCTGCTACTGATATGCGAAATACCAGATATGCGAATTATCACCTGCCATCTGAAGAAAGTAGGGACCAAAACCCAAGCTGGAGGTGATAGTAAGAACTGACAAAAACCACAGCCAAGAAATGTGAATGCTCTAAAAAGGCAGACCCAAGGAGGAGCCATGCTAAAAAGTTCTTGAAACATGTAAACTAGTTTGGGGAAAAGTTTGAATATGCATAATTGTTTAAGAATATGCAATAGGCTGATGCAATAAAAAAGGTATATAAAGGATGTCTCTGAAATAGCAGGTGTGCTCTTGGCTGAATGCCAAGCACCCAGCCATTAAAAACTTTCTTCATTGTCTTTGTCTGCTGTTGTCCTTTATTAAACTTTTAAATTTTACCAGGAGAGGGAACCTCGTTTTTCACAAAAGGCACATCCTGAGAAAGCAGTTCTGCATTACCATTGACTGACTGTTCCCACTGATCCTCACAAACAAACCCTCACCACCAGCTCCTCAGTACAAAGAAGACATGGAGCTCCTGGAGCAGGTCTGGTGGAGAGCTACAAGTATGATGGAGGAGTTGGAGCATCTCTCTCATGAGGGAGGAAGGGCTGAGGGACCTAGGTTTGTTCAGCCTCCAGAACAGATGGCTGAGAGTGGACCCCATCAATGTGTATATATATTTAGATGAAGGGGTGCCAAGAGGATGGATCCAGGCTCTGCTTGGTGGTGCCAAGCATTAAGAGGCAACAGGCAGAAGCTGATGCATAGGAAGCTCTCTGCAACTGAATATGAGGAAGAACTTGTTTACTGAGTAGATGACCACTGGAACAGATTGCCCAGAGAGGTGGTGGAATCTTCCTTGCTGGAGATATTTAAGAACTGTCTGGATGCAACTCTGTGCCATGTGCTCTGGGATGACCCTGGTTGGACCCCATGGCCCACTGTGATCCCTTCCTTTCCCATTTTGTGATTCTGGATTCTATGAGCTATCAGTGTTTTGGTTTAGTCAAACCAGGAGTTTTGATTAAATATCCTAATAACAGCCGTGGGGGTGACACATAGCCAGGGACAGCAGGTGCACAGCTGTCTCCAGGGATGAAGTGATTCTTGAGGAATACAGGTGGGGCTCAGCTGCAGATTGAGATGTAGATGGAGCTCTCAGTGGGAGCCTGAGACAAGAGGCCATGAACTGCCAACTCTTTGGTTGTGCCAGCCAGGTGAATGGACACTGGGAGACACAGCAGGAGCGAAGACTCATGAGTAAGAGCGAGATCTGCGTGTGGCTTGGACTGTGGGGGTATAAAAGCCTAGGGGTTCCTTTGTTGGGGTTCCCTTCTCAGAGGCAGGAGCTGGGGCTGTTACTGTGTTACTGCACAATGAATAAATGGCTTTATGGAATTATATATTTGAGACACTGCCCTGAGGAACCTGGGGCGGATCCAATAAGGAAACCTGGCCTGTGTGAGAGGAGTCAAGTGGGGCACCTGTGGGCACACTGGAACTGCCAGCTGGAAAGGGGCTCTGGTCCCAGCATTGAAAGTTTCTGGCCTTGAGAATGTGATTGACAGAGAGTCTTGTGAGTGGTCAGACTGGGATGTTTCCTTAACAGTGATAGCACAAAATGCCTGAGTTGACCTAGAGGACTTTGCACAGACTCATTCTGCAGTAAACACATTTATATGAAATGCCTTACATAGTGAGGCAAAAACAGGAGACAGGTTTTCTTATTTCCTGCCTCCAGGCTTTGTAGAACATTACTGCAGGCTAAACCAGCCCTGGCAGCAAGGAGACCCACCCTTCTCAGTGATGCAGGCCAGGCTGGGCTGAGCTGGGCTGTGCCTCGCTGACTCACCCTCACCCTTGACTCAGCAAAAGGATCTGGACAAGCTGGAAAGATGGGCTGGGACCAGGGGCATGAGGTTCAACAAGAACAAATGCTGGGTCCTGCACTTTGGCCACAATAACCCCATGCAGCCCTACAGGCTGCGGTCAGAGTGGTTAGAAAGTGGCCCAGTGGAAAAGGACCTGGGGGTGCTGGTCAACAAGAGCTGCACATGAGCCAGAGTGTGCCCAGGTGGCCAAGAAGGTCAGCGGCACTCTGGCCTGTATCAGAAACAGTGTGGCCAGCAGGACCAGGGCAGGGATTTCCCCCCTATATTCAGCAGTGGTGAGGCCACACCTCAAAAACTGAGTTCGGTTCTGGGCTCCTCAGTTCAGGAAGGACACTGAGGTTCTGTAGCATCTCCTGAGCAGGGCAATGAAGCTGGTGAAGGGTCTGGAGCACCTGTCCTGTGAGGAGGAGCTGAGGGCGTTTAGCCTAGAGAAAATGAGGCTCAGGGGCGACCTTATCACTCTGCAACTGCCCGAAAAGAGGTTTTGGCCAGGTAGGGGTCGAAATCTTCTCCCAGGCAAGCAGGACGAGAGAACATAACTTCAAACTGCACCAGGGGAGGTTCAGGTTGGACATTAGGAAGAAATTCCTCGCAGAAAGGGCGATTAAGTATCGGAATTGGCTGCTCAGGGAGGTGGTGTTGTCACTGTCCCTGGAGGTGTTTAAGGAGAGCCCGGACGTGGCACTTGGTGCCATAGTCTAGTTGACGTGGAGGTGTTGGGTCACATGCTGTACTCGGCGATCTTTTCCAACCCGATGGATCCCGGCATTCTGGGAAACCCGTCCGTCCCGGGGGGGCGGGGCTCCGCTGCCGACGACGATGGGCGTGGTCAGAAGACGGTGCGTGATCCAGAGGGGCGTGGCCGCCGCCAGGGGGCGGGGCCGGAGGGTGCCCTTCGGACGTAGCGGAAATGCACGCGCGGCGTGGTGACGTCAGGCGGCGCGGGCCGGTGGTGACGGCGGGTCCGGGCGGCCATGGCGCACCGGTACCTGCTGCTGGCGCGGGGCGGCGGCTGCCGCCGGGGGCTGCCCGGGGCCCCGCTGCAGCAGCTGCTCTGCGGGAGGAGCCTGCTCGGGGGGGCAAGGCCCTGCCTGGCGCAGGTGAGGAGCGAGCACGGGGGTCGAGGGAAGGCCGTGGTGGCGGCGGCGGCCGGCCCCGGGGCGGGGAAAGGCGCTCCGCTGCTCGGAGCCGAGGGCGTCTCTGCTGCCCGCGGCCTTCCCTGGCTTCGTCCTCTCCCCGTTCGGAGGACGCAGCCCCGGCCTGCTCGGCACCGGCCCTTCCGGGCGGCGGGGAACGAGGGCCGGTGGATGGGTGAGCGGGCGGGCTGGATTGCCGTGCCTCCCGGGCTGGCAGTGGCAGCCGGCTCCGTGCGGGAGAACCTGCGCGCTCCTTCGCCTGCAGCAAAGTCGTCTTGCAGAAGGAAGACGAGGCGACACCCCAGAGCTGCTGCTGGTGCTGCATCCCGCCGGTATTCATGGGAATTTAGAATGATAGGAGGTTGAAGGGAGCTCTAGGATTTTCTCTTCCCAGCTCCTCTGCCATGGACAGGGACACCTCCCACTACACCATGTTGCTCAGAGGCCCATCCAACCTGGCCTTGAGCACTACATCTGCAGCTTCTCTGAGCAGCCTGTTCCAGTGTCTCACCACCCTCATAGTAAACAATTTCTTCCTAATATCTAACTTAATTTCTCCTCTTTCAATTTGTACCCATTACTCCTTGTCCTATCACTACAGTTCCCTCCCTGGTTTCTCTGTAGACCCCTTTCAGACGTAACGATGCTGTGAGCTCTCTGTGGAATTTTCTCTCCTCCAGGCTAAACAGCCCCAGCGTTCTCAGCCTCTCTTCATAGAGGAGGGCTCCCAAGTTCCCACTGGTTTCTCAGTTGCTGTGTCCTACCTGATTCCAAAATTCTTCCATTGCTTTCTCAGGGTGATGATTTGTGTTATTTGGGTTTGTGGCTGTGTGAGAGACTGAAATGTTAAAGAGTAATGACTGAGTGGTTTGTTTTGGGTGTCAGTGTTCTGGAGAAGAGGAGGCTGGTTGGTTGCATCCTGGGATTGCACAGTGCAATGATGCTGTGAATCTGCACCTACAGTTGTGGTACTAACTGATAAATCATGATGTCTGTGTGTTCATTCTTAGTAAAATGGCCTTTACTGTCAGCTGTTACAAGATGTGTGTTACCCTTGTTGATGGCTCTAACCCAGTGGATTGCTGACAGGCCTATGCAGCTGCTTGAGAAAAGGAAGATGCTTAATTCCTCTCTCTTTCATTGGCATCTTGGGAGGATTGCTTTCTTTTCCTGTAGCATGGAGTGGTGAACAGCTGCACCTTTATAGGTATGAAGGTTATCTCTAAGATAGTGATAATTGTGAGGCTAATACACACAGAAAGATGTTAGTAGCTTTGTTGTCAGCATGAGTGTGTGGCTTGTTTTTAATGGTGAGTTTGGTTATGTTTGACCAGAGCTGAACATCATTTCAACAATAAATAAACCATTGTCAGCAGTGCTGCTGATCTCTTGGGAGGCTAATTCTTGGTTCTTTCAACAAAATTTAATGAGTTCCTGTTTGGAATCAATCCTAGGGAGCAGACTTTGTGTTCATTCTAGCATCTGGCTGTGTGTGTAGACAGAAAAATGAGGATCTTTGCTCCATAAAAGCCATTACTTTTTTAAAATTGGACTTTCATGAAGAAAACGTGAGTAGCTTAGAATCACAGAACCTCAGAAAGGCTTGGGTTAGAAGAGACCTTAAAGATCATCCAGTTACAATCCCCCTTGCCATGGGCAGGACACTTCCCACCCAACCAGATTGCTCAGGGCATCATCCCGTCTGACCGTGAACACTTCCAGGCTTGGGCATCCACGACTTCTCTGAGCAACCTCTTCCAGTGGCTCACCACGCTCTGGGAGTGAAGACTTTCTTCCTAATTTCTAATCCAAATCTCTACTCTTTTAGTTAAAAAACATTTCCCCTTGTGCTATCGCTGTTTGCCCATGTAGAAAGTAATTAGCTTTAAGTTACATTTCTTTACCAGCTTTTTGTTGTGCATTGTCTCCTCTTCCTATTATGTTCTTATGTGATATTTTGGTAGCTGTTAGATAATTAAGACTTTTGGTTTAATTTTATTTTGATTTGGAACTTGATAATGGATAAAGCTGTAAACTTCCAGCCTCCTAGAATTAACAGATTCTCTATCCTATTTGTATAACTAAGCAAGTGGATTTTCTGTTCCTGCTTTGTGTAGCCTCAGTTTTTTAAAAATTAATTGTACTTACAAAGTTTCGTAAACTTTTTGAGTAGTTTTACTGGTGGTCTTGGGTTTGTGTGGCACTCTGGACTAGTAACCTTTTATGGGTTATTTTAACTCTAACACTGATCTCTGTGTGTTTTGCTTATCTAGAACTTATATTTTGAAAAGTCTTGATTTTTAGGATAGTGTCACAAGGTTTCCCGGAAAGAAATAATCAGATTTTTTTTTGTTGTTGGTTGGGTGTTTTTTTTGTTTTACATGCAGTTAATTTTTTTTTTTGCCTCTGACTGGGAGACACTTGGCAAGAGTTTCCTGGTAGACAGCCCAAAACAGCATCCAGTCAAAATGTGCTCTGTTTGCTTTCTCTCTGTTTAGGCAGTGGATGTGTGCTTATATCAGCTAAGCTGGCTGTGACATTCCCATTGCCAGACAACCCAGGGACAGGCCCTGTATCAGGATGGTCAATTTTTGTGCTGATGTTTTAGAGAGTCCTTGAATATCTCCAGTGAGGGCGACTCTGCAGCCTCTCTGGGCAGGCTGTTCCAGTGCACAGTCACCCACACAGTAAAGGCGATGTTCCTCCTATTCAGGAGCTTCCTGTGCATCAGTTTCTGCCCATTGCCTCTTGGCACCTCTGAGAAGAGCCTGGATCCACCTTCCTGGCACCATCCCCTCAGATACTTAATAATGAGGTCTCCTCTCAGCCGTCTCTTCTCGAGGCAGTCAAGTGACACTGAACGTGCAGTGAAGTCAATTGTTCCTTTTCCTCTCAAAGCAACTTCAAAGCACGCAGCTCTCTGCATATTAACTTGACAGGTGACACTGTGTGTTCATGGAATTTAGGATTTGTAGAGACAATCCAAGAAGAAGCCAGTCCCATAATTCAGGTCTGCCTCAAAGCTCTGTCTGCTTACCCTTCTCTCTCCTTTACTTAAACTCTATCTTAATTCTGTAGTAAACCTGTGCTGGTCTAGCCCAGCCAGGCAATTAGATTTGGCTTACTTTAACTTTTCTTTTAAACATGAGCAGTTGCTTTGTCTTAGTTGGAGTAAAGCTTTCAGAATATTCCCGTCTCTTCACAAATAAAAGGTATCTGAGTTTGCAGAAGAACTAAGTCCCTATTTTTTGTGTGCTGTTGGGGACCACTGACACAGGAGAAAATCCTGTTGTTTTTTTGAGTTTCATCAGTTGCTGCAGCATTCACTGCCTGTCTGTATTTGAACTATACATGATCTGTGGCAGGCCCTTTTTATTTTATTGCCCACATGGCTGCATCTCACTTGTCCTAAAACAACTTCTGGGAGCACAGATGGAATTGCTCATGTTGGAGGTCACAGTGTATTGGACTTAGTAGCTGTTCTCTGCCTTAGCTTCTCTCTAGACTAGCTGCACTGCACATGCTTCTCATAATCAGTAAATGCCCTCTTGGATTTTCAGTGTCAGATTTTATTCAGAGACATGCAGCAGCACGAAACTAATGGCTTGTTTAAGCAGCTCAAGAATTCTTAGCTCAGTCCACAGCAAAAGCAAGGAATGAGAATATTTTGGTATTCTCCTTGGTTCCAGCAGGTGGAACTACAGGGATGCTTGAAATAAGTCTAATGTGTTTCATCATTTGATGAGGGGTGGAGGAGAAAGCTCCAGGCAGAAGATTTCAGCAGGGTTACAGCATGTGGTTAATGCATGGCAGCATGCCTAGGGTAGTTCTGTGTGCGATCAAATAATCCAGTTTCTTTAATATCCAAAAATGGTTTTCATTTACAGCCACAGTACTGTGGCTGTAACACTGAGCTTCCTTTCACAGAAATAGTCCTAGAGGTTAGTCCCAGATGGATGTTTGCTGTCTTGCAAGGATACTTGGAGTTATGTTTTCAGGACCTGTTGCTTTTCAATTAGTGTTGTTTGGTTTTTGCATTTTACTATTTCTGTGGCTCTTAAGGTAAATAGCTTCCAGTCAAAAAGAACAGGAGACTGAGTGCCTTTATGTGGTGGAAGGGAGTGGAGGCAGAAGGAAAGTCAGTTTGTGGGGAAATCTTGACATGGATAATACTTTGTTTCTCAGAAGTTTTTTAAAAGCTTATGAAGGGGATTTTATCTAAAATATGTCCTTCTTGAAGAAATCAGTATTCAGCTGCAGTGGCAAAATTTTGCTAAGAATTATTGACTTTAAATATTTCCATTTCTCTCATTGCACTTAAATGATGAATAACAGTAAACAGCCTTGGAACAAGGAGCAATAGACTTAGGTATGTTGTGGTTTTATAACTGGATGTTTACCCACACAGGGCTTTAGATCTTGTTTTTGAACTGAGATTCCTGATCTGTTTTAGTGGATGTAAGCATTGTTGGCCACGTCCCTTTCTTTTAGATTGAGGTAGATCTCTCATATTCAGAAGCTACAACTTCTTAACTATTTGAAAAAAGGTTGCAGACAAAACATGATTCAGTACTGGGTGGATCATGCTTGTACAGTCACAGTTAATGTTGCACTTTAATGTCATTCAGCTGGTATCATGAAATGTTTCCCATAGAAATCAATGTGTATTTAACGTTCATAGCTTGTAGTGTTTTCTTCTTGGTTTTTATAAAGAATATTTTGGTTTTGTGTGAGATGACTGTGTTCTTAACAAAGAGAACAAAAATCTCCTTGCTGTCGAAATTACTCATTTGATGAATTTTTCTTTTTCCATTGTTGTCTTATTTCTGGTGCACAGCAGTTGCCACAAGGTCTGTTGTAAAGCTGTCTAGCTAGCTGCAAGGCTCTGCAAGAGAGCTTGAAGATTTTTGTAGTACATTCTTGTTGCTTTATACTACTTCTTCATCTTTCAGCTCTGTGGCCAAGTTACCCCCGGAGTTACTGCTGATAGAAGCACTGTTTTGGCGAGTGTAATCGCTGCTTGCAGAAGGCTTTGCTCTCAACCTCCCAAAGGTGACTGTAACTTTGATTTGTGAAACAAAGCAGACTGCTTACATGTGCCATTTAGGTTTATTGTCTGTGGGGAAGTCAGTTCTTGTACTAACCAGCTTTTAATCTTGAGATGGAGCATTTGATTTATGGGATTTTGAGGAACTATTAAAGAATAGTGTGGTTTGCTCAGCTTCACACTGTGCAGTGGAGCTTTCTGTTGACCTAAGCTTCTCTATCTGTGGTTAAAAGATAGCTTTACCTCAAGTTATTAAATATGTGTATTCTCTTGTCAACACAGTAGATTTATTTATGCAGATTGGCTAGAGCTTTTTAACAAAAAGACAAGAACAAAGCTGGTTTTGCAGTTTGTATGTTGCTACTTCTTTGCTGATGTATACATTCAGCTTGTGGTGGCTGAAGTGTGATGAAAGAACTGTAAAATAAAAACCAATTGTGAGCTCCTTTCCTCTTTCTTAATAGGATTTGAAAAGTATTTTCCCAATGGGAAGAAATCTAATGGAACTAAAGGTACACCTGGAGAAACAAAAGGTACAAAAAGCTGCTTGGCTTCAGTTCTTTGTGGAATGTGTGTTCATTAAATTAGATTTTGGTATAACAATTGTGAGTTTGGAGTTTCGATTTTTTCTTTCTTTTTCAGGGAAGATATTAAAAGTAACAATCTGTACCAGATTACTTTAGAAGTGCAAGTTGATATGTTTTTATTATACATGATATGAAAGCAAAATAATGTTTGTCATCTGGAATAGTATTTATTTTTATGCTTCTGTTGGAGTGCTGTCCGTCAATTATAAGTTGATAGACCTCTCTTCTGGTCATAACTGTCTCTCTGCTACTTAATGGACTATATATCTGGTTTTCTGTGGAAAATGCTGTTTTTCACATCATCTAATTATTGTACTATTGCAAACTAGTTTATTTTTTAGAATATAACTAGTGAAAGGTAACATGAGATTGGCATAAGATGTAATTTTTTTTTTTTTTGTTAGAAGCAAAGCAAGCTCCTTCCAGACAACCCAGTGGGACTAGTAGTGGAGGAGGTGGCAGTGGTGGGAAAAAAGGTGGCAAGAAAGAAGACACTAACTGGTGGACCAGATTACAGAAGGTTTTGACTTTAAAATATCTTTCTTTATGTCACTGTCTTGTCTTCATGAAATAACCTTGCAGGTTTTTTGCCTTTTTTTAAGGCCATATTCTGGTTGCCCAAATCTTGCTCAAGCCTCCTGTGCCAGACCTTTTGTGGCCACTGGCTCTGAGTGGCTCTTCACCCAGTGCCTTTCATGAATAACTGTTTTGTGCCTGACTCCAGAGGCATCTACCTCTGGTTCAGGAATGTTAATGAAGTTTAAGCTGTGTGAATGTGGTTGCTAGTCCTCAGTACTCTTAGAGTGGAGCCTTAGACCTTTAAAGGCCTCATGTTTTGTTTCAGTGTCAATTTGGAGAACTTTCTGGCCACACAATGGTCATTAAATGTAGTTTGCTCTTACATGTTCTGATCTTAATGGAATACTTATGTGAGTTTCTCTGTGAAATTTATTGCTGTTAGCTGGAACACAAAGATGATGGCACCTGACAGTACAGGAATATAAAGAATGTTTTTGGTGCACCTAATGTTCTTCATCCTTCTTGGTTTTGTTTTGATTTTTTTTCCTGTTAGTTTTTCCTATTTTTTTTTGTCAGTCTTCCATGCACTCCTGGAGACCAAGGATAATTGTTTTAGAATAGAGGCAGAAAGGTCATGGGATTTTTTTCCAAAAACAGTAGTTCATAGATCAAAACTCTTCAATTACTATTTGTAAAACACTTAAAGATTTTCTGTTCTTGTAATTCCTCACTTCTATGTGAAATTGCTGAAGCGTATTCGTACAACAAAACAGACCTTTGTTTGACATTCTCTGTGGCAACCTTGAGAGCAGGGAATAGAAGCTACAAAGAAATACCAAAACTATTTTCTATGTGCTTACTGTATTACAGACTCTAATTTTTTTTTCTTCTCTATTTCCTAGGGTGACATTCCATGGGATGTCAGGGAGTTTCGGATGTATGTGGTAGGAAGTTCCTTTTTCTGGACAATGGTTGTGTACTACTTCTTCTTCAGGGTCCCTGGGAGAGAAATCACCTGGAAAGACTTTGTCAACAACTACCTTTCTAAAGGATTGGTGAGTGGGGAGGGGAATCAATGTGAAACGTCAGAGTGCTGAAGATGCTCGTTTCTGCCTCCCCACTTAGGCTTGTGTTTGTGTGTCTGTAGAGTGAGAATTGGCTTGGTGTAATTTTCAAGGGAGAAAGGAGTTGGCTTTCATATTAATCAGTTCCTAGATCTGTTGTTCTTGATGGGTGTGTGAAGATTTATGCCGTTTCAAGAGTGGAGAGGGAATACCAACTCAGGACAAAACTTCAGTTGGGTAGCTCATGTGGGTGCTGGTATGAAGGGGCAACATAGCCACACTTCTTCTGGGTATGGCTTTACAGTACAGGTAAGCTGACATAATGGCTTAAAGAGACATGCCAGCTGCCTTTGGAAGAAGTTTACTCCTAACCTTATCACTTGCATGAGCCTATCCCTCTGAAAGAAAAGGTTTTCTGCTTGTTTCATGCCTGAAATCAGTTCCTTGAGGAATCTGAGAAGTAGCAGTGAGAACAGAAAGGGATGGGTGGGGAATGGAAGAATCCTTTCAAGGACAATATATTGGCATCCTTTCATCAGCCTGTCTGTGTTGTAAAGTTGCCTCCTCCTCTCTTTTTCTCCTCTCATTTTTCTTACCTGGAGCTGCTACTGGAGCAATCAATTTTATCATCAGTATCCTATCTCTCTATAGAACTTGGCAGCTTTCCGTACTTGGAGTAATAGGTTGGTGATGCCCTGAAGTTCAGGAGATTGTCTTGCACAGGCTTTTTCCACTTCAGGAGCCACTAGTTCTCTGCTCTGTTCCCTCTCTGCTTGTAGCTTCGCCTACAGATTAGGAAAACATTGGTTTGCTTTGTCCTCTAGGTTTCAGACCTAGAGGGATATTGTGATAACACAATATTAACCTTCCGTTACTTTGGTAAGCTGCTGGACATGGTGTCTCTTATCTTTCTTTTCTAACTGATCTCTGCAGAGCTGCTCTCTATGCTTCTCCTCTTCTGCCTAGACTTACAATCAGTCCTAAATTGATAATTTCATACATCTTGTGGGAAAAAAACCCATACTGATTAAATTTATGAAGCAGTAAGACACTTCACTCTGTAAAAAGATTAGTTTAGCTGTTATAATGAACAAAGCCAGAAAAGCATTGTGAAAGTAGGCTGTTGCATAAAACCAAGTTTCTTGTGTCTGTAAGATGTAGTGTGAACATTCAGACAGGCTAAATGTAGCTATCAAGTGCTGTTGGCTGCCGTAGTGGTGGGGAGAAGACTGCCCTACTGGAGTCATGTGCTTTTCAAAACAAAGGCATTCAGGTAGAGTTGTGTGAAATCAGGTTAGTTCTAGAGTGACTTCTTAGCTCATGTTTTGCTTCAATTCTTCCTGAAATGGCCACATGTGGCGAGTTCAGGGAACAGTGAACCTGTGTGCAGTTCAAGCCCAACTTCTAGAAGTAGATTGCTAGTTTTAAATGCTTTAAAGATGTTAAAAGCAGTTATTTTATGGAAAGTGGAAGAAAACAGAAAAATCTTCAGCTGACTTCTAAAAAGGCCCTGTCAAATCCAAGAAACTAACCTTTGGAGAAGACTTGTAAGAAAGATCTTAATGGTATATATCTGCTAAACCTATAGCACAGTTCCTAGGTTTATATGGTATCTGTTACCTCAGCTAAATAACTTCTTTATCTAATTGGTCTTACTGTATTTAATATTGTAGCACAGGAAGCCCTTTCTATTAGGGAAAACAGTTGTAAGAACAGAGTTCATATTTCCCTCATTTTGCTCAGTTTGGTTGTTTTGGAAGCTGCTGTAAGAGTTTGGAATTATACAACTTACTTTTGGTGTTTGACCACTGAGACAATTAACTGTTGTTTAACTATTTTACTGTGACTGATTTTTGCTGAAGCATGCATTGGGGTTTTTCCTTGAGAAAAGGGTACAACATCAGTGTTTCAATCTAAATTCTGATGTGCCAGTATTCCTTTTTTCCTGATTACATACATGATTCCTAATGGCAAACTGTAGACTGTGGAACTGTCCTGATGTACATGATTAATTGTAGTCTCCTAACTGGAAAACAGATTCACATTTGTTATCTGAAGCTGTGGCGGAAGCACAGTGACTGTACACCCTTTACCCAGGTTTTGTTCTTTTCTCCTCCTACAGGTGGACAGACTTGAAGTGGTGAACAAGCGCTTTGTTAGAGTCATCTTTGTTCCTGGAAAGTCTCCTCATGAATGGGTAAACACTTTTAATACATGTACATGACATATTAGAAGCAGCAAACTAGTCTTTTTATGTCAAGTTTGAGGCAGAAACTTGGTCTGGATCATTAACAATTTCTTAATCTAAAACGTATTTTCTTGTTACATTATCCTACATTTTGTATTTTTCACTTCACTGTATCAGTTGTTTTGCCACAAATACCTTCAAACTATGGCAAGTAGTTCCTTTCCACCATCGTGCTCTTTGATACAGATACTTAAACAGGAAGAACTAGAAATTGCTGAAGGTTCTGTATTTTTAACTGCTGTTTTCCATCTGCTTAAGAAAATCCCAGACTTAGGTCCACATACTTAGGAATCTTTTATGTTCCAAACTGCTTTAGGCAGTTATTTGAGAAAACAAAGAGAAGTGTTTGTTTCCAAAGTTTCATGGAGTTGCTCTTCTAGTAGCACAGTGGGGAATAGACTGATGCAGGTGAAAGTTTTCCAAAGAATTATGCCCAGTGGCAGGGACATATTAAAGAATAAATAAAATTTTCATGGAAAATTCAGAGAAACATTGGAAAAGCTCTGTCAGGTTACCTCTTCTTAGGTGGTGGAGCTTTTCTTAACTGTGTTTCTGAAACAGGGTCTGCAAGTCCCTCCTGGGTAAAGTGAAATCTGTGGCAATTACTTAATCAGTGAGTTTCAGTGTGGCTTATTTATACACCTACTCTTTAGCCCACATACAACCAGTTGCATTCGTTTCCCAATCAGTTAACTGCTCTGTTTTTTCTTTTTCAGTGGTAGGGTAAGTCAGGCAGGTCATGGTGCAAAAGGGGAGATTTTCTTGAAAGACCAGATCTCAACACATTTTGAAAGTAATGTCTGGATTTTTCTTTCTGGTCTGTGATAAATTTAATGGTGTTTTTGGTTTGTGGGGGCTTTTTGGTTTTGGGTTTTTTTGTGGTTTTTTTTTGTGTGAAGACAACTGACTTTAAAGCTAGTATAAACTGCAAAAGTTTTGCTTTAGAAAAGCAAAAGCCTTTCCTAATCAGAAGGACTGAGACCTTAAAATGAAACAGTAAGTTGTCTGACTGCTGTGTTTCCAGGTTCAGTGCTCTGTATTATTCTGACTATATAACTCCCTTGTAAAGATCTATTTATTACTCCCTTCTGGTTGGTTTGTTGGTGTTTTTTGTTTTTGTTTTGTTTTGTTTTGTTTTGGTGTTGGTTTTTTTTTTTTTTCTGGAGAAAATGCCAGGATTTCCATCTGTTTAAAGTGCCCTAGAACTATTGGGATTTACCATCTCTGCACAAGCAGTGATAGATACAGTGATAGTGTTCAGGTTGGGATGCTTCAGGTTTGTTGTGTGGCTCTTACACCAGTTACACACTTGACAAAGCAACTTAAACTTGGTCCAAATCTAACACATGCACAAGGAATTACCAGACTAGAAGAAGCTGGCTTGTAGTGAAGGTGAAATAAGGTAGGGCACTTTGTGATCTCTGCTTTTTTCCTTGCAGTACGTCTGGTTTAATATTGGTAGCGTGGACACTTTTGAACGGAATCTTGAGACTGTGCAGCAGGATCTGGGAATAGAAGTGGAGAACAGATTGCCTGTAGTCTACTCAACAGAGAGTGATGGGTAAGAAGTTGCTTTAAAAAGTCACTGGTAAAAAAAAGGTGGTGTTTACAGTAGAGAAGTAGGTTTGTAATACATATACCTTATGCTTCACTAGGTGGCAGTATTATCAGAGCAGCAATCAGCTTGGATTTATTTTTCAGTGTTAAGTGTAAGAGAAGCTGTACAGTACTTTGTGTATGAAGAAATCCATATCCTCTTACTCTAAATACAGCTTCTTATTATATAAATGTTTTACTATAACTCCTTTCTTCATTTAAGCCCCCTTCCTCCCAGTGACTTTTACTAGAGCAAGAGTTAGCCAGGCACAGCAGCAGAGTTCCAGAGATGATGCTCATGTAGATTTTTGAACAGAGTCTATCACAGAACCACAGTATATTGGCAGAGATATTCTGGGCATCAATTTTTGGCCAAGAACTAAGCATAAGTCAAATTTTGGGACCTTGGAAAAAAGCAGAAAATGGGTGGTTAAGTAGATCACACTAACTTGCCTGTTGACAGAAACTGGAAAATGCATCATGCTCTTAATTAAGAAAAGTAGTACTGATATTAGATTTACAGCATTGTTGCTTCCCTTTAGAGAATAGTGGCTCTAATACTAGATTTGTGTTCTTTGTATTAGCCTTATGTAGCTGAATTTTATTGACCTTATTTAGAAGACAGTAAAAGTGCTTCTCTGATGTATTTTTCCAAGTGGCTTAGAAGACAAACATAAGCTTGTATCCTAAGGATTAGTTTCTTTTCACTTCTAAGTGAGCAGTTTAAAAATTACTCCTGCTGATGTCTGTGAAATAGGTTTTGCATCATCAGGAAGTTCAGCTTTGGGTGTAGTAGCTCATATGAATAATGAAAACGGCTCATTTTACTGCCTCTCTTTTGTTTACATTCTTGGTACTTGGAGGTATTTGTTTTGATTTGGGGGTGGAAGGGGAATTGTTTTTTGTGCAATGTGTTTTACCAAGCTGCTGCTGCCTGATGGTCTTGGTGGCCACAGGAAAAATGGTGGCCTTAACTCTGACAATCCTGCAACTTCAGACAGAGGTTTTTATTTCCCTGTTCTACACACTGCTTGCCTCATGTCACAGTTCCTTTATAATGGGGCATGCTCTTAACGATGCACTCATAAATAAACCTGTTGAGCCCTTATTTAAACAAACCTGGGGAAAAGTGATGGTCAGGGCAATGCAGCACTTGTGCAAAAAGGCTGCATGTCAGCCTGAGGCTTCTCAAAACAGACTGGAAAAAGCAGGTCAGTTTCTATGCCTTCTGCAGCCTTGTACAGACCTTTACTTCCTGAATCCCTCTTTCTGACCACACCTCTGGTCCTTTCCTCCTCAGTGTCTGTTCTTCATACAGATATTTATGTATATTGCTGTGGCCCAGGAATGCCACAGAAAACAAGAGAGAGCAGCAGCTATATATAATCAAAGTACTGCTCTTCCCTGTTGGATCAGAATCTGCTGAATACCACAGCAGAGGGAAAAGTCCTTCTTTTCCTCTTTACCCCAGAATGTGAGTTATCTGTAAAGCCTGGAGATCCTGTTCTCATTCATGATTGTGCTTCTTTTCTGCATTTTGTTTTTGCTGAGTGCGGATAGAATGTCTTGTGAGCTGTTTGTTGGAGCCGTTCCTTTTCACAGAAAAATCTGTACAGTGCTCAATACTATGATAAAGAGGACTGTGTTAGGGATTTTGGCTTTTACAGAGCTGTGCTAGAAAGCTGCAGGACAATGGACAATGAATAATATTTTTTAAAAAAGCAAAACCACAGGCAGAAACAAAAAACCCACCTCAAGAAACCTCCCCCCCCCAACTGTAGCCTTGAAAATGAAAATGGAAACATTGAAAGAAGGAAAAAAATGTAAAAAGCTGAAAGACCTAAGGGAAGAAGAGAATGTATTTTGGAGAGAAATCTCTGCTTGAGGTAGTAGGATACGCTGTCTGTATGCTACCTAATACAACTTAGTTTGAGAATATAGCCATTTATATAACTAGTCCTGTCAATTTACCTTTGAAAAAACAAGCTACTTCTGTTAATTAGGTAATGCAATTTTTCCTCTGTAAAACTCAGCAATGTTACTTGATGTGCTTGGTTTAAGAACAAGCAACTCTCAGTATAACAATTTGTTCTCGACTTTATTTTGGTGGTTTCCCAGTGTGAACGACCTGCAGAAATACAAACATTACAAGTTAATAGAGTATTAGTCCTGAATTGGCTTATGATGGCACCACCATCTTAAACGTGTTATTTGCAGTAATGCATTTTTGTGATATATTTCTTTTGTTTGTTTTTCTCCACAGTTCATTTCTCCTCAGTTTGCTGCCTACAATTCTGATCATTGGTTCGTTGCTGTACACATTAAGAAGAGGTCCTGCAGGCTTAGGTCGGGCAGGGCGTGGAATGGGTGGACTTTTCAGTGTTGGTGAAACTACAGCCAAAGTCCTTAAGGATGAAATCGATGTTAAATTCAAAGATGTAGCTGGCTGTGAGGAGGCCAAGTTAGAGATAATGGAGTTTGTTAACTTCCTGAAAAATCCCAAACAATATGAGGATCTGGGAGCAAAAATTCCAAAGGTAAGGGAATGACGACTTAAACTTTATTCTTCTAGTAGTCCTCAGTATTCTCAACTGTGCTAGGATTATTTACATGCTTTCCAGCTTCTGTCTTCTTCCAATCAGAAAAAAAAAAAAAGTAAGCCTTAAGTGCCAGCAGTATATCTGATGTGCCAGAAGATTTGCCTTGTGGAATATATTATCTATTCACAGGGACCAGAAATGATACACATATAGGTGTAGCATCAATCTTGCAAATAGTTGTTACAGCATTGCCTTTTCACTGTGCTGCCAGGGAAGTCCACCTGATGACATACCTTTCTTTTTCTTTTTTAATATGTCAGTCAAAGAAAACACTGTTCCTGTAATTCTAAGACAGCATGGTAGTGTTGTATCTAATTTGTTTTTCCTTTTGCTCATTTAAAGGAGGCATTCATCTTCAGTTATTTCCTTGCATGATTTTGACTGTGGTGAAAGAAAAGCTATAACATTTTATATCATAACATCTTATTTCGCAGGCTTTATGTTATGTTTTCTTCATGAGGAAAATATACATGTTTCTCTTGCAGGGGGCAATTCTGACAGGTCCTCCAGGCACTGGGAAAACACTTCTGGCTAAAGCTACAGCTGGAGAAGCCAATGTCCCATTTATCACCGTCAATGGCTCAGAGTTCTTAGAGATGTTTGTTGGTGTGGGTCCAGCACGAGTAAGTCTTTGGCCTTGCTCTTTTCTTTCCGTATTGGCTGTTGAAAGGATATTGTCAGGTTTGGGAGACGTGTGGTTTGATTGCAGCTGAAATTCTTTCTTCTGTGCAGATTTCTTACAAGTGATGCCAGATACATGTCTACACACAAAAGCCATCAATGTACCTTTAATAAAAGTTACTAAGGGAGTTCACTATCTGGTTTCAGGCTGTTAAGGATGTGCCTCTTTTCAGGTGCTTGAAAACACAGAACAGCACTCTTTAAGCTCTGATCTGAAGTAAATTTACAAGCTAGATCAGAAATCTTTAGCTCATTCGACTACTGCTATGGGAATGCCTCCTCCTGCTCTAAATCCTGTTTCTTTGAAGAACTTTATTGTCTTTGTAGTTTCAAACTCTTTGTTTGAAGAGTTGTCTAGGACACCCAGATAAGCCTCTTATTGAGATATAAGTCCAATGACTGATTTCTGGAGATCAGGTGTTTTAAATAACCAAATATATGTCTAATTTTTTTGTGCTTTTCTGCTTTAACTGTCTTAAGAAAGCTCATTAAAAACATGTGAAATGGTATAAACAAGTTACTGATGGTATTTTATGGTAATTAAAATTTGGAAAAGTATTAGGTATCCTAAAATGATAATGGTACTCAAACTTCTGTATCAATAGGGTACTCAAACTTCTGTATCAATAGATACCTGAAATTCCCCAAAGCAAAGTGACAACACTTCTCTGTACTGGTCTGTGAAAGTACTTTTACTATGCAGTGAAAGCTGTTGACACAACATTAGCTGGGAATTGAGGTTTCAACACAGGTGATAATTTCTGATGCCTATAGAAAACAACATGAGAGATTGTTTTACTTTCAGTTCCTATTAATTTATTAAATAAGGCAATTGTTAGTGATGCTAAAATGACCATTTGTAAATTGGAATGTGCTAGAACTGAAACTGCTTACACAGCCTTGGTTTCTTTGGTGATTTTTTAGAGTATATGCATTATGGAAGCCTTCAGTTTCCATAATGGATATACGCTAAAAACAGTTGCATGATTCTGGATTTTTGCTTATTCCGGTGAAAAGATAGTTCACTTTAAGCATCCTACACTTGTTTATCTTGTTCCTTCATTGTACTTTTTTCAAAAAATCTGGATGACTTTCTGTAGTACAGCCTCTTCATGTCTGCTGTACATTTTTTTGTCATCAGAGAAGCCTTCTGTAGTTGCATCACTAATGTATAGAGTAGTAAAGCTCCAAGCTGCATATAATTCTCACTTAGGTCAAGATTCTTCCATTAATTTTTCATTTCCTGTTTTGTCCTGTTCGATTCCTCAGTTGTAGATCTGTTAACTCACTGAACTGGTTTTAATGAGGTCTTTCTGATACATTTGCAAGCAGAGCAACATTGCAACGTTGCATCTAAAATTCAAGTCAGATTGTGCTGCAACTACCGCAGTAGTTAGGTAATACCTTGTTTAAAATATGAAAAGCTAAAACAAGCTTCAGCTATTTATTCATGTCGTGAATGTTTTTTCCAGACTTCCAGAACTTAATTTAACTTCCAAATGAATATTTGGAGGGGAATTAAGTAACTTATCATTGCCTTGAGGGCTGGCTGATGGCTTTGGAACGCTTGTTCAGAGCCATACCCAGTGATAGGGATACTGTTACTGATGTGCCTCTTCCCCCACCTCCCCAACCCCAACTCAAAAGAGTTACAAACCACCCTGATACATTCTCTGTTCTTTTGTTAGGTTAGAGACTTATTTGCTCTGGCTNTAGAGACTTATTTGCTCTGGCTCGTAAAAATGCCCCCTGCATTCTCTTCATTGATGAAATAGATGCAGTAGGGAGGAAGAGAGGAAGGGGCAACTTTGGAGGACAAAGTGAGCAAGAGAACACACTCAATCAGCTTCTAGTAGAAATGGATGGTGAGTATTTAATGCCTAATACTCTATTATAGTAACAAGGATATTGGAAAGAACTAATATGCTTGTTCTGACCTGCTAACCAAGATTTGGATTCTAGCTTAAATTCAAATTGTCTGTTTCCTTGTTTCCTAAAATAAAGCATGGTGACTCACTTTGCTGCAGCCTAATGTTTTACTAAAATTCATTCAAAGGAAAAGAACTCTCATTCTCTATCTCCTAACTCTTTGTCATAGTTGAATAGGCAGAAAAATTCTTCACAATGAGACCAGTTTTGTCTGTAAAAAAATACAGCTAACCATGCTGGTTCTGCCATTTCCTGAGAGTTAATCTATTATTGTATTTTGAAGATAAAACAGGATTTGATATAGTACTTCACAAAGCAGAGCCCAAGGCCATTTTCTTGCTTGTTATGAAAAATTAGACAAAGCAGCAATAAATAGAAATATTTTCAGCTTTAAGATCATTTATTTAAATTGTCAGTTCTTACATGGCCCTGTAAAGTGGACAGTTGTTTTTTTTCCTGGTTTTGGGGTTTTTTCACAGAAAATTATATTTACACAGCTTTTCTCTTTATCACTTTCCTTTAACAGGATTTAATACAACCACAAATGTAGTCATTTTGGCAGGTACTAACAGGCCAGATATTTTAGACCCTGCTCTGATGAGACCAGGACGCTTTGACAGGCAGATTTACATTGGTAAGTTTTTTCTGGATGCCTGTATTATCCTGTGTTTGTAGAACACTGATGAAGTCACTGCAACTGCTTATACATGTAGCTTCCTTGCACGGTCAGTTTGAATATATATGTGTGTGAAAAGTAAAACCATATGTCTTCTATTTTAAAGGACCCCCAGATATAAAAGGAAGAGCATCCATTTTCAAAGTTCACCTTCGACCTCTGAAGTTAGACACTGTCTTAAATAAAGATAACCTAGCAAGAAAGCTTGCATCACTAACACCTGGGTTTTCTGGTAAGTGACTCCTAATGCCACTATTATTCTCCATTTAGTATTTAAGCTGTAGATATTTGATTCCCCTACTAATTCTGGTTTTCTTGCACTTCATCTTCTGGATAGCATTTGATTTCATTGTATTTACTGAGCCTGAAATTCTCTTTGCCTGTTTGAACAAGTAGGAGATTTCTGAGGGTCTTGAGTTTTGTCTGCTTCAGTCAGGGTGACATGAAAAGGGAGTTTCTTTTGTCTTCAGTACAAGCAATTCAGATGTCTCTGATTGTTATCACTTGCGTGTGTGTTCTTCCTTCCTTTGTCCTTTCCTTTTTTTGTTGCATTCTTGAACACTTCTGAAGAAGACCTGGATTTTGTGGAGTTTGTGTGCATATTTTGTAGGGCTATTTATGTTTCTGGATGTAAAAACCAAAAAATAGTGCTGAACCTGGCCAGTACAGATTTTAAATAAGTTTGATTATAAGCCAATAATGAGAGTTCTTGCATCTGTTCCTAATTCAACACTTGTGAATTTTTCACTGGTTTGTTGTGGTTTTATGTAGGTTTTCTAAGATTTGACTGTCAATATTTCTGGCAGCTACAGTGATGATGTTTAAACTAAATTATCTCAATAGCAGTACTGCAGATAGCTTTAACAAAAAGTGGATGGCTTGAAATCAGTAATGTGAAAGGATATCTTCTAAAGATATGCCAGTATCTGATGAGCTATGCAGAATTCACATGTAGGAAATGCATGCAGCTAAATATATACAAGTTTTAAGTATAATCTGTTGCAGACAGGGAAGGAAGGTGGGATGTATCAAACAAGTGCTTCACTGGTAATAAACTTTATTTGCTGGCTGTCTACCTGTGAGAAAAATCCTAAAGCCTGTAACTATAGTACATGTATTTAAATATATCTTAAATAATGAAGCTATTTTAGAGCACATTACCTGTATTATTCAATCTCAGGGAGAGTTTATAAAGCAAACTAGTTATAGATAAGGTTATCTTTATGCTAAACTCAGAGAAAAGTGTTGAAAAAGATCAATAATTCTTGCCTTCTCTGCTTTTAGGTGCTGATATTGCTAATGTTTGTAATGAAGCTGCTTTAATTGCTGCAAGGCATCTCTCAGATGCTATAAACCAAAAGCATTTTGAGCAAGCAATTGAAAGAGTTATTGGAGGTAGGTGAATTGCATCAATTGCTTCTCAAAAATTGTAATAGGCAACTTCCTTTTTTATCTGTATAGGAAGCCATGATTTGAATCTTTGTCCAGCTCCTCAAGGTTGGTTTTTTTTTCTCTCCTAAACACACCTGAGATTTAGAAAAGGAGTATCCTGTCTATATTGCTATATTCTTCTGTAATAGAGGAAGGGGTACAAAGAGAAACTTCATCAGGACACTTACCTAATTTCTTCAACAAGAGGAAAAGCTATTTGGATTTAGGGATGCTTTTAACTGCTGCTAGCCTCAAATAGTCTAGAAAAGATTTTTAAAGTGCAAATGTTTTATTTAAATATTTGAATATTCTTAAGAACTTACTTTGAAACTAGAAAGTCTAGTTCTAGTTTCTTCTAAGAGGAAGAACAAGGTTACAGTGAAACCTGGAAGATGCAAATTTCTAAAACTTGCAGGTTTGGGAGGGGTGTTTAAACCTTTTCAATAGATCATATGCAGGGTCTCTAAGTATTGCTCACCATCTTTCTAAATGAGGTAAAGGATTTCAGAGGAGAAAGTTGTGTCTGAAACTAATAATCAAATTTGTTTTACAAAGGTTTGGAAAAGAAAACTCAAGTACTCCAGCCAGAGGAGAAAAAGACAGTAGCATATCATGAGGCAGGGCATGCAGTTGCAGGGTGGTTTTTGGAACATGCTGACCCACTGTTAAAGGTAAGAAGGCTAATTTGAACTTGTAATTTTAACAGTAGCATGGACAACATCTTTTTCTTTATTTTTTTCCCCCTAATGTTAAGAAGATATTAAATATATAATCTTCTAAGAAGCAGTGTAATTCTGTCAATTTTAGGGTGTATTTTGGTTCATTTCTTGTAACTTTTTAAACTGTTTTCTGACTTAGCTGTCTTTGCCTATGAGTTTGCCTGCCTTGATGGCTGCTTTTTCTCTGAGGCTTTCAGTACTGATCAGTGGTTTATAAATTACTTTTACCAGGTTACACAGGTATACTTCAGGAATATATAAGGCTAAATTTTAGTTTCAGTTTGCATTCTTTTGGGTTGACAGCATGACAAGTTGAATGAAGATGGAAAAGCACCCCAATCTCCCAAACTTGCTTTAACATTCGTAGTTTTGCATAGCTGTGTTTTTGATCTCATCTCAGGCTTAAAAATCTTGTACAATTTACTGCTGGAAGAAAGGTTGTTAGGAAATTGAATTTGGAAATTCCTTAAACTGTTCAGAATGCTAAAGATGGAAGAATGCTATGTCTGTTACAGAGTACATAATGCCCAATAATTACGTTCAAGAAATTGTGGATTTTAATTAAAATGGTGTTTTTAAAATATCATACAGTTTTTAGATAAGATATGACAGTGGTCTTACCTTTCTTTTCCAGATATTCTAGTAGTTGTTATCCCAGTTTAGAGCTAGCCAGGGCTTTTAAGGATAAAACACAATGGGGGCAAAACTGTAATCGGAAATAATGTCTGAATTAAACCTCAAGGGTGAGTATGGTGTAGGCTGTGGTATTAAAAAATCAGTCAAACTGAGGAATGCTTTATGGTTTTTAACACTGTTTAAGTTGTAGCACTGTTAATTCTGTTTGTAGGTATCTATTATTCCACGTGGTAAAGGACTGGGTTATGCTCAGTATTTGCCCAAAGAACAGTATCTTTACACCAAAGAGCAGCTACTGGACAGAATGTGCATGACTCTGGGAGGACGTGTGTCTGAGCAAATCTTCTTTGGAAGAATTACAACTGGTGCCCAAGATGACTTGAAGAAGGTGACTCAGAGTGCATATGCTCAGGTATGGGCTTTTTTTCCTTTTTTTTCAATGTTTTCTTTATCTCTGACCTAACTAATATTTTGATATGATGCAATTTCATCAGGTGCGTCCCTCAAAAGCATTGTTTCAGAAAACACTACATGAATAAACATCATGGTGTTGTTTAGAGATACTGATGACTCAAATACTAGGCTTCAATTACTGCCCTGCCTCTGCCCACAGGAACATACATGTTGCAGTTGGATCCAGTTGGATTTGATTACATGTGGAAATTGTTATACTTGTTTTAAAATAGAAGTTAGTGCTCAGATTTGATCATATCATCCCACATTTACAATTGCCCAGTGTGAAGATTCCATTTGGATTCACAGTTGAAATCCAGACAACCTTGTATGGAAGCACTATTTGATGTCAGTCAAGGCTATGGGAATTAAGATATCGGTTTGTTTGTATCATATTAACTAATGTAGATGAGTAATTAGGAATCTTATCAATGCAGTGACTCACCTAAGGATAGCTGTGACACAAAAGGTGTCATAAGGCACTCACAAGGAGCAAGAGACATTTTGGAGTACACTTATCTTCCCCTGCACACTTATCCCCAAACCCCACCTACTTCCCGGTGTCAGGCATGCTTCTTGTTGCCTCAGTTCTGGAAGTATATGTGTAATGATATCCTGTGAATTCTTTGAGATCTTCAGTGACTCTTGTTCAATTTTAAATTTAAAAAATAAGTCTACTTACAGACTTCTGTACATGTTAACCAAAAAAAAAAGTATCAAACTTCACTTAAGAAAGCAGGTTAAGATGCTTGGTTCTGATGGTAAGATCTCTTTGAATTCTGAATAATAGTTTTCATACCTAGGTGGATCTTGCTAGACTGAGAAGTGCTGCTTTAGTAACCATCAGATTGATAGTAGCCATGGAGTGAATAAATAAATAGAAGTTTGAACTTGCTTCTGCCTCTGCTGGAGCAAAATGCAACTTAAAACATCCATATTTGGCAACCAGATAAATCAGTATTCAGTACTGAGTCAAGCAAGATAAGAATTGTTTTCACATTTGTAGAGGAGTGTCTTGGGATGAGGAATAGTGTGTGATTTTTCAACTTGATAGGAAAAGCCTTCAAGACCCTCTACTTTAGTACTTAAGTCAGCTTATTTTTGTGGGTGAGTAGAATATGCTAAACTTTAGAAGTATTTTGAATTGGTGAAACACTTCTGTTTCTGGTGAAGGAGAAGGGTTCTACTGCTTAAGAAATGCTGAAGTGTTTTTTGTGTAATATCTTAGAATTTAAACAGCAAAGCACTATGCATACCACTAGTAACCACTTTAAAATGCTGTTATTTGTGTCCTTCACTTTAATCAGTAAAAAGAAATAAGTGAAAGTCAACACACATGTGTTAACTTCAGTAGACTTGAGTTTTCAGGGAAGGATTGATGTTACAGGAAAAGATTAGGTTATAGCAAAATGACTTCTTCCTTTCCTTTTTGTTGGCCATATTTTACATCAACATGCCCTAAAATCTTTGTCTCTCCTTTATTTGATTTTTTTTCCCCCTTCAGATTGTTCAGTTTGGTATGAATGAAAAAGTGGGGCAGATTTCCTTTGATCTCCCTCGTCAAGGAGACATGGTCTTAGAGAAACCCTACAGTGAGGCAACTGCCAGGTTGATAGACGAAGAAGTGCGGTCACTGATTAACATTGCCTATGAAAGGACACTAAATCTGCTGACTGAGAAGAAAGCAGAAGTGGAGAAGGTGAGCATTACGGTATTTTTGGCCACTAAGTTCCAGCTGGTGAGCCAAAATCTGAGTTAAACTGAATTAGATTCAAAATAGTGACTATATATGAGGAAGTTTGCTCAAACCCCATTTGATGTAATCTTGAGAATGTGTCCCAAAACTCAACAGAAACCTCCTTTTGTGTTGGAAACCTCTGAGCATCTCACAGGCGTCGTTTGACATCCCTCCCTGCTTGTGTGGTCAATGTTCATTTGGAAAGTTGGAGGGAAGAGTCTGCCTACTAACACAGGGTTTAGTAGATGTGATAAGCAAACTTAAAAACCCAAAGATGAAATACCAGGATCCCAATTTTTTGGGCTAAAAGAAGCTCTTGTAAGCAGGGAAATTCCTATGACTTCTTTTCTCTGAATTCCTTTTGAGCGTTAATAAAAATCTTTGTCTTCTTCCATTCCTGTTCCTTATCATCTGCCTCTCTGCAGCCAAGATTCAGCTTGCGTATATTCTTTCTTCATGCCGAAAAAACCCTGATACAGCAAAAGGATAATTTTCTAGGATAGCCATCCAATAGGCTTATTGACAAGGAGACAAGTTTGTATGGGCTCCATAAATCCTCTTGTAGCAGGTCAGCATCCCAAAAGAGATCACAGAATGTGGTTTGTGCTGAACAATGAGCTCACTCACCTAAGGATGCAAACAACCCTGGTGCAATGTTCACACATTGGTATTTCATGGTGCTCTTGAGCTTGTAACACAACAGCATCCCCACGGAGTGGAAGGGAACACTTGTTTTCATCTGTCCATTAATGTCTTGCATCAGGAGCCTTTTGGGAGAAGCAAAAAGCTGCTGTTCTGAAGCAACAGTAAAAGCAACAGTGACCCACAGTGAGGGCACTTTGCTTAATCTTAAAAGCAGGATTAAAAATAAAATTGTATTTGTGCTCCCTAAATGCTCAAGGGGGAGAAAAATCTTGGATCTGGTGAACTCCGAACAACCTGTTTTTTCTATCAAAATTCATCAATGCCAAATTCACTGCCTTAGCAAACTCTTCCAAATAGGACAGCCATCCTAGGGATTTGATATGTGTGACATAACTTGTTGTGCTATTCCAGGTTGCCCTGCGGCTGCTGGAGAAGGAAGTGCTTGATAAAAGTGACATGCTAGACTTGCTTGGCCCAAGACCATTTGCAGAAAAGTCTACTTACGAAGAATTTGTGGAAGGCACAGGAAGTTTGGATGAGGATACTTCACTACCAGAAGGCCTTAAAGACTGGAACAAAGAGCGTGAAAAAGAGAAAGAGGAGACAACTGATGAACAGGTTGCTAGGCAGATCAGAGGAGGGATGCCATTTTAACTGTGAAGTGTGTGCCCATGGTGACTTGCACTCTGGAAGAGAAACAAACTCACCTAGTTTGTACTTCAAAACAAAAAATATTTATTCAACCAAACTGTATCAGGGATGGGTGGAAGAGTGATCTCTTGGGATGAGGTAAGGATTTTCTGCTTCCGATGTATGTGTGTGAGATCATCAGTTCACTGGTAAAAGGTGATCATCTTGTGTTTGCCAGCTGGAGAAGCATACCAGGAATTTGAGCTGCAGTGGAATGCCAGAACTGAGCCTCTCAAGCGTCAAAACAGTTCAGATTCGTACACAAACTTTGTGGCACTGGTCTTTATTTTTTCTCTCTTTTTTTTTTTTCCAAAAGTCTGTAAGCTTAAAAAATCAAAGGGTTTTTTGATTATTTATCAAAACCGTACCTGTTTCCAAAAAGAAAAAGAATCATACAAAATGCATTGTCAAATGTGAAAGCCTGGTTGTACAAAGTACTAGCTTTGCGAAATTATCAGCTCTTTCATCTGACCCTTTCCCCTTCACCTCGTTTTGATTTTAGAGTTTGTCTACAGACAACTGCCATGTAGGTTGACAGTGAAACTGGACACTTGTTTAAATACCTAAAATGTATCCATGGTTCAGTGTCTTAAATTAAGCTGAAACTGTTTGGCTCCTGCAGTTTTACCAGTCAGTTTTTTACAGAGTTCTGTAAAATATTGAACATATGAATGTGTTGTGTAAATACAGTTTGAGTCAATAAAGACAGTACTTTTCTGAACAAAGCTTGCCTTTTTTTCTTTTTTTTCTTTTTTTTTGGCTGGTTTTGGGATATATAATTCAGAACAATAGAAAACTCTGTTAAAATAGGGTAACAGAGTTGTGCTCACACGTGTGAAAGCAGCAACCAAAACCAAAGGTGATAAATCAGATTGTCAGAGTTTCATACTTGTTTGCTTTACCTAAGCTATGGGGTTTTTCCCCTGCTTAGTTGAATACAGTTGTCTTAGTAATCTGCTTCTTGTTGTTTGCTGCCTGCTAAGGATGCATGCTATTTCATTAGTTGGAGAATTCAACTGTTCAAAAATTAATGGTCTGTCTCCCCATCCCAGCAGAAGACAGGGAAGTATGGGTGGAGGAGTGGTTAAGGGGGGATGGAAAATGAACCAATCCTCTCTGCTGGAGAAGATCCTTTAAGGGCAATGAGTCAGAGGGCAGGTTAAAAGGATAACTAGTGGGTGATTCCATCTGTATGTTGTGACATATTGGAAACAGTAGGATGACAAAGGGGAAAGTTTAGACCATTGGTTGTAAAGGTATTGGAGTTAAATTATTCATGGAAGTTATTCTTTTGAATCTTCTTCATGATAGAACTTTTTCCATCTGTGATGTCACCTGGCTTTATACTGAAAAGGAATGAAGGAAACAGCAAATACAGCTATTTTGGGCGTATTTACTGGGCATTTTTAGTTGTTAAATGCTTCTATTTGTCCCTATTACAGTTGTTGAAGAATTGAATGATAAACAGGAAAGCAGCCTGAAAAAACTAAACTTCATTTCCTTAGTTACTGGAGTCAAAGTTTAGAATGATTTATTGCAACAGCAAAATTCTTCTGTAAAACTCAGATCTCACACACATGATAAAGCAGTGACTGTTATCTGTCCTTATGCTCTAGTGTATCTTACATGTATTCTGCATTAATGCCTTGTTTGTTCTTTTCTCATCCTCCAGTTTAGCTGAACATGTGTCTGGGATTTTCAGTTTGTAGCCAGTGCTGACAACTTACAGTAAAGGTCAGAGTTCTGCATTTCTTCATTCCTTGCTAAATAAAACCAACAGAAAACTCAGCGATCAACCACCCAACCCCCAAAACCCTTTACCTGACTGTTCACAATGGCACTGCCAAACTCTGAAAGAATCATCTCCAGGAGATGATTTCTCTTACTCCCTGTTTGTATCTACTAATAAATTCCACTCTTGTTCAGCTGCAGCACGCAATTAATAGGTGTATGAAAATGGCCTTACCTCTCCTTTACCTTTGCTTCTGTTTTAGAACATTAACTTGCTTGCTTAGCCTTACAGCAGGTCTTAATATTATGTGCCAAAAAATGGCAGAATTTGACATTGTTGGGATTTTGGAATCAAAGATACCAAAAAATAACTAAAAAAAGCTGTTTACCCAGTTTGCTGCTTTGAAGAGGATTGCTAGCCTTCTGCTCCCAAATTCAGGATGTCAGGTCAAGAAAATCAAGTTTAGTCTGTGCAGTGGCTGCCAATAACGCCAGATTATTTTTTGTTGCAAGCACGCTGAGCAATGCTGCTTCAGCTACCAGGGGCTTGTGCAGCACCAAGGGAGCTGTTGAGTTCCCTGCTGCTCCCAAGGCCAGGAGAAGGAGCAGGTCTAGACCCTCTTTCCCAACCTGGCTCTGGTCCCAAGGAGCGACCACATTTTCCTAAGGGATACCAGCGCAAGAGAAGGAATGGAAAGTGCAATCAGAGCAATAATCGGATGCAAAGAAAGCAAAAGCCTGAGGTGGTTTGCTTAAGGCAGCATGTGCAAGAACTCACTGTGAGCTGAGGGCCTGCCCCATTCCTCGCTGGCTTTGATGAGTGGCTTTGCAAGGGAGCTGACCTATGGAGTTTCCATATCTAGATTCCAAATTCTGTCCTGATGCCACACCCTCTTCCCAAACACCAACTCGCCCACTCCTAGTTTCTAAGTGGTGTCAGTGGTGTAGGTTGCCATATTTTCTCCTCAGCCTAGCATTGACACGTGCTTGTGTCTGAGCAGTGGGAGCTGCACTTGTAGGACTCCTGGGGTCTGCTGCTAGATGCTGCTCTGTGGCCAGATGCAAAGCAGTTAAAAAGAGAAAAAGATGGTGGGCTAGGCACAGAAATAAAAGGTGCCGGAGACTAGGCTGAAAAACTAGAGGGGAAATGAAAAACACAGTTTGAGGAATTTGAGAAGAAGAGTATCAAAGCCAGGTGCGACTCACTATGGAGATGGCAAATTAAGAGAAGCTTCCAAGAAAAAGGCAGGAAGTTATTTGCAAGGAAGTACAACTGAAGGAATTTCTCACTAAACTTGCTACTACAACAGTTTTCAGTTGTATCTCAGGAAAGGAAGATGATTAGAGTTGGCTGACTGAAGAGAAACAGGAACTGTTTGTGCTTCCCGTGGCTCTGTTACTGCTTATGCACAAGCTGGTCCTCTGATCCTCCTACTACAGTTTCCCGGGTTCATTATGGTGGGAGGGTTTTTTTTCCCCTTAGGATCAGACAGAAGAGCTGTCTCTTTTTTTCTAAAGAGAACATTAGTTTGCCTCTTCCACCTCCACACATTCTAGAAATTCACATCAAACAGTTGCAAGTAAACACATGTGCAAGAATGGGTGAGTCAAAGCAGGATCATTGTGAGGTCTGAATTCCACAGCCTCAGACTCTGCATTCTGCATTTTGAGTCAAGTGTATGAAATGCAATAAGGAACAGGCTGGTTCACCAAGTTAATAACTCCATTATTTAGCAATGCCAAGATTTCTGGCATTTTTAAAGTACTAATTTTCTTTTTATCACAGTAATACCAGAATTTATAACTTGGACCTAGTTATGAAATGTGTGTTACAACAAAATGCAGTTTCACACACAATAAGATGGTTAATTCTGTTTCATTCAGCAGAAACTATGTTAATGTTTTAATTGGAGAGCCTGTGCCACAGCTGTGTGCTGGCAGGCTGAGCCTGTAAGGCATCCTCCTCTCTTTCAAAGCAAATAGTCAACCATTTACAAAGAACCAACTTCACTTTGAATTTTAATGGCTTTACTCCCAATGGATTTTGCTTTGTATTGTCCTGCACAGTAATTTCTCTTCAATGTATATTGTGTTATAACTTTATCTCATGCTGTAATTAATACATAGCCACATCTTAGATTTCTAAAATGTGTATTAAAGGTGCTATATGGCTATTCATAAATCCTGCAGGCATCACTAGACATAGCAAAGAATGTGGCCCCTGTGAATTTGCTGACTCCTCTATGATCCTTCTAAAGACAATCAAGCAGGCTCTCCCAAGCTCTGCCTCTGTGCCAAAGGCAGTCTGGTTGGCATATTCCAGCAACTGCCTCAACTTCTGAAGTCACTTTCTGCAAAAAAACTTGATTAAAACTAGTTTAGTTCCATTTCTGTGTGGAATAGAATTGGGCAGACAGCTTCAGGTTGTGGGATTAACAGTTGCTGGGTTTATATACTTCCTAAAGTACTGTCTTGTTCCCTGAATCCCAAACTAGCAAAGCATCATGTCAGGAGCAGCAGATATTTGGAAATTTCACTGTGTTTGTAAAGTGCCTTTTTATGTATTGAGCAACACTGTTGCTTGGAAAGTGCTTCTGAAAGCAAGAAGAAAAAGCAAGGGTTCTTGAAACATTTAAAGTTTGGATTTCCAGAGGTTTTCTCCTTTGTTTGCTTGCTTTGTTGCCTAGGAACTGGTCTAAATAAGACTCCAAGTAGACAGTGTTCTGTGGTAGAGGCACTCTAATGGAGAAGGGCTGTTTAATTGATATGAGCAGAAGCATAAAGCATGCACAGAGAGCAAATGCCCAGCAGCCACTTTGTCAGCTGGTTTAGGCAGAGACTGTTCCAGCTTGGCTTTAGTAGGGGCAGATAAACCTGTTGTTCATCTTTCATTTTGCCAACAGAGTGGATAAATGCTCTTGTACTTTAACCTTTACCTGTCCAGTTGTTTTAACCTATCTTGGTAGCAAGATGCACAGCATCTGTAGGTGTGGTGAACTTACAAACCCAGGTAGTGAGATCTGTTGGCACATAGCCCATGTCCTCTGTCCCACCATGATCTGTGAAATATCTGGATTTCAGCTACATAGGCTGGGTGAAATAGCGTTAGGAATAGCATCGGCAGAAGACTAGTAAGATATTGGGGTGCCATTTTTAACCCCAGGGATTCATGATGAACACATCACAAATGGAGGGATTTCATATATGTCATCTGTGATTGTTCAGCAGCAGCAAGGGATGAAGTCACTTTACACAAATCCAGCCTCTAGCCTGCAGCTCACTGGGTATTTATGTAGCATTGACTGCCCAGAACACTTCTGCTTGAGAGGGTACTATTAATTTTTATTTTTAGAGGTCTGGAATCAAATATCACTGGTAAGAGTTACTGTACATAATACCTAAAAACTTTTTTATTATGAACAAATTTTGTTTCTGGCAGTTCAGTATTGTACATTTGGTACAGAATACTTCAAGCTCACAAGATTTTCTTACTCACAATTGGATGAAAATAATGCAGCTCTAATTTGTAGACTTTCATGCCTATTTTACATCTTCTGTTCTACAGCTTTAGGGATGACAACCCTAAAGAAAAATGATCCCAAACTAGCAATCTCCAAGTTCAGACTCTTAGGCCAAAGTCTTAACTGAATGCCTTACATTTGTCACATGAATAGAAATGGCCCGATTTCCAGAAATGCTGAATGTCCTCAATGATCCAAATGGACTCTGAAGAGCCCTTCTAACATCTGAAATTCATGCTCCCTTTTTTATTATTTTCTAAATGTAAGTATGGATTTACAAGCCTAATTATCAGAAATCCAGATTTGAGAATTTGGCCTGGAAAAAAATCTCTCACCTAACTTTTTTATTCATTGATTTCTTCTTCATCATCTTCAAATGCTTCCTCTCCATCATTTGCTGTTGCTTCTTGGTATTGCTGATACTCTGAAACCAGGTCATTCATGTTGCTTTCTGCTTCTGTAAATTCCATTTCATCCATTCCCTCTCCTGTGAACCAGTGGAGGAAGGCCTTTCTCCTGAACATGGCAGAGAACTGCTCCGAGATCCTTTTGAAGAGCTCCTGGATGGCCGTGCTGTTGCCAATGAAGGTGGAGGCCATCTTGAGGCCACGGGGAGGTATGTCACACACTGCCACCTTGACGTTGTTGGGGATCCACTCCACAAAGTAGCTGCTGTTCTTGTTCTGGATGGCCAACATCTGCTCATCAACCTCCTTCATGGACATGGGGCCGCGGAAGACGGTGGCCACCGTCAAATAGCGGCCGTGCCTCGGGTCGCAGGCTGCCATCATGTTTTTGGCGTCGAACATCTGCTGGGTGAGCTCTGGGACCGTGAGTGCTCGGTATTGCTGGCTGCCTCGCGCCGTCAAAGGAGCAAAGCCTGGCATGAAGAAGTGAAGGCGCGGGAAGGGGACCATGTTTACTGCCAGCTTCCGGAGGTCGGCATTGAGCTGGCCTGGGAAACGCAGGGATGTGGTCACCCCACTCATGGTGGCAGAGACCAAGTGGTTTAAATCACCGTAAGTGGGAGTGGTGAGCTTCAGGGTGCGGAAGCAAATGTCATACAGAGCTTCATTGTCGATGCAGTAGGTCTCATCTGTGTTCTCAACCAGCTGGTGGACCGAGAGCGTAGCGTTATACGGCTCCACCACTGTGTCAGAAACCTTAGGAGAAGGCATGACACTGAAGGTATTCATTATCCTGTCTGGATATTCCTCTCGGATCTTGCTGATGAGGAGGGTTCCCATGCCAGACCCTGTCCCTCCTCCCAGGGAGTGGGTGAGCTGAAATCCTTGCAAGCAATCGCAGTGCTCACTCTCTTTTCTTACTACATCAAGCACAGAGTCAACCAGCTCGGCCCCTTCTGTATAGTGTCCTTTAGCCCAGTTGTTTCCTGCACCAGTTTGTCCTAAAATAAGATACAACAGGGAAAGAAAATATACAGAATTATTGGCAAGGTTTGATATTTGCACATTGAATGGACTCACATCTGTAAAAAAAGTGGCTATAAACCTGTCAGGTGGATAACTGTGCTCTTCAGCTTTGCCTAAAAATATCTCTGGAAGTATCAACATAAACTTTTTATGCAGTCTTTGCCAGTTTTCTTTTTTTAATGCCTTTGGGTGATTTTTTTTTTGTTTGGTTTTCTTTTTTTCCTTTTTTGTCATTTTACCTTCCGTAAATGCAAAGATGGCCTTAACTCCTTGTTTTGAAAACTTTCACATTTCCAGTCCTGATAATTCTGTAAACACAAGATGACTGTTTAATATTTAAATGCTTTCTGTCTGTAAGGACCATGATGCATACAAAGCTAAATTACAGATACATATATCTCAATGAAAATGAGAGGTCCTTGGACTATTCTTATGAGTGAAAGAGAAAACATTGTCATTCAAGAATAAAGCTGGGCTTCAAAATCCTATTTAACTTGTTATATCAGGAACTATAGCTGTTTAAATTCATGGTTACCTAGCCTGAATGAAAGTAGTGATCAACAGAACCTTCAGGGACATTATTTCAAGAACTCAGAAGTTAAGTGTCTTTTAGGTTTTACTGCTTTCTTTACAAACTCACTCTTCTTCTGGATATATAAAATGACTTGCAAAATTGGATTACTGATATTTCAGAAAAGTGATGAGTCCATTCTTTTCTTCCCAAGGTTTCCCTTCTTATTTTATGTGCCTCTCAGTTTATCAAGATAAACGGTGTGGATCATCTGCTATTGTCACTATTTTCTTATTGCTTAGATAATGAGGAGGATTACATTGGTTTTCAAATCAGTTTTTTAGTATTCTCGTTCTGCACAGTGACTGTACACATACATTGTGCCACTGAACTCACTTAGGATACTCCTGAGAGTAGTATTGAGACAGAGCAAGAGTTTCAGAATTAAGTATAGAGCTGGCAAATTCTGTGCTGTTCCCCAAGACCTTCCCCTCCCTTCCTATTACCATGTCTCATTTCAATTCCCATGGCACCATGCTGGTGTCAAACATATGAACCAGGGAAACTGCCGGCTGGGACGCTTCTGAAATCCTATGCACTTTTTTTCCACTGCACAAATGCTTGGTTTCCTCATGGTGTATTTTGTTAGTTAAGGCATTGTTCTGTATGCTGCTATATTTTTCTTTCTTTGAGCCTAGGGAGCTCAGCACTTCCTGTCCAGCTGGGCAAAGCACAAAGTAATATCCTTCCAGAATTAAATGTCTGTAAGCACCTGCAGCCTGCTTGAGCAGATCCCCTACTACAGATAGGGCAGTACATCAGGATGCACAGAAACAAGCAGACATCAGTCCAAAATGCAGAAGGCATTTGTCTTCTAATGGAAGTAAATTCTGGGTTTAGGAAAACTATCAGCCACTCCTGTGGCAAAACTACACTCCACCCCCTAGACAGCCATGTGCCTAGGGACTCCAGCATTTTCATTGGAGGTTTCCTGCTTCCACACCCAGTTATCTTATACTTCCAGAACCACTGGCTCTACAACCCTGTAAAACTATCACAGCACAGAGCAGGTAAATATGCCCTGGAAGCTCCAGACTTCTTAGCCCATGACAATACAGTCTGGAGGTGCCATGCCCCTAACAAGGTTGCCACAAACAAAGAAATCATCATCACAATCCTGTAAAACACTACTGGATGCCCTTCACTTATCAGGTACTTACCTGACCTCTGAAAATCTAAGGCAAACACATAGAAGTGATCAAATTTCACCAGGACTAAACTGTCTAGGTGGAAAATGAGCCTGTGCCCACGAAACTCAGGATCTGGAAAATCTTTTGCCAATCCTGGAAGCCCATCCCGAGCATCCTGCATCTGTCATTTGCCAGGATCTAAAGAAGTCTACATGAAGCAATCCCACAACTTATCGGCACTCCTGGCACCTCCAGATCCTTTTATCACTCTTTCTTTCACCAACATGCTGTAGGGTTATCACACACATTCAGGTTGAGCTGCATATGCAGAGAAGCCATTTGTCTTAAGAGTCAATTTATTTTTTAATCCCTACAATGGCACTTGTTTCCTACAATCTTCTTTCACTCCTCTGCTCTCTTCACTGCTCAAAATGAAAGATAAACCTGGTAAAAGAGCTCAGTAGCTTGCACATTAACACTTAGGAGCCTGGTGCAGCCCTGCTGCAGAACTTGCCTTTGACTGCCACACAGCTAATTTGTGGTTGCCCCCATCAGTTCATACAAATAAAATTGGAGTGGTATCTCTGTAGCAAATCTAGCAATGGTGTACACAAGAAAAGGATGAGAAATGCAAAAATGAGCAAGTGAAAACTGGTTAACAGGAGGAGACACATCAGAGTTCACAGCAGCTCCTGGTGGGCAACTGTGTGCTGTCAAAAGGCCAGGGGGCCTGCTGCTCTCATACAGCAAGATCATTCCACCTGCAGTTCTTCACCTTTTAAATCATTACATTGTCAGCACAGGCATTAAAGTATAAGGATTATGTTGTGTCCGTCTCAAATCTCTTGCTGGTTTGATATAAAATTCCTGTATCTGGAGTGTGTGACCATGTATTGGATACACGTGCATGAAATGCTGATTGGTGGCCCATGGTTACTTGCTGTGGAGATGTGGGCACATGCAGGTTTATACAAGCAGAGATGGAAAACATCCCCATCAGAATGAGCCTGTACAGCCTGGAGTATGGGACTGCCAGCTTCTGCCACAAAATCCTTTGTGGGCCCAGGCCAGATTTTTACAAGAGAAAACAAAATGCTTTGTTGGCTTTTGACACAGAAGATCATTACTTCAGCGCTCAGCCATTCTACATTATTCAGCAGGTTGGGAGGACAGTGCCTGATGCTGGCAGAGGCCTCTGTCAGATAGGAGTCGATCACATGCTGTTGGTTCATTGTTATCTTGGCAGGAAGGGAGTACAGCAAACTGGGCTATTGTTGAAGACATTCTGAATTGATTTTTCTCTGGTTTTACTGGTGGTGTGCCAAACTGTAAAGCTCCAGTTCAGGTATTTCCATAGGTCAGGCGAATTCACTTTCAGAGGGCTTGTGCAGGTGAAAGAGAATGAAAAGAAAAACCTGAATACAGAAGCAGACTCCATAAAGCTGGCTATATCTGTGGGTTTTCTCCCTAAGCTTACATGTTGTAACTTACAGGTCCTTTGGAAGAGACCCTTAACATCACTGCCACGGAGTTTACAGGAGAACAACATGGATAGCATGAAAGTTTTAAGCCAAAGACTTAAAGAAACTCTGCATGGCATTTTTACTCCCCCCTCCAACCCCAACAACCCAGACTTAAGTTTGTTTTATACCACCCAAACTATGTTTATCTTTCCTCTCTCTGTCCCTGGCAATGTTCCTTCCTTATGTTAACACAACATACCAAACTAAGTTCCAACCTAAGCTTGCCTTGTCAGGAGGAAATGTATTTGTGGCTAGTGCAGACTCAGAAACCAAAAGGACATGGAAGTTCTCATGGTAGCTTTCATTCAGACTTCCTGTTTCAGCAAGTGGCCCACTTAACTTCCACGTGCTGTTTCTCCTTTAGTGCAAAGGGATAATGCTTCTGTACTTCATAAGGATACTCTGAAAGGGTAATGGGCATTTTTAAGCTTAGATAGAAAGTACTACAGAAGTCCAAAGTTAAGGAGTAAAAGTAAAAACAACCCTCTGCAAGAACACTGCAAAACCAGAACATCTCCATATACTCTCAGACTGCTCCTCATTATGCTAAAAAATAACCCAGTAACTGGCTACATACGTGTTTTCCATATTGCTGCTGATCTTCTGTTACTATACTACTGTTACTATACTGCAAGGATCTGCTGAAAAAGTTTAATTACACAGCCTAAAAACAATCCTGTGCTCCAGCATTTAATGTGAATTTAAGTGAAGAGTAGTCTGGTTGGTTTGTGGTTGAGGTTTTCCCTCCCCCCTCCGTTTTCTGCAGAACCTCTGTGCATTTTGTCGTGAAGAACTGGCTTCAAGATTTCTCTGGAGTTATATATATGGAAAACAAATGTACTTTATCTGAATACCATAGGAAGCTTCCAGCAGTTTGCTATCCAAAGGAATGATCAACAGAAAATAACTTTTTCAGTTAACAGGATGTTTTGACTGGCTTACAGATAATTGCAATTCCATTGATAGCTATTAGGATTTCTCAGTAGAATCCCTTTGGAACAGGGAGATTGAATGCTTTTTGACCATTGACTTGGTAATCAAACAGCCATTGAAGAGCTCTGTTTTTTTAAAGGAAACATCCACATACCAAAGATGAAATTATCGGGCCGAAAGAGCTGACCAAAGAGACCAGACCGCACACTATCCATGGTTCCCGGCTCCAAGTCCAACAAGACTGCTCTTGGTACAAATTTGTGAGCTACAACAAAAAATAAGCATGCCCTTAATGGTCAGAAATTAGCTAACACAGTTACAGCTTTTAATACACAAATATATTATGTCTCATATTGTTAGTCTAATATATAGTTCATACATATATAAGTACTTCCTATACAGAAAGTCATGGTAGTGTAAAACCCACCTCCATAAGAATAAATCAATTTGGCTTGGAAAACAGACCTGACACAATTTGGGCTCTACAGATTTTACATTTTGTAAGCTCTTTATTAGCAAGATATATTAGGCAGTTTCTGATTAGAAAATTTTGTTTACTTGTTCTTTTTAAGAAAGTAGGTATTTTTTTCTATGAATATCAGGGTGAGTGAAGTGCTTCTGTTCAAGTTATCCTAATACATGTCCACAAACTTTTATTCTTGAAGGATTCTCCTCCACTGAAAGAACTACTTGGTGTACATGGCAAACAGCAGTAGTCAGCACATCTACCACAAAGCACAAAATAAACAATCTGTGTCGAGCTGAATTTGTTCAAACAAACTCAGGTAAATAATATGAATTAACCCCAGCTGGACAAGGATGAAACATTCACACGTGCAGGTTCATGTCCAGACCAAAGGGCTCCAGATCCCCATTTTACGCTGTTAACACCTTTCAACAGCAGAGGACTCTAAGGACTTGGATGCCTTTTGGCATCTTGTTAATGAACCAGTTCTCTATTACCTGTGACCCAACCCTCTCATTCATGAAAATTAAAGAGAGAGTACTGCAGATGCGGGCTCATATAGCCAAGAGTTTAATTTGGAGTAATTGAAGAAATGCATTTGGTGAAGTAATCACACATCTGAAGAGCAAACGCCTACTGTAATGTTAAATAATAAACAAACCTTCACCTTCAGACCCTAAGGACAGCCCCTTGTGTCTGGGGAGATAGCACCCAGCCATCTTAATACTATGTAAGAAAGTAGATAGTATTTTTCTGTTGAGCTGGGCACAGCTGGGGTGTTGGTGGCATGTGAGGAGTGTGGCCAGATATGCAATATGGCTTTATGAGCCCGTCGTCTTGTGATTCCTGTGCCCCTTCCCACAGAGTCTCCTGTCCCGCACCCCTCCCCGTCCCACACTTACAAGATGATTCATTATAGTAGACATTGATCCTTTCCAGCTGCAGCGCTGAGTCACCGACATAGCCTCCGGCTGGGTCAATGCCATGCTCATCACTTATCACTTCCCAAAACTGAGGGAGGAAAAGCGAGAAGCGGGTTGGGAACT
>VWYP01006736.1:314432-343384 GCA_013400435.1 Pycnonotus jocosus
GCTGTGCGCGGCGCCGTCGCACCGGGCGGTGCTTTATGGGCTCCGCTCCCCCCCGCCGCTCGCCCAGCGGCCGCCCCCGCCCGGCACCGCCCTCGGCACAGGGGCGCGACACCGCCCGCTGCCCGACACCAGCCCCGGCATTGTCCCCGACGGCAGTGGGGGTCCCCTGGAGGGTCCTCCTGCCTCAGCGGCACCTCCCGTCCGTGGTCTGCTGCTCACCCCAAACCCGTTTCAGCAAACGTGGCTCCGGCATCTTCACCCCCGTGTGGCGGCCGGACATAGTCGCCTTCTCCGTCTCCTGTTCCGTGTTCCCCTGCCCCGACGGGCGCGCACATCGCAGCCTCTGCTGCAGAATTCTTCTTAGGCAGAATTTCTTCACAGAAAGGATGATGAAACATTGGAACAGGCAGTCCAGGGAGGCAGCGGAGTTCCTAGAGGTGTTTAAGGGATGGCTGGATGTGGCACTTAGTGCCATGGTCTGGGTGACATGGTAGTTTAGTTATGGGTTAGATTCGATGGCCTCATAGGTCGTTTCCAACCTAACTGATCCTGTGGTTCTGTGATTCTGTGAAGGGGCAGCATCCAAAGGAACGGATTTTGCCCTTCTCTGTGTCTTGCCATCTTCTTCACACAGATCTTTCCTGTTGGTTTTTTTGTTTGTTTGTTTGTTTTTGTTTTGGGTTTTTTTGTTTTGTTGGGTTTTTTTCTGGAGTGGGTTTTTGTTGTTGTTGTTGTTGTTTGTTGTTTGATGGTGGGTTTTGTTATTGTTTGTTTGTTGGTTGGTTGGGTTTTAGGTTTTTTTGTTTTCTTTTGCCAATAAGACAAGCTTCTGCCTGAAAATTGTAACTGGGATGCCAAGCAGTCTGTGGAGTGACTTTCCTGAGAGGTCATGTCACCACAATACAAAGCATGCCCTGGGATACACATGGTTTGAAATGGCTTGTTTTTTAATGAAAAAGGAGATTTTCTATCCTCTCCAGAGTGGAAGCCACTTCCCACAGCTGCTGAATCTGCTTTATGATCCCTTTGGGTAACTGCTGCAGAATTTCCTAAGCAGAGGGTGCCTGCTGTCACAGCAGCATGACCCTTCCATGGGATGCCATTGTCTGTATAACCTATTCCAGTATTCAGCCCTGGTGAGAGACATTCATCTGTCCATGCACATCTGTGCTGCCCGACCCAGTCTCTGCTGTAGTGCAAGAGCAGCCCTGAGGCTGGAGTTACAGAACCTCCTTATCCACTTGTTGAAAGGTGGCTGTTCTGGAGAACAATCTTGGGTGCTCTCTACAGCTTGAACATAGTCAAGGTAGCCCCTACTGATCAATATATAACCTCCAAAAAACCCAACATCTGTGTGTTGGGCGGCCACCTGCTGCCTGTCTGCCCTTACGTTGCTGTGATGTGACTGATGTCAGCTTGACTCTGGGCTCTCAGCCCCAGCCTTGCCTTTCCACAAATGTTTTTCAGCAGGGCTTGTAGCATCTTGCAAATGACCTCCAAGTAGCCCACATGCATCATGCAGGGCTGAGTCAAATGTCTTTCTGACATCAGGGAAGCAGCTGGAGGATCAGGATCAGCGTGTTTGCCTTGCAAGCAGCCATTAGGGGAGGACTGGATACTATGTACCTTTTTCTCTGCCGAAGGACTCAAAATAAGTGTTCTTCTGTGTGGGATCTGCATTTTTGGAAGAGATCCATGAGCAAGTCATTATTCAGCAGCCTGATTAGTGAGGTTGTCTTGGACATTGCCTGAATCTGTATGTCCTTGACTACGCCTTCCAGGCCTGGCTTTCCCTATGCTTTGCGAGTCCTCCTGTTTACTGCTCATACTTGACATCCTCTCTCCTGTTGCTGGTATACCAGTTTTAAAATCCAGTAGGTTCCCAGATCCAGGTAGTGGTAAGGCTGGATATGTGTTCCCAGTAAGCTCACACACATACAGATACAGACATGGCTGCCCACCCTGACTAACCCAGGGAGAAAGCACAGCACTCACACAAAACCAAACAGCATTAATGGCCTCATCCTGTTCCCCTCTCTGGCTGATCAGGACAGAAGTCCATTAATGGAAAATAAATATGTATTTGTATGCATCTATACAATATGGATCCCTCTATAGGTGGTCAGAGACACTAATCTTACTCTGTTGTTAACACCTGAATTCCAACTCTTTCCAGTTGCTGGCAAGTGCAAATGTTATCCCAGAGGCCCACAGTTGCACTCTAGTTGCTGGTAATCAGATCTACAGCTATGAACTATGGCTCCCTTGCCCAGTGCTGGCTTTAGGACACTCAGCCTGTTCAGCAGCTGACCTCTGGATCCCCAGTTGCCTCACACAGAGATACAAACAGGCAAACAAGTTTCTCTGGTGGCTAGTCCAGAGCTGTGGCCTTACCAGCAGCTGACCCCACCACAGTCTCCTCAGCAGGTGACTTAGAACCCTTTGTCTGTCCAGCAGCTAGCTCAGAGATCCTCTGGTCTCTTCACTTTCTCTCCGGACTCATGGCTGCTCCAAAACTTGACTTCCACCTGCCCTGGCTTGCTGTTTGCTAGTGACCACACAAGGATGTGCAGATTCACACAAAGGGTGTGCTCTCATCTCTCCAGTTGCTGCATCTAAGACACACAGGCCCCTGTGACTTGTGGCCCCCACAACTTGTGGCCTCCCCCTCTAATTAGTGGCACTCAGGCCACCATACACATATATACACATGGAATATAGATGCTTCTCTCACCCCGCAAAAACCCCTAAAATACAGTTTACTAAGACAAGACAGACTGAGATGATCAGGTGCAAGGTGTAGCCAGACAAGCATACTCACCAACAACCTAATTACATCCAATCAGGTCACTTCAGCCCCATACCCTTTTATTTTTCTATATCAAATCATCTTTATCCCCTCTTACCCCCACCTTTGATCCCTCCTCTAAACATCCCAAAAGTTGTCTTGTACAATCCCAAAGATGTTCTTCCCTTCCATCCCCTGGAGATTCCCAACCCCTGCAGGCAGTAACTCCTCTCCATACAGTGATCCACTGTCCCACTGATGGTGATGGGTGTCACACCAGACCCCAGGCTGAGTCCTCACTGAGGATCAGTGTCAGTCAGGTCAGAGGCTCCTTTTCTCTGCGTATGCTGTTGGATTTCTCCACCTGCCTCTGTTCCTTTGTGCTCCTTTCCATTTGTGGAGATAAACCTTGAATCACATAACCCAGCAGTAGGTCAAACCCGTATGATCACCTGAATCGAACTATATTTTAAGGATAAAAGTAAGAAGGAACAAATGGACAAACGTAGGCAGTAAAGGGAAAAAAGAAGCAACGAGAGTGTATTGTAGTAGAGCCTTTAGTCTGTGTACCTTCTGAAGAGCTGTATAGATTGCACTGCCAACACCTGTAGTTTTGAAAGTTTTGTCTACTGTTTGTGAGCAGCAGTCAGTCAAACAGCATTTAGAGGCCAAAACTTCAGCCAGTTTCCCACACATACAAAGCCACCCACTGAGGTACCTAGAAGGCTGTGGAGCTGTGTGCCTGATGGAGGTGAGCAGCAGCTTACCCAATGGATTTGCATATACAAATTTTACAGTTACATAAATAACTTCTAATTTTCAGCCAGACAAGAATCAGCTTGCAGCTTCTCCATGTTTTACTGCTGGTAATCTGAAAGAAGACACTTTTGTTGGTCACTGAATGTAGCTGTACCTTCAAATCCTTTTCATCCATGCTTGTGTTTACTTAACAGTTCAGCTGATTTAGGAGGTGAAGGTGCCATTATAACCCGTGTCCATAGAAGCCTGCATATTCTTTGTAAGCCTCCACAGACTTGGTCTGGGATTTTAAAGGTACTTAGGTGTTTCAAAATCCTCCTGTGTACTTAACTGTTATGGATTACTTATGGCTGTATTTTAAAACTTCACTAGACACTTCTTGGAAATTTAAGGCACCTAACTTTCTCCCTGGGTACTTCATCTGACTGAGTCCATGAGACTCATTCTATATTTAGATGAATATAGAAACACACTGTAAATTCTGTACAATGGATTCTCACTTGTTATATTTGGCTGTCTCAGATATCTCTTTCTCACATACCTATAATATATATTGACCTCTAACCTTCATAACTCATTGTCTTTTTTTTTTTTTTAATTTCCTATTCACTCCATAAGTTAATTTAACACTTAGAGTATGGCTTTTTTTTCCACCATGCACAAAATAGGAGAAGAACTTTCTTAAGATTTCCTTTGCAGATTTACTCCCTTCATTGTTCCTTATTCATTACTTTTTGCAGTTTTAACTTAATTTCTGCTGTTAAAAAGAATTAATTAATATATTTAACCTGAAAAATTAGTAAAATGTTACAAAAGCTACAAACCAGCAGGTCAAGTTTGCAGATTCATGCTCCAGGCAGCCTTTTGAACAATCAGTTTTCTTGACCTACATTCTCAAGGTATCTCATCCTCCCAAGAGTGAAAGCAAAAGGTTAAATACTAGAAGATGTGCAAACTTGCATTTTAGGGAATGGTGTGACCATTTATGATAGAGAGGATATGGATTGAGGAAGATCTGTCTGCTAGGCCATGTCTGGATTAGTCTGACATTTCTAACTGGTAAAAACCCAAGACGGTTTATTTCCACTGGACAACTCTTTGGTGCTCCAAAGTGATGGGCTTAAATGTGATGTGATTCTTTACTCCTGTTGGTCAGAACTGGCAAGGTATCAGACAGTAGCAGCAAATTAAATACACTGATCTTGTGTGAGATCCAGCTGCTTTGAAACAGCTGCACATATTCACAGGAAGGGGTCACAGGGAGTTGTAGAACATTTAGTGTTCTGTCTTCAGCTTTTCTCATGTTCTCATTGCTCGTGCACAGGCTGAATAGAAATGGATGCCTACAAGATGATGAATTCCACAAGATGGGACAAAATATGTGAAGTGCCCATGCTGCAGAGTAAAAGGATTTTCCAGTAATAGCAGCTCAAGCAACAGTCATGTCCCACAAAGTCACATGGAAATTTGATTTAATGCCCTGGAAAAAAAACAGTGAAGTTCTTCTGTATTTAGCTAGTCATATGATATGATTGTTAAGCTGCTTCCTGCTTTTCCGGAAACACATTTGTGTTTATATCAGGGTTGTTGCTAAGACTATTTCTGTTTAGTGAACTTTTTAATGACTAGAGAGAAATTCATGCCATAATAGAATATTTAACAAGTTAGCTACTCTTTTCTTTTTTCAGAATGATAAATTTGTTGCATTTTGATGTTTAAGAATATCAGCAAGTGTCTATCCAGTGTTCTAAAGCTTGTTAGCACTTACATTAAATACAAAAGCAATAAATATAATCCACATGGTGGATATACTCTGACAGCTTGTGGCAGGCTAGTAAATGCTGCTAAGTCCATGGTGACCTTTAAGAGGAAGGTTCAAAGATCAGCCTAGTTCCTGTCTTTCCTCTTTAGTGTGAACAGCTTCATGCAAGAAAGTTAAGAAAAAAAAAACAAAACCATAAAATGATTTGGTTTTGGTTTTTGGTTTTTTGGGGTTTGGTTTTTTGGTTGGTTTTTTTTTTGTTTTTTTTTTTTTTTGTTTTTTGTTTTTTTTTTTTGCCTGGCTTCCTGAGAAAACCAAGCATGGGGAGTCATGCTCCTGTTCAAGTGTGTACCTGTGTATCTCCACCACCACTTCTTTTTCCATCAGCCTCTTGTGACAAAATCTACAAGAGGCACATGAGTTACAGAGTCACTGCAGCTGCAGATGAGTCTGAACAGCTCAAGAGCCCAGGAAAAACAATTAAAAGGGGAAGTGAGACAGCAAGACACACACAGAGAGAAGTGTATGCTCTGTTAAGACAAGCACCAGGCCACATATTTAGCTCAGGTGTTTTGGAGCTTATATTCTGCCCAGAAAAGCCATTATATCTCATATGGTTCTCAATTTCTTTCTTTGTCACCCCTCCCAGCCATTAAACTTGTTGCTATGGCAGCTGTGGTTTCAAGAATTGCCACCTATGCTCACAGCACTCAGGGGGTTGTTTTAATGCCCCTCATCTGGCTGCTATCTGTAGCTCTCAGTGGAGATAGTGCTGATGTTTGTTTTAGCCCACAAGATGCGGTCTGAACTTCGTGATGTTAAAGCAAAGGTCACTAAGTCAGGGAAAATATGTTAAGGTACAAAGTCCAAGAGACTGTGAAGGAACACTGGAGGAATTCCACCATCTCGTCCAAAGGAGTTTCTAGCTGCATTTTCACACACTTTTATCACTATTTGACCAAATGGATGGAAAACTCTAACCCTGAATATCCATGTGTTTGAGTACAGGTGCTTTTGCACTTTCCAGCACCTAATGTCTTTTTATTTGTAAGGTATTTTCTGTCCTTTGGAGATGAGTATTTTCTTTCATCCCTTTGTTTCTCCCCATGCTTAGCCTCAATGCCAACAATTACTCATCCAGGACTTTTTGCACAGTTGGTCATAGTGATTTTTATGCAATAGCACCTGGAGCAGAGGGAAGCATGTACCTGCCTGTTTTGTCAGGCAGAAATGTGTGTTTGGTGTGGCTATGTTTTTAACCTCCTTTCTAATCGGTCACTTAGCTACACAAACAAACAGAGCCAGAGAATGGGCTGCACTCTGTGCTCAGCAGAGTCACTAAAGGAGCCAGGCTAGTGTTTCCTTACAGCTACAACCAAGACTGTGGGAGTACAAAAGTAAGGAAGGCGTTTATCTGTGTTCAACTCTCCAGCCTCTCTGCCCATTAAAGATTTTGGGGAACCAATCCGTTTGGAGGACAGAGTGGAAACACAATTTAGCTGGAATGTATACCACCCATTATCTGTATCATGTGGTGAGTGAGTGGTACAGCTGTAAGAGGAAAATGAATATGCGATATTGACAGCTTGCTTTTGGAGTTTAGTCAGCTCTGAATAGATGCCAATACAACGCAGAGCTTATCAATGAAGTCCTGGTGTTTTGAGTGTGGGAGATACCAGAACAAGGACAAAAAGGTCTCCTAACAAGAAGTTGTGCTAAAGACTATCAGGAAAAAAAGCATGTTTCAACCAGATGAGTGCATTGATGGCAGCTGGTCTTAAACAGATGGAAGATCTGTCTAATCTAGAATTCCATCTCTGACAGTAGTCAGTGATGGATGCTAGGTAAAGAATATGGAAATACTCCTCCAAAAATGCTCTTCTTTGTCTGGCAGTCAGTGATTAGCCTTTGTTGAACAACAGGAAGGATCTGGACCCCATATTTAATAGTTCTTTTCAAGTATCCTTGAAGCTATATAATTGCTTTTTAACCCAGTTACACTTTCAGCCTCCAAAGTCTCCTATGGCATTGCCTTCCATGCACAATGGAATTCCATTTTGTGAAGAAGCAGTTCTTTCTGTTGTAAAGCACCTGAAATTGGTGCCTCATAACTCTTCTGTTTTGAGAAACAGTGACTACCAGTTCCTAATGACCGTTGTAGCTGTGTGTAAGGTGAAGGTTTTAGTGGTTTTGTTCTTCATTTTGCCTATCTGTCCAAAATTTTCTGAGCTGAAAGTGTTACACTAATTAATCTCCCCACATCTGAGTGACCCTGCACTCCTGTGATAGTCCTTGCTTATCAGCCTCATTTACTAGCTCTCATTCAGTGTCTGTGGAATGGGGGTACCAGTATTTAAATCATGGCCATCATTTATGCAGTGTTATAGGATGCTTCCTGCTCTGATTTTTATTTTGTAATATGCTTTGTGTTTGTCTTCTTGGTCACTGCTGAGCTTTTTCCTTCATTGAACTGTTCACATTACCTTCAAGATGTCTTTTGACAGTGCTGACAGCTAAATTAAATCCCATCACTGGAAACACAGGGGTAGTTTTCCCTGTGTAATGCAGTTAGGGATATTAATTTCATCAGGCATCGTTTATTCAAATTAGTGTAATGAGATACTTCTGAAACTCAGTCCCCCTGATAGCCTGATTAACTGTCCTGAAGATTCTTTGTACAATCACAGAGATTTACCAGTTCAGTACTTTTTTTTCCCCCAGATCATTTAGAATTGAGCAGATCAGGTCCAAACACAGTCTGTGGATTTCATCCAGAGTTTTCTTGTCTTTTGTTGCTAAAGCATCTTATCCCATCCATCTCAGTCTCCTTAACACTCTTGAGTAGAACCCCTTGCAGCAGAGATCTATACTGCAACATGTAGGAAGGGGAGGGGAAAAGACTTTGGTTTTATTGCACAAACTTAACTTTTCATGATTTTATTCTCTGAGAGAAAAAGAAAAAAAAACCCAACAGACCTCTAAGATGAAGGGCTGGGATCCTGTTTACACTGTGAGTTATTTAACACTTACCAAGCAAAGCATGTATTTGAGATGAAATGTGTAGCTCTCCAGGTAAAAGTGATTCATCTCACTGTGGGAAACACTTCTGTAAGAGCAAGTTTGCAGCTAAAATCGACTCTGAATTGCTCCAGTCAGGCCTGGGGTTTCTCAGGTGAGTCACAGCTTTCCTCCTCTCCTGTTTTCTCAGGTGGTGAGTGGCTTCTGGCTGCCACCCTTCCCTCACCAGCACAGATCCCTCTCATCTGTCACACATGTCCAGCCCAGAGCAGCATACCACTCCTAGCCTGCTCCACAGATGATTCTCTCAGATTACATTTGTGAGGAGAAGAGCACCATTCCTCACAAGTCCACAAGCCCCAGGACAAACAGCTACAGCACCAGCTATGAGTGGACAAAGCCTGGCTTATTTTTAACAGTGCAGTCCTCAGCACTGTCAGGGCTGGGTGTGTGCAGCCACCGAAGGAACGTGGAAAACTCTAACACTGAATGCACAAAAGCAGCTGGACCATCCCCCTGTGAGCAGGGCACTCCAAGAGTTACCTTCTGGGAATAAGGAGAGCAAGCCAACATCGACACACAGAGAGAACTGAAGGTTATTTTTCTTAGAAAAGCGCTCTGCAGCAGTGGTACCGAGGGTGTTCACCCCGTGCCTTGGACTGCAGCCCGTGAGCAGCGTTACCATATTCATGATCTAAAGGCCTCTGAATGCTAAGAATGCAAGAGGTCAGTCTGGCCCAGGGCCAGGACTCAGCCCACTGCTGGCCCGGTGAATAATAATGCACTTCATGGTCGGTTTGCTGAACAGAGAACCACAATGGGGGAGGATACGGGGCTGCAATATACACGGGCTCCACAGCTGAATGCCACTGCTGCTTTGTGGGAAGGGTGTGGAGACACAGATGTTGCCTGTGCACGGAAGATTTGCAGAGAGATACATCTGTGTTGCGTAAATTTATTTCTTTGTGGTGTCCTGACTCTGTTAGTGAACAGAGACTTTATGTTACATGTGGCATGTGTGATCTGTCACGTCTGTCTGATATTTGTTTAAGCTCTAAGTAATCAGAAGTGTCTTAGGACACCAGCTTGGCAAGCATGAAGACAGTTATGCTAAAAGTGCTACAGAAACAAGGAGACTGATCATTTCTATGTGAAAAGACTTAACATGAACAGCTAGAGCAAGACAGATATAAATGTCTTTTTTTTTCTTAATTTATATTTGCTTAAACACCTGTCTACCCCCTCATGCCCACCCCATCCCCTTCTCCCAGTCATGGAGTATTTTTAGTTTGAATGTGGCCAGAAGAGATCTGGAATAGGTGATGGAAGGCCACAAGAGAAACAACACAACAGGTCTCATGGGTAAAGGGGTCATCAGGGCAAGGTATAGAAAAATAGCCAAAGGAACTGAGTGCTTGAAGCTGGTGACATCAGGCACAGAGAAAACGAAGAACAGAATGTAGCAGCTGGGATTTTTCCTGTGAAAGAAAATGGAAAACCAAAATGTCAAAACCAGCCAACCAAATCCACCAACCTACCCATCTGCCCCCCAAACACAACAACCTTTGGAGAGGGAGAAGTTAGAGAAAGAAAAGTGACTTTTATCTGTTAGATTGCTACTGCCTTTAGTCATAGCTGACGCTGCAAGTGACAAAACCTGCTTTGTTTTCACTGATCACAACTCTTGTGAAAACTGAATACGGTTCCATGTCAGGCCCAGCTGAGGCTAGGAGGAATTGAGAGGACTGTTTACTAAATTCAGTGGTCACAGAGGTGAAACTATTAGAGTCCACAGTACTTTTCTTATCAAGATGATATATTCATCCTAATGTAGTATGCAGAAAGTGCTTATAGAATTGAAGAAAAACAGCTTGATCATCCCATCCAAAGATGAAATGGCTTTTCTGAGAGACTGGAATATTTGTAGCAGCTATTTAATACTTTATGACTTCTGGTAAAATAGATTTATTTTTGAATAATCAATCATCTCTGAAAATACATGGGTTATTATGGAAGACAGTGACTTTTATTTAGAAAGCATGATCACTTGGGGGGAAATTAGAACAATATTCTGCAACTGTTCAAGGCAGCTTTTCTAGGCAGCTTCCCTAAGTAGACACGAAAGCAAGAGAGCTGCAGCTGGGAGAGCACCTACATTAAGCACATTTTGTACAGGAATCACTGAAATGATGGCATTTGCAATTTAGCTTCTCAGGAATAAAATAGAGTTTACATAGATTTCAGTTTGTCTAGCTCAGTAATAAATCAGCAGTCCTACTTAAATTAGATTATTTATAGTTTTCTTGTACATTCTCTCCTGATTTTTGAGATGGGAGAGGAGAATTTGAAAATGCTCCTTAATAAAGAGCAGCAGCAAACCAAGCTACATAGCTGTGCAATGGAAGATGCTTTGTAATTAGAAGTGTTTTAAACATGAAAGTTTATGGACTTCATGATCTAATTAAAAATGTGTCATAAGAAATTACCTTTAGGACTTTAAAGGACTTCTTAGATGTCTGAGATTTCTCTGGGTCTATAATAGACTGACTGACTACATACATCATTAAGCCACTGTTTTCTTAAATAGAGTTGTTGTCTGAGGATCTAAGCTCTTCCTTGGTTTTTTTTTAATGCAGGACAATCATAAACAACCTGTTAAAATAGTTACATTACTTACCCCCCCAACCTAATCTATACATAATGCATGCTAATTATTGAAGCAGACTTTTTAGGAAACTGTTGGTCAATCAATTTGTTGTGTTGGAACTGCACAAAATGCATTGTCCCTCATCTGGAGTTTATTAAGGCACACTTTATTTCTAGTGTTACATTTCATTAGTTGTTTTGTTTTATGAAACTACTAACAGGATTATTTCAAACTTCTTTTTCCAGTCATAATTGTTATTTATTAATAAATATTTCTAATCAAGAACACATTAGGAGTGGGGCCTACTATGAAAAATTCAGACTGATGGGTGGCCTTAGAAAAATCATGCTTGAGATTGAGCTTAGGAAAGTGAAAATACTAACTTTGTCTTGCGTATGACTGTATTTTGTCCCTCCAAACATTGCTGTGAAAAGCCATTCAGAAATCACTCCAAAAATTTGTTTTCGATTTTACTGGCCCTCATTAGCACAAACACCTTGGAGGTTTTGTTTATTTTTACTTCCAGTGTTTTGTGCTTGTGATATGTTGAATTTTCCCGTCTGCCAGGCACCCACCAGCTGATCTCTCACTTCATCCCCTCAAACAGACATGGGGAGAAAATAAGATGAAATAGTCTGTGGGTCAAGATAAAGACAGGAGGTTCACTCACCAATTACTGACATCAGCAAAGCAGACAGAACTCAGGGAAGATTGATTTAATTTCAGCAAAAAATAGAATATGATGGCGAGAAACAAAGACAAATCAAAACCACCTTCCCTGAACTTTGCTTTCTTCTGAAGCTGAACTTCACTCTTTCATTCTCAGCTCTTCTACCTCCTCTCCCTGTCCCTAAGCAGTGCAGAGGAATGGGGGTCATGATCACCTGCCTCACTCCACATCCATTCTTTTGTGTTGTTCCTTCCTTCTCTCCCTTTCCCCTGCTCCACCATGGGCCCTCCCCACAGGATACAGTGTGGAACTGACTGCTCCAGTGTGGGTCCCTCACTGCCCACAGCTCCTGCCAGAAAAATTGCTCATTCCTGGGCTCCCCACGGCTGCAGCTTCCTCCGAGGCAAGTCCACCTGCTGTGGGAGGGGATATCCATGGGTGGATGTTTTCTCCAGCCTGTTCCTGCACAGGCTGCAGAGAAAGCTCTGTCTGGCACGTGTAGCACTTCCTCTCACTTCTTTTCTGACCTTGAAGCCTGCAGGTTATCTCCCACATTTTTTTCAGTTCTTCCTCACAGCTGCTGCACAGCACTTTTCACCCTTTCTTAAATATGTTTCCACAGAGACACCACTGGCTTGTCTGAAGGCCTCAGCTTGGGGCAATGGTGGGCTCATTTCAGAGCCAATGGAAGCAGCTCTGTGTGACACAGAGGCCACCCCCACAGCATCTCTTTAATTCCCACTGCCAAAGTCTTCCACTGAACCAAACAGAGTTCTATTTTGTGCCAGACAGTGATTCCCTCACAAGAGGGGAACAGCTCCATTAGTCTAACTCTTCATAACTGTCCCTTAAGCTAAATACAAGATGTACTTATTAGATAGAAGAGCAATAGACAAATCACTCTTGCATGATAACCCCCCTCAGCTTAAGTTAATCCTGAACTAGACAAATAGGAGATTTCACTGAACTAAATCAATTTTTCCCCTCAGTGAAACGTCTACTACTCCAGGTAAATGACTGCAGAGAGGTTTTGTGAGGCAAAACAAAGAGGTCCTTGATCCTAACAGTGTTTAGTGAACACCAGAGATCACTGAAACCTCCTATCTCCTGTACTCAGTATTTTGTAGACTTTTGCAACTTTTGTAAAAGATGGAGGAAAGCAAACCTTTTGTATGAAAGGAAACACAGTTTGCACAGTTTCTCTGAGGCCAGAAAGTGAGTCAGCACTAAGGAGTTAAGAGTTCAGAGCCACAAAATAGTACCCAGTTTCTTCACTGCCACAGTCCAGCACTTGGAAACAGTTTGTGCCAGACCATAGATTCATTAATATTCATGATTATTTCAGGAATAAGTTATTCTGGAAATGAATAGAGACAACATCCAAAGCTACTTCTTGATTTCATTTATTAATGAATGATGTTCCCTATTATTGGCACCACACAGTAGAAAATATTGCCATCACTGAAAGCATTTTTCACCTATCTTGATTGTAACAGCAAGCTAAGCTACTGAGATTTAAAATTCTGAAGTGGGAAAATATACTATTTTCCCTTAGCAAAACAACAACCCTTATACTTAAAAATATCTCAGCTACATATATGACAATATAAGGTAGAGAAAGCCCTGATAAACTCTAAGCCCCACAGTGATACTTTCTGACACATAACTGAAGTATGTTAATCACATTAAGGCTAATAAACCTTGGGGCATCAAGTCAAAAATATGCTTTGTACTTTGGTTTTAAACTTTTAATTAAATAGCTTGTGCCTTTACTTCAAGTGTGATTTCAGGGAAGAAGCACAGGGAAATTATTTAGAATTATATTTCTGTCAGTTACAAATTATCATATGAAGTTATCTTCACATTTAAAATTCAGAATTACCAACATTTCCAAAATTGTGTATACATACCTCTCTGCACATTTCACTGAAAAAAATTCCAGCTCAAAGTCCAATTTTCCTGCTTTTATCTTCCCCTCCTCTGGAGGGAAGGGCTTCATAATGTTTCCTACAGCATATTTCAAACGATCTAAGGAATTTAGACCCTGCTTTTTCCTCTCTCCCTGGACAGAAGGGCTTTCTTCTGAAGGAATCGGAAGGTGCAAGAAAACTTTCATGGGTTTATGAAAGGAAGGAAATGAAGTAATGATAAACTGCATACACACAAAAGCTACTAGATTCTTCATTCTGGTTGTGAAGAAAGCAACTTTGCTCTGTCTGCAGAACATGAGCAGTGCCTGAGTCAACAAGGTCTCTTACTTCAGTGAAAATTCCTTTTTTGGTAACCACAGAGTGGGACTTGGTGCATTGTTAGTAAGTGATGCAAAGCAACAGGCAAAAAGAGTCAGTGCAAGCAAGGAGGCAGCAAACATGCTTCACACCTTCTGCATATCCTTGCTCCCAGCCTGGTCTGCAACAGCAACAAGTTAGCAGCAGGTTAACTGAGGTTATGAGAATGAAAACTAAAGTTAAAAATGCCAAGTGCAAAAATCTAGCTGCTTCTCCACATACCTGCAGTTAAGAGCCTGTGCCTTAGTTTTTCTTGCTAGATATTGTATAGCACTTGTATTTTCTGAAATACAGAAAATCTCTGAAAGGTAGATCTTTGCTGCATGCCATATACAACTGAAGTAAAAGCTACACTTCCTAAGCAGTCTGTAAAAAAAAAACCTAAAAAACCAAAACAAACTGGTTCCAACTCAGAGAACAACAAACTCCTCCAGTCTGATTCAAAGCCAAAACTTTATTTCGAGAAAGAAGTTGGTACAGTAGCAAATATCACCTCCAAATACTAAACCTGTGAAAGACCCAGATTCAGAAGCAATGAAACAATTTTAGATACAACTTCCAGGACACTTCTCCCATTTTGAGAAAATATCAAAGCTGAGCTCCTTTAATTCAAAATGCAAACAGCTGAACAGAGGGAATTCCTCCAAGATGGAGACTGCTGCACACAGGACCTTCAGCAGCTCAAGTTTTAAATGTTAAGTTGTTGAAGCAGCAGCTGCTTAAAAACATTGCACACTCATAGCAGGTTAGCTTTTCAGATCACTGCTAGATTCCCAGATAGTGCCACTGTAAACTATGGACTGTTAGTCCTGTAACAATTGCCTCAGGCTAGAGAAGGCTGGAATTCGGGATGTGCACAGTTGAGACATGCAAAAGCTTTTGTACTACAGACGTTGAAGGAGCAACTCAAACAAAGCAACAAGCTATTCTCATTGTTTTGTTTTTTTTAATACTAGTGCTCTCACCTTAGGCAACATAAATAGTCTCAGAAGCATTTAAGAAAATTTGCTTTCAAGAGGTCTGCTTGTTTTAATATGTGGCCCTTAAAATCTGAAAAAAATTAATTACCATGTTCTTGTAAAGTCAGTTAAATTCACTTCCTTGACAAGGAAAGAAAGGCTTTGGCCAATAATTAACATGGCAACAATCATTTATGCAAGGGGTGTCAGGAAAAATACAGATAAAACATAAAGAGGTTATATCAAAATAGAAGGTTTCTCATTACTCCCAGAAGAGTTTATTGTTTTCTTCTGAAGGACACCTGACAGTGCTGCAAGCTCCACCCATTCTTCACTGTGAGAAATTAGGAAAGAACAAATCTTCCCCTTATCTGGAGCAGTATGCTCTCTGCCTCCTCCAGCAAACACTCAGAAGTAGATGGGAAACAACAGGAATTGGGAAAAGACACCAAGGTTTTTCTTAGCTGTCTATTTATTTGTAATACCATTACTTAAGAGATGGGCAGAGAGCAACCAAAACTTGTCTGCATCAGTCCCTTTAGCACTTGGGTTTAAGCTGCCTTTCCTCTCAAAGGTGATTTGAAGGATGCAGCTCCAGCTGGCATAGCCAGACTCATAGTGGGAAGGCAAAAAGAAGCACATGAAGGTGAGATTTGCAGCTAAAAGCAAGAGCAATTTTCCCATGTATCAGTGACCCTTGAAGCTAAGAACAGGCACCACCAACCATGATAACTTCATCTTTTCCACCTTTCTGCTTCTCTTTTAGCAGCGCCGTTGGTGCACACAGTTCATGGAATCCTGAGGGAATCCTTCCTTTAGAGGCATGGCAAGCACTGTGGGGCCCAGGGTGGTCTTTTCCCTTTCACTCCCACTGATTTCTTTGCCTGCTCCACTTGCTCTCTCGGCACCAGAGCTGCTCTTACTAGGTGGCACCTACTGTCAGGACAGACATCTCCTGCAGCTGATGTCCCCTGAGCAGCTTTCAGCCTTCCTAAAGTTCTTCATGTGCAAGCAAACAAAAAACTCAAAAGCTACATCTGTGAACAACCAAAACTGGGCTTTTTTTGCCTTCACCAACGTGAGTTTGCATTTTGACACAAGATGCTTAAGGCTACTTGTTCTTCAATTTTTCACACTGTTGAGGAAAAGCTTACTGAAAGCTGGGCATAGCCACAGTTCAGGAAACTTTACTTTGTCCTTTAATAGAGCTTGTCTTGAGAGACTATAACAGTGCAAATATTCACTTTAGAGCATACATGTATGTTATAGTGTCCCTGCTCCTCTCCCCTGAACCCAAGGGCAACAAAATATCCAGCATCTCTTACATATACCCCAAGCCCAACTTGATGATGTGTCATCTTGTAACAGTAAAAACTGCAGAAGTGGTGGTTTAATCCCTGAAAAAAGCTCCAGCAGGTTGCTTATACACCATAATCATGAAACCATGGCAGATTATCGAATGTTGAGGCAGAACTGGACATCAGATTCATTAAAAAAATATATCAGATTCTTCAACTGTGTGAGCTGTAATAACCTGAACATCCCAAAGATTTGGGGAAAAAAAGAAAAACAATCATGAAAAGGTTTTATTTGTTTTAAGGGAAGTAAGGCTAAATATCTTAGCCTTCAATTTAGTAGTTGCACAGTCTCCCATTATACTTCATGAGAAGAGTCAGTCACTGAAGTAGGACTAAAATTTCACTATGTAGTTCCATTAGTCAGCAGGAGTAAATGGGTACACTTCAATATCAATTTCACACTAATGTCAGCACTGTTAAGGATTAAAACAAACAAACACACCCCACAGTCCTCCTGCCCTCACCTTACAGCCCAGTCTGTTCAGAATGCAAGTAGACAGCCATGAAAAACAAACAAACAAAAAACCCCAAAAAGAACAAAACAGTGTCTTGATTGGTGCAAAAAATATTCCACTGGTTACAAAGCATCCATGTTTCCAAGTGTACTTATTCTATGTCTTGATTTACTGGGGCAAAATCCTACCCTCTCTCTCCTTTTGCCAGATTCCCAGACATTAGGCACCCATCTTTTTGTGGTGTTGAGAGCCTGTGAACATCTAACACTTCCTGACTAAGGCCTACAAGCACCCCCAAATAGGAAAAATGTTAGTTCACATTAGTGCACATCCCCCTACTATAACATTATTACAATCAGAACTGGGCAAGAGAATGCCTTTAAGCAAAAGGATTCGACATCAGAAGCGCAGCTGTGGTCACTACTCCCGCCTGGATCTTGTGCACATGTCATCTTCATCATATTCACCCATCAACTGCAACATATACGTCCCAGTGTAGAGAAGAAACTGTCCAGTTATTTGTGCTGCATGGGATATTAGCTGAAGCACTTTCCTGGAAGAAAAGTCATTTGTTTAAGAAAAAAAATCACCAGCAAGATTACATTATCCCTTTCTACCCACAACATTGTGATGAGTTAAGTCAGTATATTAAAAAAAACCCCTGTCATTCCTTCTCACTTCTGAGAAGATGGTAATTTTTGTACCTTCTATAGAGAAAACACTTGATTGACAGAAAATTATTGACTTTTTTTGGCAGAACCAGAAATCACATTCAATAAAGCAGGCTGACACCCTGCTAGACCTTTACAGGCCTTCTGCAAAGCCATCACTCAAACTATCACAGCACCACAGAAAACAACTTTGCCTGGGAGCAGCATTCCTGCAGCATAAAGTCACCTCATGTCTTACCTTTGTCATTCACTAATACAACCCTGTATGCCTCTTCAAGCCACAGATCAAACCTGATTAGATCTGAAGCTGAACAATCACATTACAGTGGGGAGTCAACAACAAAACAGGTGAAGCAGGAAAATTACTGCTAGCCAAGCTGCAAGCCTTGAGAATTCTCAGTTCACAACTATTTTATTTTCTAAAAATTTGATAAAATCAGCATTCAAATACATAGTGCTGTGTAAGAATCAATATAAGTCCATAGATAACAACAGGTAAGAATCAGAGATTGACAACATAAACTGTGGATCTTCATGGGGAAGAGATAGTCATAGTTGAATGGTCATTTATTCAACTTAGTGGTTTCTGGCAGAATGGAAGATGCAGTTACAACAGGGACATCAGTACTGAGAGCTACATTTGAGTCTCATGCTCCAGAAGTTAGGAGGGCCCTCATAAGTATGAAGCTGAGGCATTGGGAAGCAGTACAAAAAACCTGCAACCATTCCAGAACTGGAATAGGATTGGTTTCTGAAGATACAGAAAACCAGATCAGTCTTCCCTCTGAAAAAAAATAAAAAAGGGAAGATTTTCTGAATTCCTGTCTAAGAAAACATACAGCTGTGAACCCTCTGTTTCTATTCACTTGTCCTTTGAGCTTAAGCAGAGAGGCAAAAAACTCCCTCCTACAAATTCATTTTTAACCCCACTGTCATGAAGGGTTTGCAGCTGAAATCCAATGCCTCAACATAGTAGAATACCCTGTACTCAGAGCTTGTGAAGCCTTTAAAGAACACTGTACCCTTATTCATGCTCCCCACACGTGCCATGTCAGCATGTTCTTCCTCTGGCACACAGAACAGGCCAAGGAGCTTTACAGTTGTAAAGAAAGCTGCACCTGGTGCTGGGCTTTGGAGCAGCTGCAGTGTGTCACTTGCACACAAGAGCAGTTGCCACCTAAGCCACGGAGCAAGTTATTTGTTGAGCTGGACATTCGATCCTTCAGTCGGACACTACAGGGGAACACCAGAGGGGAAATGCACTAATCAGACCTGGCAGGCTTCCAGCCCCTCCCATCAGCAACAGCTGCAGCATTTTTCAGTCCTTTCCCTCCACACTCTGCATGTGGGCTTGGGGAGAGGGTATCAGAGTTAGCAATCTGGAAAAACTCATTAGGAGAGGGCCTACACAGGATCCTGACATCCTCTGTCACTGATTTCAACAGCAAGCTGAGGCAGGCCATGTCCCTGCTGTGTTCAAGGGTACCCAAGGTTATCTCTTCTGTCACCCTGTTCTTTGCTAGCTGACTGTTGTCCCACCCTGACAGTGACATTTCCCTTCCAGCTCAGCGCTGTAACATAACAGAGCTTCCAGAAGAACTCCACAGCTACTTCAGCTGTTTGCCAGCACCGCTCCTTACTCACCAGCTGCTCTGTCTTGGCAGGGAGGCAGAATTGTCACTTCAAACTCTCCTTAGCAGCACAAGTTCCAGTGCTGATACTCAGCTCCATAGCAGGCAGTCAGAGATCAGTTTGTTTTGGCTCAAGAGAGTTTGACAAACACAAGAACTGGAGGAGTGCAGCTGTCCAAGGGCAAACTCCTGCTTTGAAGAAACCCTAAGGAAGTCAGTGTTACAGGTGGGTGCAGCATGTAGCTGGATAATCACTTCATCCAGACCAGAGAGGGTTCTTGTCTATAGCCACACCAGCTGTAGCCCCAAAGATTAAGGAAGGGACCACCCAAGCAGAGTGAGAGGTCACTGAGACTGAAGAAAAGGAACAAGATCAGCATTACAATGCTAATCAGCATACATGCATCAGGAGAGGAAGGACTGGTTAAAGCCTTCATCTAAAGGCCACATGTCACTCTGGACAAGTCAAAACTTCACTGATGACATATACATCTGTCTGTCAGATCTGGTCCTCAAGTAATAAAATGCAGCACACAATCGTGTCTCAACCAGAATTCTAAAAGTCAGGTAGAGCAACCTGGGGTTGCTCAGGCACAGCACCTCTGGGAAGGGGCTTGAACTCAGGAGTCTTTCTGAACCAGGGCAGAACACAGCTGTTCTTGACAAGGCACCAACTTTCAACTCATTGCTGAAAACAGTGGACTGGACAAGTATTATTTTAAGACAGCATTTCCCAACAGCAGATCAGTCCTGCAGGAGACAGTGGTCCTCAACAGGCTCCCTTAGCTAGCCTAGAGACCACACCAGCTGGCTTAAGAACAATGACATCACAGAGTCTTGCTACAGATGACAAATCCACATTAAGAGAGGAGAGTGTCACCTCTCTTCCATTTTCCTTTGCCTCCACGTAGCTCTAGGGGTGGATCTGGCAAAAAGGAACGGCAATGTCTGAGCAAGCTTTAAGACCCCTGACATCAAATCTCAAATTCCTCTCATTTCATCCCCTTGAAGTCTCTTCTTTGAAGAGCTTCTTTCCCCAGCCTCCTGCATTCTTCAGACAAACAAGTCAAGGAAATGTGAGGAAATTCCCTTAGCAGAACAAAGAAACCCTACTTACACCCTTTCAGTAAATACAAGCTGATAGCAGTTTTGCCTTCGCGGAAACTTAAGAGTCCATCATAAAAATCTATAGCAAGTTTTTTATCAGTCAGCTATCCACTTTACAAAGAAAGAGTCAGTATATTGGTCAGTAGGTAATAATTAACAAAAATACTGATTTTATAAACACACCTGCTCCACAGAACGAATAGCAAACACAGATTTTTATCTTAACACGTACACCTGACTAGTAGTGGAAACAACTCACCGCAATACGCTTTTTGCTCCCATGCATTTGATGTCATACGAGATGGAGTAGATCTCATAGAAGGTTGCCTTGATGTTTAAGCAGCCAATAAAATCCTTAGGGTTCAGTTTGTACAGATCAAATGTGATGTTAGCTACTCCCATTTTCTTCTTTTTTCTCACAGCGACAATTCCATTTTTGGTCTGATTTAAAAAGAGAGAGACAGTTTGTACCATGACACAGGAAACTACAGCAAGACAATTATTAACAGTGCAGCTCTTCAGAAGCAGCTTTGCTTATTCCAGTCTTGGGGCTAGTTTCTGGTCAATTCTAAACCTGAATTAAAAGCATTAGCACATAGAAAAGGAGGTCTGTAGCTTATGTATTGTTTTTCAAGTTCTGAACAGGCTCCTGAAGTTTTCCAAACAGACACTGAAATTCTGGAATGACAGAGCACCTCCTGAATATTTATTTTCTGTAGCAGAGCTTCTTCAGAGTACACTGAAGCCACTGGACAGTGTTCCTGCCATTTATTTATCCTGGTACATTCTGGCTGCTTTCTGAGGCAGCGAGGTTAGGCCACCAAATATCCAGGATGACATCCGGTCCTTCTGCTTAGTCAGGAACACAACACTGATGAGCACTCTTGGAGACCGCTACAAAGATCAGACATCTGTGAAAAGTCAGGGACTCATTTCAAAACCTGGCTCTCGACATCTTTCTTCCTACTAAAAGGAAACCCTTGCTGATTAGGCCAAGGGTTTAATAATGAGATTTTAAGACAAAAAGCAAAGGAGAGGGAGCACAAAAAGTCATCTTCCACCTTAAATGCACCCTCTTTTATTAAAAGCAGCCCTTGTCTGCTGCAGGGCGTGTGCATCCAGAAAGGAAAACCAAAAAGAAAACAGTAAAGAGAACCCATATGCACAGAGACATCTAGTGGATATACGGGATCCTCTGCTCAGCACATTCCGCTCAAGGTTAACGACCTGGCAGCTGCCAGGTTGTTCTCTTCATGCTAAATGAAGCAATAAAGTTGTGTAAGACTGGGCCTTTTTGTACTTGACACCCCAGCCCTCAGACAGTGTCATGATAAGTCAGACAAAGCTAAACACAGCAGTGTATCATTAGCCAGCAATTTTATGCCTGTTTTACTTTGATAACCTCCAAGCTCCAGCAACAGGGTCCCCTATCAACAACAGCTTTGGGCATACACAAGCAGTTGGTGTGCTTGGAAGCATCTCCCCACACCCCTCCCCATTAACACCCAGAATATTTGGATAGAGCAGGACAGAATTGGTGCTACACTCCAGGTGATTGGTGAAGCTGTGACAATCCCTCTGCTGTCACTCAGCACTTTCCAAAGAGGGGCTGCATTCAAACCCGTGCTGCTGCAATGCCAGACAGGAGACAAGAGCAAGGTGGACTCACACCCTGGCTGCAGCTCCTGTTCAGCCCTTGGAGCTCATGCCCCAGGTGCAGAGCTTGATAAGCCAGTGAGGTATTTTGGGGAAAAATGTCCAAGCTGCCCACACTGCAACAGGAGACTGGGAAAACAGAGCCACGGGATTGAGCTGTACGTGTGGAGGCACAAAAACTGTGCCCCTGCTTACAGCTCCACTGCCAGCTCTGCACCTGGTAGAAAAAATTCTGATGCTAGCTTTTTAGCAACAACCATCTCATGGAAAAACAGTTATGAGTTTGATCCTATGTTATTAATGTACAGATTAATACTTCCCCATGAAATAACTAATTGAATACTGAATTGATATGATTAGAAGGCTAAAGCAGGTCAGTTTTAATAGTTCTTAAATATCTTGAAGCATGCAGACTAACATTAGGTTCTGATGCCAACTTCTGGCTATTTGCAAAATTAAACACAGGCATATTTCTAATTATCATTAACTATTACTGCCTTCAGAAGGCAGAACTTGCTTTATACTACTTTATTTGAACATTTTTACAGTTTAAATTTAATCTTTAAAGACACTATTTTTTAACTTTATGGAGTCAAAGTCCTAATTTTCTTTATGTTACAAAAAGGCTCAAGAACAAATATTTCTGAGCTTCTCCAAAAGCAGGACATTTTCCCTCTAAGTCTTTTCAGCTGTAATATTTTATTTCAATTCCCGGTGGTTTTGCCAACAGATCTGTGTCCAAACAAGGGACAATAAGAAATATGATCTTGATTTTTCATCCAGGAAGGCTCAACGAGGAGTTTATACTTTGTCTTTTCAGAGGAATTTTTCTTCCTTTTCTCTCCTCTTTCCAACAATTTTAGCACACAAACATTCCTCCATCCACTTCTACTAAAATAAGAAAGAAGCAGTCAACACTTACTGGTGTCCATTTCTGTCCATTTTCTAGAACCATGAAGTGTGTATTATCATCCAGGGACTTAAAGAACTCTTCTGTGTCCACAACTGTGCCATCTTCCTCCAAAACCAGAGTAACTATTCCAGCAGTTATAACGAAGGCATCTAAAGTCTGGAAAAGAAAACCAGGAGACTTTAGCATTCTAAAGAGAGCCAATCATTTCATATTGAGACTTGCTCATCTGAAATATTCTCCTGCACTTCCCCAGTCACGTTTTTTCAGAGGAACAAGAGCCCGTGGGTTGTTTTTCTGGGATGCTGTATTTCCCTGTGAGTTTCAGTCACAGTGGGACTGTTTGCTGTACCTTGCTGAGGAGCTCTTGCAGGCTGCTTGCAACAATTCCTTTCCGGCTGCTTCGGGAGGCATTGGATACACGGAAAGGGCGCCCTGCAGGCATGAGAGGAGGGAACAGGGTCTGTTTGGTTACTGCTCCTACTGATGCTCCCACGGATATGAAAGATCTAAGACAAATAAAAATTCAACATAGTTACAAAAACAGTCGTGTGAAGTACTGCAAGAAGGAGGAAGACTGTTAACATAATCACATTATGCAAGTAATTCACAGATCACATTAGGACTCTTGGAGCTTAATTTCAGATCTAAATACTACACAGCCCTACAGATTTGTTATCTCTGAACTCTCTCTTGCCCATGACGTTTGGAAAGACTTTTAAAATTAAAACATTTTCAAGCAGACATGGGACATCTCTAGTTCGGCTGACATCAAGGTCACAATCACAGTGAAACTGACATGTTGTAAAACTAAATTTAAAAGGCAGCAGCTCTTACTGCATTCAGTTACTTAGATCATTCTCTTTATTTCCAAGATAAACACTCAGTGAGATACATACTTAATTGAAAGCAATCCTGGGTGTTAAGTTATGAGTTTGTTTTAGGAAGACGGAAGATATTATTCATATTCAAAACACCCGGGGCAGAATGCAAGCAGAGCTTTGTGGTGTGGTTACACTTGACTTCCAAAGAGTCAAGGCATTTGTTAGTAAGTTAGATCTCCAGCCTATAAAACTCCATCTGGTTTTGAAAAACACAAAATAAGGGGCTTGTATCAGAAGGAGTTAAATGCAATCAAAGTTAAGATCCAAGTACAAGAATACATAGTGCTGGAGCAGGCTGCCAGTGAGGCTGGAAGAATTCAATCACTTTTAGAAAGAGATTTTAGATTTCTCTGGGCAATTGCATACCTACCTTTGGTAAACCAAGCACATAACACCAGTAACAGCCTACTCCCACACAAAGGTACAGACCTGCTCTCATCTACACCTAGTGACACCTTTTTCTGCCAAATGATAATGGCTAAGTCAATAGTCAGCTTGCCAGAAATGGCACTCTGAGCAACAGCTGGGAAGGATTGATTTCTAAGTCTTTCAAAGGGAGGCAATATTTTGTGTCCCACACTCCTGGACTTTACCCTCCTTTGGCTCCTTAATACTGAATTGCTCAGAGGTGGGAAAGGGATACATCTCCATTTTATTCTCCCACATAGGTGTAAAAAGTCAACTTTATGTAGGAAAATCTATTCTCAAACACTTTCACTGAGGGTAGAGTGAGCTGGCAGCCTTTATCTGTGGTCAGAGAGTGAATACAGGACTTCCTAGAACAATGAGATGGTGTAAAGTTACTCAACTTATGATGTGCCAGTCACACCTTCTGTGCAAATCCACACCAACCATGGAGAATAAATATCTTCTCCACACCTCTTATCTGGTCTGTAAGCACACGTTTGGAATTCACAGATTGTCATTTTTGTGCCTGAACAGATTCAGGTTTCAGCAAATATTTGGTTTACTCTTCTCATTCTGAACCACTCTTCTGGGCTATCATCTTGCATCTAACAAGTTTACCTTCTTCAAAAACTCCTTGGCACTATTGGAGCTTTAATTTTTTTAAAGGACGAGAACGTTGATCAGTTTTGTTCTAGCTCCTGCTATTACTTTGTTGCTAGTCCTGGCTATACAGTAGACCCCTGGCTTTCAACATCTGGCATTTATACACACATGGCTGATGGAAACATCTGTCCTTCCTGTGACAAACATGGTGAGGATAAGGAGCCAGTTTGGCTTTCAAGAAACAAATGCTGTTCATATTAAATAGCTAATAAGCAATACTCCTCCTGGAAAAGGGTGAGGGCCAGCGAGGAGGACAAGGAGACGGTAGCACTGACAAGGGCATGGAAGCTCCACAGAAGGGAAGCCTGCTAGGGCAGGCTGTGTTTGCCAATCTCTCTGCTGACTAAGTTAATAGGCCCCCAATCACCCCACTGGTTGTGGGCAGCTCACATTCTGAATCACTGAGTCTCTCCCTCAGGAAGGAAGCCTGCTCATCTACCCTGGGGCTGGTGACACCATTTCACCATTAACACTTGATGTTAAAAAGGGCAGCACCGGGATTTCAAGAGCTTTCACATCTGATTACACCTCATTGCTTCTCAATAATTTGAAAACTTTCATGTAGAATAGTAACCTAAGTGATATATATGTGAGTACTGTCTTTTTTTTTTTTTTCAAGGAGAGTCAATATTAGTCCCATTGAAAAGTTTTCTTTCCCATTACTTAAGCCAAGCTGTCATTCACAAAAGACAAAGCATAGGGGTAACAGCCAAAACACACATACTGACAATGAAAAATATTAGGGACACAGCTCATGGGCAGGACTTCAGCTAACAGGGTTCACCCCAGCCAACTCTACAAGCCATGCTTTGAAGCTCTGAAGTTTCTCAAGGAGTCAGGATCAATGACCTCACACTGCTGCCCAGTTCTATCTAAAGTCACAGCAATAAATCTAAGCAATAAGACTAATAAACCAGGGCTTACATTATTGCCACTAGATAGTCACTGAGCAGGAAAGATCTTAAGAAGTTACTTAACAGTAGTGAAATTTCATCTACATTTTGATGAAACCAGTCAATATCATCTTTAAACTAAGCCTGCTTATGAAGAAGTGAGTCTGGGCTCCAGGGCAAGCTGAGGTTTCGGCTAATGAGACAAAAAGCAGGATGATAAAAGCAGCCAGATAAACAGTCTGAACCCTTCCATTTCTGGGCCTATTGCTGAAAGCTTGTTTTTACTTTGTGTGCCACCCTCCTTCCTAGATCATAGGCCAACCTATATTCACAGCTCTTTGAAAGATCCATTCTTGTTGTAGCTGTCCTCAAAACATAGACAAACAAACTCCTAATACAGGGAATTCCTCTGCTAGACTGGAGTTACCAAAAATTTCCTATTAAAAGCTGATGAAGCTAAGTCACGAAACAAGTGATGGAAAGGAACCAAGGTGTAGATGGTTTTATTAGAAAGTTCAGTGACATGTTAAATGCAGAAAAATCCACTATTGGTTCTTCTATTATTCTTTAAAGCCAAAAGGATCAAGTCCTTGCTCTTCTCTAAAGGAAGAAGAAATACCACATCTGTGGAAAATACAAAAATATTTTCTAATTGAAAGATCAATTCAATTGTAGCATCTTATCCAGTTTGTTTTGGATAACTACAATCTGCTAGAGAGGGCTTCAAAAATGCTGCCACAAGCATTCGCTCTAGTGTCAAAGCTGGTGGGAGAGATGAATTAATTTTTTCGGAGGACACGGGGATTAAAAGCCTGCCTTGAGCCCTGTACAGATATTTCACTCTTTATCTTTGTTTGCAATATGCCCCATATGTTTGTCTAAGAATGTGGTGCAATGGTCTTCAGTGTCAGAAAAATCAACGTTGCACAACACACTCCAGGATAGGGCATGGATTGATTTTTAGGTTAGGGTTCGCTGGCAAAAGACAGCGGCAGTAACAGCGAGACAAAACAAGAGAAAACAACAACAACCCAACAAAACAAAGCAAAAATAAGAAAAGATCAGAAATTAGTCAGGAGACTTCGGGTTCAAACAGATCGCAGGGTGGTTCTCCTGCTCAAACACGAGCTGTAGAGTCACCACAAGCACAGCTGATTTCCGATCAGTGTACGGAGCTGCACCTCCATGGACACGGCTGGCTGGGTGACAACGTGACCTGGCTTGTGGCCGTGTTGTCCCCGAGCCCCAGCGGCTCCCGGCTGCCCCGGGACAACACGGTACCGACCGGCACGCAGCCGGCAGCAGCCTCGAGTGCCGAGAGGACACTGCACCTCAAAGGCGGCTTAGGCTGCAGGGCTCCTACCTGTGCTTCCCTCAGCACAGCTTCAGCCAGGCTCGCAGGGCTGCGACACCGTCCCGACCTGCTCCTCCCAGGCAGCGGCCATCGGGGTTAATCCCACACCAGCCCTGCCCGCCCTCGCACCGCGCCCTCTGCTCGGCAGCGCTGGAGCCGACCAAGGCTGCTCAGACACAGGCAGCCCCGGCAGCCGGACCCGCCGGCCAGGACGGAGAAGGGAATGGAGAAAGGGCGGGAGCATCCCGCACTCACCGCAGCAGCGCTCCCACGCAATCCCGTGCCACCTCCATGGCCCCCACGGCCGCGGGCAGCCCCGGTCACAGCCCTTAAGTGCAGCGGGCGCGGCTCCTCCTCCGGGGCTGGCCCCGCCCTGCCCTCCTGCTCCGGCGGCACCGGGAGCCGTGCCCGGGGACAGGGACAGCCCCGCCGGGCTCAGCGCTCTTCCACAGCGCCAGGGATGCGGCAACAGGTGCCAGGCAGCGCGCTTTGGGAAGGGATGTTTCTTCAGGAAGTGCCCTGTGGTTTACTCAGGGAAGGACAGGGAAGGTTTTGTTCAGCGTGTGTGGGAGATGCGCTCTACACCGCAGCTGGTTACAGCTAACCTAGTAATCTAGAAGCCAATCTCATTTGCGGCCTCTCGGCATTAGAGCAAATCAGCAGATTAGGTGTCTCAGCTTCTGATTTTAGGGCCTGTGAATAAGCTTACAGCTCGGATTAATGCGTACAGTAGTGGAGGTATTTGCTGTTACTCCTACGGGCAGGGGCGCAGTGGCTTCTGTTTACTACACAGGAACAAAGGCAGTGTTTCCTGTTCACATGGGCACAAATCCTTCACAGTTCTTTCGGGCTCTGGCACCAGGTTCTATTGCTTACAGCTGTCCAGCAAATATTGTACAGGAAAAATAGAGCCAGGAGCACCAGAACCCGCCTCAGGCAACAGCCTGACCTAGTGGCAGGATCTGCAGCAGGAAACTTTGCCACTGCTGATCAGGGAATGCCTCCAGAAGCCCTTGCCACCAGCACTCAGGTTACCCCCAGGGTAAGGAATAATCAGTTACTTGGTTGCCTGAATTGCTTTTCCTGTTTAGGGTAGAAAGGACAACTCACAATACCTCCTACTGTCCAGAGTTTTTTAGCAGGCAGTCTGACACCTGCCAAATGTCTCCTTCAGTCTTCAGCGTTTGAACCCTTTACCAGTCATTAAGAATACAACTTTTTTGGTCCAGGGCCAATTGCTTTCTTGGATGGCATCTCCTCTCCAGCCTGATAAAACAAATAGCTCCTTTCCTCTAGACCAAGAAACTTGCCCCTGGAAAGCTAAGCCCAGACTTTTATCTCTTCCTTCTCAAGCTACATAGGTCTTGCAGGTGTGTAGGGATCCTTCTCATGTGTTAACCTCTTTCCCCCCTGGACTCCAAACAGCCAGTTTCCCCCTGGATTTGTATCTTGTGGTTGATTGTGGGGCACAGCTGATGTTGAGTCTGAAAAGTGATGCATTTTTAAGGAGTTCTTGACAAGGGTTTATCTACTCTCAAAAAACCTCATGTGTATACTGCAGCTTTTTCTGTCGAGAGAGAAACTAAGGGAGGAGAAGGTGTTTTGCCAGCTGGTCTGTCTCCTCCTCTGTCTGGGGAAGGGAAGGGAGTGTGCCCCTTAGAAATCATACAGAAATGACAGTAACTTTAGAGATTTTTCTGAACAGGGTGGGATATAAATGTCTGCAGAAGGTGGAAATTTTGGTCTTGCAGAAGGTTAGCTTTTCTCCCCATCTGCAGAGATGTCCAACCAGCACAGCTGCTGCTCAGCAGCCCCCCAGGTGACAAGCTGCCACAGCTCTGAGGTAGGGACTGTGTTTTGCAAGGAGCAGCTCCTCCAGCAGCATTAGAGCTTCAATTTGCATGGCAGTTGTTGTAACTATTACAAACACAGATGCCTAACTAATGCAAACATAGAGGTACAACAGGAAAAGCGTGTCCTTTTAAAGACTGCCCTCATCTGAAAAGGAGAGAAGGGTATTACTTGTAGTTTTGCAAGCTGCACAAATACTTCGTACTCCCCCTCCCCCCCC
>VWYP01006736.1:350027-373465 GCA_013400435.1 Pycnonotus jocosus
TTTTTTTTTTGTCATGGAAATAGTAACATTCAGTATGCTGAGATACAGAATTCAGCCTCTCCATGTCATGAAACATGCACCTTCCTGTTCTGTGACGAGAAAGGTCACACTTATGTTCATTTTACTCTAAAATTAACCATACAAATATAATGGAATGAAAAGGACAGAACTACAAACCCACCATTGTAATGAATTTTAAAATTAAAGCTTCAGGAGCAAAGCCACAGAAATCCAGAGTTAGTGTCAACAGTTATTCCTCTTTGGAACAGAATTAGTTCTTCTGCTATGTGAACCCAGCATGTATATTAAATGCAGCATCCTATAGTTCTATTGTCATGCCTGGTGGATGGATTAAAAGAAAATGGAAATTCCTTCCCTCTGCTGTTGATGAATGATTTGTTGCACTCCTTAGTGTTGGAGAGGTGTTTTAGGAAAGACTTAACTTTGACATGCTGTAAAATGGAAACTTCTGGAGGACCAATAATGTTGACTTCTCTACATTTTCAGTCTTGGCAGTACAGTCCTGAAGCAGAGCACATTTTTTTACACAGCTTCCCTACTAGCATAAAGGAAAAATATAATTTCAACAGTATTGGCAGCTCTAGGAAGGTACCAGGAAAAAAGTGTGGTCTGTGTTAATTTGATATAGTGGCTTAAGTCTTATTTCATTATTCAGAGATCCCCCCTTGCACATGTCCTGTGCAGACATTGAACAGATCCAACCCTGCTGAGGGAACAGCATAACTCTGACACCAGAATGGCTACTGGTAAGTGATGTTTTTATTCCTTTAATCAAAGCCGTGGCCAACAGGAACCAAATTCTAGATGATGCATGGACACTAGGTAAGTGCTCCAAGACATGCATAATTTTTTCAATACTGGGAGATTAACTAGCATAATGAAGGGGAAAACATGAGTCCTTCAGCACACCTGGAACATGCCAGGACATGTCCTGCAAAATCTGACAAGCCTAACGAGACACACACTGCAGAGGAATCAGCCACTGACCTTTTCCCTGGAGTTTGCAGCTATTTTCACCCTTTATTTTACCAGAAAGCACCCTTCGAGACCAGACCAGCAGACTGGAGGTTGTTCTCCCCCAGTGAGCTGGTGAGGGATGTGGACATGGACTGGAATAGCTCCAGGAAGCTGAGCACCATTTGTGTACAGAGGAAGCAGTTGCTTTTCAGAGCACAGGCATCTTTGTTGGGCTGGTGTTCAGGGAGAAAATCCTCATCCATCTTGGTACATTATGTACTCCATAATGTATGCAGTGGAAAACAGTTGAAGCATTTCATGACAGCTGGCAGGAAAAGGAGTCCACGCATTTGAGCATTTTGGGGGATTTAAGTTTTTGGTTAATGTGCTGCACTATGAATGCTTGCACTCACAGGATGAGCTGCTGGGCACATGCTGAGCGAAGTTTCACTTGGCTACCAAGAAATAAGGAAAAGAGGACAAACTCCAGTACAGTTTTTGCAGTCAAATAGCTTTAAGGCTGCATTTTGATGCAAACTCTGAACTGGGATGCTGTGACACCATCTGTGAAGGGAGCTGTCCTGCTTGCCCCCTGCTACTGCCTTTGGTGCCTGAAGTCAGCTGCTCATGGTGGCCAGGGACAGAACTGGCTTGGGAAAATGGTGTGCCTCGAAAAGAATCCCTTTGTTGTTTCCTTGGGTACTTTGCAGGCAGATCACTTCACTCATCTGGTCTCCTGGAAGGGTTCAGAAATGTTTGTCCTGGCACACAGGCAGCAGAGGAGGTGGGGGAAAGACAGGATTGTTACTCCCCACACACAGAGCCAGTTTAACATACTTGGACTAGAGTCCAAATAAAAACCCAAACTGTATCCTGGGCACAAATGAGAACTCAGGACTGGGTTTCTGCACTTCTCCCTCCCTGCTTTGCTTGGCTCCCAGCTCTGCAAATCGCTGGCATGTGCCATTGAAGGGGACGCACAGATTTCCCTGCTCTGCCAAGCTCTGGGAATGCCAGGGCACACCAGCCCTAACTGGGTCAGAGACTTTCTTTGTACAAGTGGGCTGAGCTGCTGGGAAACCTCACAGAGCCACGAAGCAGCTTCTCACACATGCAGTGGGGGGCACGGGATGAGGAGGGGGAGCGGATGAAGTGCGGCTGAGCTTCCACCACACTTGATTCCCTGCCAGCATAAGCTTCCTTCCAGGGCTTACAGGCACGGCACAAGCCTGAGTAAAGCCCCAGCTGCTCCCACGGCTGCCAGGGCTAAGCACCCTGGAATCAGAGCAGTGCCACCAAGCCCCACATCTGTCACTCTGATCTCCTCCGTGCTTGGGAAGTGGGGGGAGAGTGAACAAGAGACAAGTGAGCCTATTAGCATTTATTATTTGTACTATTATAGCACCTCAGTGCCTAGTTGTGGACCAGAATCTCATCCTATTAGCACTGTGAAAAACCAGAGCCAAACTACTGTGGTCCCTGCCCCAGAGGGCTTACAATCTCCTTTTCCAAACAGGGGTACAAAGAGATGGAGGAGGTAAAAGGGAGCAATGACAAAATGTTGATCACTGTGATGGAAAGTGTTGATTTTCTGCTAAGAACCACCAGCTTTTAAATGCTTAGTTGGATTTAGATATTCCTCACACAGTCAATATTTTGTATTTCTCATGAAAAAAAAATCAAGACATCACACAGAACTTCATGTTATATTCAGTGAAAAACATTTTTCATTGCAAGAAACACATACAAGGTTATTTTTAAAAAATATTTAGTTTTCATATTCTAAGCAGATATCTGAACATGTTTAAAAAGTCTACACATGCAGTGTACAAAAAAAGTTAGATTTTTAACCAACTCTTGGCTCATTCCTTTATTTGATTTTCACTCTTGCAAAAAAGAGATACCTTTTAATTAAATTTTTGACAAAAAAATAGAAGTGATTTAATATGAACCGCTTTTCTCTACACACTTGTGTTTTCCCTGTGCTCATGATTTTAAAACACAATCTAAATAGAAATTATTGGCTTAATACAGGGATAGAGAACAACTGTGTATTTAGGCAATCTATGTAACTGATTTTACAGGCTTTTCTGATCAAAAAGTGTGATTACAACATTGTGCAAGAAGGGCATGTGACTTACAACTTTTTGCAAGTATATCTTATGTGCATATTTTTAATAACTTGTCTGTAAGGGGCCAAATCCTGCTGTTCTGCTTGAAGTTTCTCTAAAATCAACAGCTCTTTGACACTGTGCTCTATTCTGCTGGCCTCCTACTGCTGTGTGTCATAGTTAATACTGTGAATAACTCAGCTTGAGTTCAATATTCCTGGTTTTAACTATAAGTACTCTATGGTAGTAATTGTTTGCAGGTTTGAGTATCTTAGAGAGGCCTACAGGATAGTATGATTTGTGCCCATGCAGAGGGACAAAGGGAAACAAAACCAGCTGGACAGTTTGTAAAACAATTAAACATTTTCCATGGTCAGCTCTGCTATTTGCCATTTGGGTAGCCCCGACTGGAATCACCTAAGTAACCTAAAAAACCCCATTACCTGAAAAGAGCTTCCAATATTAGCTTTCTTCTCTCTATGCATTCTCTAAGTGGCTGTAAACATCCGGGATATCCATATATATACATACACACCCCCGGGGGTGTGTGTGCATACATGCATGGACATGTATAGGTGTATATACACACATATATACACACACAGAGACACACAGACATGTACATATATGGATACAGAGCTATGACGTCGTTAGGAAACAACAATGCCATTTTTATTGCATTCTTAAGTATCGTGGAACAAGGGTATTATTATAGGCACACATCTCAACTACTTCTCCTTTACTACAGTCCTAAAGCTCATTTACCTGAGATCTGCATCTGTAAAAATAAAGTTCCATTTTTTAGCTGCGTGTTACAAAAGACTAAATATCAGCCCTACAGATATGAAATTACAACTTAATTTTGAGATTAATTTGCTACAAGTAAAATATTCTATCTCATAAAAAAGATACTGCTGAAAGAGATACATATTAAAAAGGAAACATGATTCTTAGAGGTCTAAAAATCTCCCTATGCCTTCCCACATGGTAATAAATTTATAAAAAATATTTGACACAGAAAATCTCCACAGAAATCATCCTGCTGAGATCACGTACCCTTCCAAGACACCCATCTCGCAAACGTTACACGGTTCAGGAGGGCAAGCTCCACACAGCGAGTGTTTAATTCTCGTCGTCCCGTCGGTAGTGAATAGTTTGTATTTCCTGAGCTATGAACATGGCCATCTCTCTCGTGCCTGCAGCAATCACTCGGCAGGACATAAGATCCAGAGGTCCCCCTGAGGACAAGAGGATTAACGAGGAGTGTCTTAAATATAAGCCATGCTGTAATTAGATAGGGTCAGAAACACAGGACCACTTCATATGCCCCTTTTGGGGTGGGAAGGACAACCTAATCCAGCAACTCCTACATGGAAATATCCAGCAAAAAATTATTTTATAAAATCCCAGATACAGAGCCAAAATATGCAAGAGGAGCAGTGAATGCCTAGATTTGTTCAGCAGCCATCAATCAATGCAATATTCCCCTCTTCTAGCAATGGGACAGAAATTAATTCATTCAGCATACCCTTCTTAACCCACCAGATCTTTCCACAGTATCCAGGTACTGGTCACCAGTAAGCCATTACTCTGGGATGTGTACCATCTAAATCAATTAAGTAATAATCTGGAGAATCTGTGCTGCCCTTTACTCCCTCTGGGTAGTTTCTAGTCATATATGTTCAAACTGGTACCTGAGAGTCCTCCTTTCTCAAGAAGATGTCTCTGTTGAAATCTAATTGGAACATCTGAGCGTACCCGCCAATCTCCTGGGCTGGTTCCTTACTGTAAATATGAGGCTTTAAGGGAATTACTCCAAGTCATGGAAACACAGTTTGACTCAGAAGACCTTTGAAGTGATGAAACCCCAAGCTGGAACTACATCAGTGTGTTCTAAATAACCAGTCTGAGCCTAGTGGAGAGTACAGACCTTTCTACAGGATATTGCTAGAAATGAGTGAGAGCCACAGGGGCGGCACTGGACTAAAGTGACACAAGCTGCCCTGAGGCAGCCACTCACTCAGTCCCCCAACAGTCAGTGGAAAAGCAAGGGCATTTTGCTCACCTGAAGTGTCTATCACAATGCCACCTGCCTCTCTGATGATGACAGTGGCCGCTGCCAGGTCCCAGCAGTGCAACCCAAACTGGTAATAGGCGTCTGCAGCGCCGGACGCCAGGTGGCACAGGGCCAGCGTCGAGCTCCCGATGACACGGACCCTACACCCCACAGCAACACAAAGAAGAAAATGTTTTTGACTTCAACCTGTGTGTACAACACACTTATTTCAGTCTTTTTTTTTTATTATTATTATTATTACTTTTTAAATTGACTTTTTGGTCATAAATGTGAGACATATGCTGTAAAACATCTTACCCATGTGCTTGGGCCTTGAGCAATCTCTCAATGTTACCAAGGAACAATTTCAAAGTTGCAGGATCACGTTTGGGACCAATTTCTGTTAAAATTAAGGCTTTCGAGATATCTGCAATGGTACAGAGATGTTTCCATTAATTCAACATCTTCCAGGTAGGCTCCATAAATTTATTTTTAAATTAAACACTAATGGACTTTTCGCACAAAGATAATTTTCATGTCCCTTTTTCTACCCCAGATTTTTCATAAAGTAATAACTTTGCATAGAAATTCAAGCAAGACTAGGTTTCTCCTATCAAATAGTCTATTCTAAACACACTTAAAAAAACCCAAAACAAAACAGGAGGACTAAAATCAAGAATGCATTCTTACATTCCTCCTCTTTCCACACATTGTTTTATTTCATTGATCAGTCACCTTTTGGTAAATTCACTAATATTAGCAGTCAACTAAAATAATCTAGTAATCTAGTAACTGCTAATGATGTAATTCTATTCATATTTGAAAACAGGATGGGTCTTGAATAGGGAATTTTAATAGAATTTGTTAACCAATTATAAACATTTGGGAACCCAGTAAAAGGAAAGAAAAGTTTCTCCCTAAATCACCAGTCATCTAGTAATAGCTCATTCTGGCATTTCAAAGACTGAAGACACCTTATGACCGAAAAACACCCCTTCTTATGACAAATTAAAGCAGTATTTTTAATCATAATAATATGTGAATGTTCTATTTGTCCTGTGTTCAGCAAAGGCAATGCTGTCCTAGAGCAGATGGAGATACCAGCCTTGTGTACAGTCAAAGGAGAGACTCACATGGCTTGAAAGGTGTTGAAGCATCCTCATGTGAGATCTGAGTACTGCCAGGCTATAACAAGTGTGTGCCAATGTAGGTGGAGATGCTTGATCAAATGCCAAGTGTCCCTGCTCCTGCTGTGCCAGCTGAACTCAGAGGTGTTAAAATGATGAACAAATCTCAAAGGTTTAATGGTTAAGAACTCATTGACTGGGCTGTGCCCAGTGCCACATGTCACCTCCTACCCTGGGCTAAAGGTGAGGCATTCATTCAGGTAGGCAACCTCTACCTGGTTCTAACAGCTACCTGCATAAGATGAAAGGTCTTTGCACAAGGAGCAAGGAGGTTTTCAAAAGCAAATTAGGCTGGAGTGAGGCACCATTTAATTAAACAGGCTACCAAAGAATTTAGTATTGCAGATGAACCTTATGGATTCAAGCAATGTGGTAAAATGGTTGGTGAGTAACAGGTATGTAATTAGATTAAAAGTTACATAATAAATGTCACATATATTAACTGCAGGAACATAGGTTGAACTGCTGCTTCTTAAATTACTGCATTAAAATTGTAAAAAACACCAATCCAGGCATGCTCTAGGGTATTTGTTGTTTAGCCACTACTAAAAGTTCTTCATGGTGAAAGCAATCTGCCTTATTTTGCATAACAGACCCATTTACAATCAGAGAACATTTAATGCCCATCTCATTGCTGAAATGCACCATTCACACCACACCAGTTATAGTTAGATTGTCACTGAGACAGTTATTCTTTTAAGTTATTAAAAATATTTCTAAGGCATAGACAGATCTCTTCAATTTTCCTCAAGGCTACAGCTGGATATTGGATGAACAGACTAAGGCAACTAAGAGGGAGGTATCTGCTTAGAAAAAGGAGCTGACTGATCACAAGGCACTATGACATTTCAGGAATTCAAGATATGAGATAAAATTTATTGACTATTCCTCATTCTGATAGAGGCAAAAATTACAAAGGCAGGCTTGGTAGAAAAGATTTAACAGTGATATGGATAAACTTATGAGGAAAAGATCAGTTCTGTTGACCACAGAAGACTAAAAAAGGAAAATACATTTACAGTATTAGCACATGTAAGGCCTGACATGAATCTAAGCATGAGAAGAAAGTATCACTCAAGATAACAGGGAAGATGGATCCTTCATTTAAGTGTATCATAATTGTGTGGACTCCCATACCAAACCTCTACAAAATTGGATGTTGACAAAGAACAGTGTTTGCCTGGGCTGTGATTTCAGATGATTAAGTCCAAACAATGAATGTATAAGTGTAGATCAGTGTCATACAACAATCACATTTCCGGAAAACAAATGGCAGCCAGTGACTTGACAGCTTAAATCTCAAACACATCATGGCCACTTCAGTTCCAGCGGCAGTTAGAGGGAAACACAAGTCTCTCTTCCAGAGTTGGTTTATTTCACTGAAGCCACAGCCCTTACAGAGCAACTGTGATTGAAAACACTTATAATATCAGTAGAAGTGAGATTAAAGCAGATCCAGCTTCACTGGTGAAAATTTCCCATCACAAAATGATGTATCTCAAAACAAAAGAAAATTTCAAAGCATTTGGAAGGGCGGAAGGTCTACTTCCCTTGCTGTGTTCTAGACACCCACATAGGCTGAGTGTCTAGAGAAAGAAAGACAGAAGTGACATGTGCCAAAATTGTTCATTGCTCAGCTGGAAACCAGAACTCTCTGGCTGCAAAAGCATGTGAGGCCATTTCCATCAATGTTCATGCAGTCCAACTGGGAGCACCCCTAGGTCTTCCTAATAGTCTCTGCCAGTATGGAATTTTTTGGAATTTGAGATATTTGAGCACTGATAAAAATGTGATGTATAATCAGTGATTAAAATCTTAGGGATTTGAGATTTATAATGACTTTACAATCCGTCTCTCCAAATATGTAGACTCCAGATCACTACTAGCTTAGACAAATAGCCAAACTTCCCAAATTTCAGGTGAAATTTTGATGCAGGGTCTGCTTCAGGCACTAAAGTAGTCTGTATGTCAAATTGCTTGAATTTACTGTGTTTGGAGCTCATTAAATCTCTCTTTGGGGTGAAATTTTTACCACGTCGTATGTACAGTGGGGCACATTTCTGGCATATGTCAGCTTCCACTTACAACTGAGTGCTATGCTCTCCTCTGCATTTTGATTAACTAAAAAGAAACTCCTCTAAATAATACCAAATTATTGTTTTCTAGAATCATTAGGTAAACAGACAGATCTATGACTTGGTTTACTGATAAAAGCATTCCATTCCAGCGCTGGCAAAATGTTGCTGGCTATGTGTACATTGAATCATAACTCACACAGCAGAGCAAGCTGTTAAAGAACCCCCAATGAAGCATGCACCCTTTGATTCACTGTTAGCACATTTGCCTACAGACATCAGACACTCTGTGACATACAAGTTCATTGGAAAAGAAGTGAATAGCAGCCACAATAATACTCTGAATTCAATTCACCAATCCCATTGCATCTTGCTCATAAAAAGTTACGCCAGTGCTCAGCTGGAATGAAACTGGTGAATCTACACATTCTTTCTTACTTTAAACAATGGCTGTGAAGCAAAATTATTTAGGATTATTTAAATAGTTCATATTCAGATGTATATTTTAAAAAGAAAAGCAGGAAAGTGATTTTTCAGAAAAAAACAAACACAAAACAACAAAATTATCATGCAGGTGAAATACTTCCCATCAGGATAATGACGTTCATTATCCTAATGATGATTTGCAACAACTCTGAAACAAAATTAATATATTCCTTTTAGAGTTCTAACAAAATCTAGACCAACCTGTCTCTTTTGATACCTGAAGCCTTTTGTCATTACAAAATGCCCCTTGACCTCTTCTACCAGTGTATAATCGTTCTTCAGTGCAGTGGTAAATTACACCAAATTCAAGCTTTAAGATTTTGAAAAGGAAAGAAATGAATGCAACTCAAATTACTCATCATAAATATAAACAACTACTAATGGCAAAAAGATCAGCAATATTTTAATTGGTACACATAATAAAGATTACACTGATGCTAAAAAACTGGAATAATTTTACTAATACTGTGATATTGAGATATAGGTCATATAAAATTCAGTTTATAGAGAGAAGTTAATGCAATGTGTTCCTGATCCTCTAAATTCTTACTCACAGTCTTTCTGTTCACATTAGAATGGATTAAATACTGAGTAGTTTTCAAATGCAGTTGAAATGTTTTTACTGAAAATACACAAGGCCTCTGAGACAAGACTCTGAATGCTTTGCTTTCACTGGTGAGCAGTTACTTCTTAAAGCAACCTCCCTGACCTTGGCTGGACCACAGAGATTTGCAGCCCAAGGATCAGTCAGGCATCCAAACTTAGGAGTCATGTCACAGTCTTTATTAACAGTGGATGCTTTTGTAGGCACCTCAGCTTTCGTGGTGCATTGAATTTGCCTGCCTTTTCAATCAAAGCAGTACATTCCAGATACTTCTTCAAATCTTTCTCTGCAAAATCCTTCTCTGAGGTTCCCTTCAAGTCACAGGACTCCAAGAGAAGGAGTTTGGACAGAAACACCCTCAATGAAGGTTAAGAATGTGCAACACCGGAAATTTGGTGGGAGATTCTGTTTACCAGTGAAAAGATGGTCAGAATTAGACCCTTGGTATTTAAAAATTCTATTACTTTAATAGGCTCCACCAAAAGACTTTAAAGCACTTTACAAAGTTCAAGGGTCAGCTCTGAAAATCACTCCTAGATCAGTAATATTAGAATTATTTAATTCAGGAGTACACAAAAATTAAGTAACTTGCTCGAGTGTCAGAAGTCGGCCACAAGGTCAACCAAATTTAACATCTCAGATGTTCTAGACTTCAAATCTTTTCCTGCTGCACTCAGTGTTCATCTGAGACAATTCAAAGGGAATAGACTGTCCTGGCTCCCTACCCTGAGGTCCCATCTAAACCAAGGGGGTTTTTTTGAGGAACAGACTATTAAAAGACTCTTTCCCTAAAGACATCTGCAGGAATTTCTTCAATGCTTATAATCAGGCCAGTTCCCTTGTGTGTACTTTGGCTCTTTTTCAGTTGGCTCTTTTTTTCTGCTTGTCCTATTTGTTTAACTGAGGGAGATTTAACATCATTCTTTACTTTTGTTTCAGCTTTGTTTAGTTTACGTAACCCAAAATATACAGCATCAAAATCATGATGGTGTTTTAGAAAACATAAATATTAGAGAAAGCTGTCTGGTAATAAAATGGAATGTTCAAAAGGACCTTTGGCAATGAATAAATTTCAGAAAAGCATGAAAGTGTTTCTCTGCAGTTTCCATGTTTGAAAAGTCTAACCAGAGAAGCACACATTATTCTGTTTAAATCAGTAAGAGGTACCAGCACATCTGAAAACTTGGTTGTTACCGCACAGAATTCTTGCTGGCTTCGCTTAAAGCTGTACATATATTTAAGATTGTGGAATTAGACTGAAAGAGGCACATTCACTGGCAATTTGAATAACTAGGTATTTCATAGATATATATCGAATTGTAAACCAGCAACATCTGGAGAAAAGGCACTAGCACAAATGAGTATAGCTAGGAAACTCAAACTGGCACATTGGAAGGGCAGGTACCTTCCCACCCTCACCATACTCAAGTTCTCATATGGTGAATATAGCTATTTTACTATGCTAAGAAAAATGCAAATGCAGAATGAATGAACTAGGCCCATAATTTTGCACTCTTCATAAAATCAGTTCTACATTGACTCATAGCAGGAGTTAGCTTTCACAGATACTGCTAGCAGGACAGAGGCAGTAATAATAACATAGGAACACTGGGATATATGTTTAAACCATGAAGAGGCAGCACTACATTGAACTTATTAGGGTTTTGTCTAAATATACATTGCTCACAGCAGTACTTCCCTTTTCTCCAAATAAATCCCATAATACTTATAATAATCCATAGAATTCTCTTTTAATTGCCAGTTTGCATAAGTAAGTTTTGCCGGACTATGATTTTAGATGAGTAGAGTATGATCAGATGCATTTAAAAAGCATAAGAAAACCTAAGTAGCGACTGATTTTTTAAAGGGTTTTTTTATTATTGTTTTTTTAAATTTAAAGTTCCCACATGGTTTTGAGACTTCTAGTCAACTCTCAGGTGCCCATCTAAAAGAACATACTTCATACCTCTTTGTTAACAGCAAATCCAATGCTCACTGCCACTGTTGGAAATCTGTGAAAAATAAGAAATGAAGTAGTACTGATGAAAAATCTCTCAATTTACTCCTTATCAGCCCCCTTAGGCAACAAAACCCCACATGGAGCTCTGTGAGTTTACTTGTCAAAATGCACTTGACATTATACTATTTCTCCTTTGTCAGCTTCTTTAACTTTTAAAATGTAAGTTAATGTTGGAGAAGGCAAGAAATAAACTCATGAAGACATCACAAATTTACACTGAACATGTAGTATATTTTAGGGCTGTTTTTGCTTTAGTGTAATTGAATTATCTAGTATAAAACCACTAATGTTATAACAAGTCATTGCTTTTAAGAGCATATTTTGTTCAAGCTATGCATCTGAGATAGCAATTAAGTAGCATGGAGATACCTTGCTGCTGACACCAACATAAAAAGAAACCAGTTCCTCTATGCTCTCCTTTTTCAAAGTAGTGATCATGTATTTAATTCGGTCCTTTTGACTACTGTATAATTATTACATTTTAAACAGTGAAATAAATTCATTTCTTAAAAACACATTTCAAAAAGCACTTTGAAAGTAAATATTGGTAGAAAGAGGAAATTTCAATTAATTGCATCAAACATCACCATGTGACACCTCCATCTTCCCTGGATCTCTGTGTAATTGCACCAAAAGTCAAGAAAATGATTTTTTTGTTTGTTTGTTTTAGGAAAGTTGTAGTTATTTAAAGCCAGTAACTGTAAGGCAGGGCTTCTAAGTAGAAATACGTTGAATAGCCATTAGTTTACAGCTCCTAACACTCGAGTGGTGAATGAAACGTCTTAATTGCTGCAGCACGGAGCCCTAGATTTCGTTTTGCGGCGGTGCTTTAGGAACTGATCACCGGTATCTCTGCAGAGCTCAGTTTTCAGCGCTGCTCTCCCCAGGAAGCAGGCAGCGCCTGTGCCCGAAGGGGAGCAGGCAGCACTCCTGGCAGGAATGTTTAGCAGCCACTCGAGGCGCTGGGCCAGGCGCCCTGACAGCGCAGCCTTGTTCCCGGCGCCGCTGCAGCCTCTGCAGGTTACCGGGCCCTGGCTGGGACAGAGCCAAGCGCTGGAGCCAAGCGCTGGCAGCCGGCACAAACCCAGCTCAGCCGCAGATACCCGCGCTAACACAGCCTCCCACACACCGCCCCAGGTACCCGGAGATAAAGGGATGATGACTGCAGCGTGTGAGCCAAAGGAACAAACCCACCAGGGAAAAGCACCTTCAGGAGGAAGGGAGGCCCTGTGAGAAGCTGCACTGTGGGTTTTGGTGTGTCTCCCCGGCCGCTGGCCATTTACCTGTGCACAAAGTTGCACGTTCCATCAACAGGGTCAATAATCCAGGTGGGACTGTCGGTGAGGACACATTTTGAACCCGCAGCAGTGGATTCTTCTGCAATAAACCTGCATTTGGTGCAAGGGTGAAACAAGTATCCCAGAACATTAACCTAGATATGTGACTTGGAAAGCACAACCCCATCATTCTGGTTTTTAAGAGAGAACTTCTCCCACTCTCCATAAAACATTCTTGTATAAATGTAAACACGCATATTGCTTTTTAAATTCAGGAACTGGTAACTTTCATAGGGACTTTGAGAGAAAGTTCTCGAATCTACAGAATACTATGTTACATGGCAAAAAAAGAACTCTATTTACATACACTTCCCCAATACACCATTAAGGAAGCCATGAAAATGAATGCAGAAATGGATCTGAACTGGCATCCCTGGAACTCAAGGAGAAAATTCTTTTATGCAGAATATAATTTTATGGGTTAGGTCTGTCTCCTGCAGTAAGTAACATAAACTACAAACTGTACTTGCTTCTCTTCTGCACTCAAATTCAGTCAGAAGGAAAAATACGCTCTTAGAAAATCCACATTCTTGCTCCTATTTGTATTTTTTACAGTAATCCGACTCAGGAAATTAAAAGGTTTACAAAGCTGGACTTTCTTTTTCCCATGATTCAGAAAAAAATCAACAAATTATTTTTTGTTTGTTTGTTGTTTGGATGCACAAGGCACAAAATGAAATCTGAGATCATCTTCTCTTCTGTTGTTCTGTCCCAGTTTCTTTTAATAGTTTTTTTTTTCTCCTTTTTCCCTGGGAAACGAACATCCAGTTCTGGCATGTTTCCTGTCGACCTTAATTATCCCTGTTTTCCCATAAACTGCCCAAGGTCTCTTTCTGTAAGACATGTGCAGGTGCTACTCTCACAGATTTTCATAAAGCCCTATATGGACAGAAGGAGTAGACTCCAACTGCTAGTACTGAATCTTGCTGGTGGTTTCACACTTGAACAGCTGGTAGTGGTATTCAGAGTTTCTGCAAATGCTTTAAGACAAAAAAAGCTTCTCTCAAAGACACAAAGAGAAAAAAAAAAGATAAAGAGTTTTTTGCAAAAGAGTCCTTCCCTAGGACTAGAGTAGCAGCTATTTTATTTGGTGTCTTCAACCTGTACCTCATGATTCCAGATACCACTTGAAGCCACAAATTTAAAATGTTCTGCAGACAGCACAGGACACTTCTCGAATTTTCCAAATGCTACTCTGCCTCAACCTAAGTAGAAACAAACTATTTTGATGGCATTATAGACTCCCAGCTGGTACAAAGAGGGAATTAGGAACTGTTTGTTACTATTTTCATCTCCATCAAAGGAAACAGCTGAAGGACAAAGTCCTAGTGAACAACTGAGAAATGAGAAAGACTTGAACAAATGTTTGAAACTCTCAGTTTAATATAACACTTTGCAGGCTCTTTGCTCTAAATGTTCCATTATTTTGTCTTGTTGGTGCTTTATCACTTGACTTTTGGTTTCACAAATCCTGTAATCAGCATCCAAACCCAACCATGCCTGGCCTGTGCTGCTGGATGCAGAGGAGGTTCATATTCTTGTAGGTGGAGCATCTTACATCCCACCTCAGATTATCCATATTCCACATAAATTATACCTCTGCTTCAACCCTCTGCCAGCTCCCCCAGCTGGAGCTTGAACTCTAGCTGCAATCTTGCCAGTCAAAGAAAGGTGAAATGAGAGCCTCATAAAAGACAGGAGTATTTCTGTGTAAGATGATTTGCCCTCAAGTATCTTGAGCCAGTCCCTTGCCTTTCCCTCACAGTGGGGGTGTGATGCTGCAGTCCCTGAGCTCAGAAATGCTAACCTAGAGTTGGGGCACAGCAGTGCCACTGATAAGATCTTCATGCTCAAGAGCAATTTTTCCAAAATGGATGTAGAACAAATTAGGTGCACATTTAATGAAATCTGGGCTAATGGGTAACAAGCTGCCCCCCCTTGCTGCTATACAATACTGGGAAATGTGAGAGTCCTGCAAGGTCACATCAGATGTCTTGCTCTGTATCCTATAAAAACCTGCAAACTAAGCAAAACACTTAGTGTGAAGTACTGGAGTAAATTCTAGGAACAGCTGGAGAAGTGGGAGGGGTAACTACCTCATAAAATAGTTAATTTAATATACCAGCCTGCCAGCTCTGCTGACCTCTGCTCAAATCTGGATTACAGTTTACTCCCACTGAAAATGAGTCCAGTAATTTTAGCCAAGCCTTAGACTACATCTGTTCATGCCATGGTGCCAGGCTGAAATTCATTGCAGGAACAGCAGAGAAGCTGTGACATACCATAATCTGCAGCAGGAATGATATTCAGTTGAGTGCAGGAGACTCAGCCTGGGGCTGTCCCTCACTTATCCCCATAGGGGGATCCAAGGACAGAATGATGGGAAGCTAGACTTGGATGTCACCCTCTTAAACTCCCGTGTTCTGATTTTAATGTCTACAGAACTAAGGCCACAAGGAACACAAAAGATGACAGCTTGTGTCATAATAGCAAGGGTAAATGTTGGTATAGCCTTTTGCAACCAGTAGCCCCTAGTAGTCTGGCTGTGCCTACCCATAACTCTTTGGATCTATCTGAAAAAATGTCCTTTAGAAAAGACTCACTAGGGGCACATCAATGTACTAAAAAGTGAGCAAAAATTAAAACTTGAGTGAAGTGTGAATGAAGATGACACATATCACTTACCAAGATGACAGAAGAAAAAAGAAACATGGGACAGAATTACTTTTTGAGCAGATTTTCCTAGTATTTCTCTTTACTTCTCAGTACATTTCCAGTATCTCAAGACTCACAAGCGCCTCAGTGCAAACAGCAGATTCTAATAAGATCCCTTTTAATTTGTCTAACACCTGAAGTCTATTTTTGATTCAGAGGACATAAGAATCAAGATGATTTAGAAGAAAAAGAAATAACAGAAATCTTCAGTGCTGCTTTCAACAGTCAGGTTAGAAGAAAGACTGAATGCAGTGTAAATGATCTTATAATATTTTCATTGTACTTTAATTTAACCCCTGACTGTTACTGTAGACTTCTCATTGGACGTGTTTTAATCTAGTCTAGGTAAATTTAGTTTTAATCTATTGTTTAATCTAAATGTATTAATTATCTGAACAAATTCTAAGCAAACCCAACAACCACTATCAACAAAATAAAATTGTCTTGAAGAAATGGCAGTTCCTTCATTTACTTCTAAAGTCAGAAGTTAACTCTATGGAGTTGGTAAAATCTGGGATTTTTCAGTTCCTAGGCCTATGTTGACCTTACAACTTTTGTTCCCATTCTGAGTGACTTGAGTGTGTCTGGTGATTCGCATTTTATGGGAAATGTGTAGGTTTCATGTTCTCTGCCAGACTGCTCAAGGAAAAAAAAACTAACATAAGAGTGGAGATGAGAGAAGAGCACAGCCAGCAATAGCAGAAGGAATATTACACAAATAATAGGCTTGTAAAGCCTGGCACTCTCTTGAGAATTGCAGCCAAGAACCACACATTATGCTGTACAGTATGGCTTCAATATGCCACTACATACAGCATGTATTTAGAAAGCCATATTTAGTATAAAATATGCTTTCTGCTCCTTCTTATGCTGGTGTTTTTTTGCCCAGCAGCATTGTGGATGATCAGATTGGTAGCTGAACCCTTCAGATTTTCCTCTTTGTTAATTTCTGCACAGTGCTAGAACGCAAGGCTCATCTCCATCAGAGATGCCCACAGCTAGAAGGGAGGCAGACACTATTTAAGGGATACACAGGTCTTGCACTGGCTCTGCAGGAAAATGAATTTTATGCACTGAAATCAAACATAGAAATCAATGGCAGTCTGCATCAAACCAAACCTGGCAACTAATACAAACCCTCTCTCTAATCTGTGCATGAGCTGTTGTTATTTTCTAGTTGACCACAATAATTTAAGAGGAATCAACAACCTGATCTACTTTTAAAACCTTGGGTTTGCACCCCATGTAGTAATTCATAGCCTGTTTATTAGTAGGCATGGAATAATCATGATGATGACAAACAGCCCTGCTTCTCACTGATCCTTTCACTACACAACATAAGATAAATGTCATTAAATACACTTCTACCTCTGCTGATCTGGCAAATGCATATGTGTGATGGCAACAGAAAGGTCTGCAGGGTGGGAACTTTGCTACCATACATTTCTGCTATATTTTTATAGATAGCCTTAACATAATTCTTATACAGTAGGCAACAGACCAGTATTCTGAACATCATGGAGATCCACATGAAACTTTCATTCATGATGTTCCTACAGGGGAAACATTGCTATTAAATACATATATCAAGAAACACAGAAAATACAAAGTATATTAAGTATAAGGAAATGGTACTTTTTAAAAAATAGGAGTCCTATGAAAGTGTCCAACAGCAATAGGTTAGTATATAAGAAAGATACAGAGACATAAGAAAGATACATAGACTTTTAAAGCTCCCTTTAAATACCAGTCAGCATGTAGAGGACAAAAAAAAAGTCATTGATAGTTTCTATAGGCACCCACCTGTGGGAGGGAAACTTCTCTTTCAGAACAGAAATAATTAAATTTTCCACAAAATGATCAGTTTCTGTCACGAGATCTGCTGCAGATGTCTTTGTGGACACTTGTTTTTCCTCTGTTAGAGCTTTCCTAATAATCTGAAACAGAAGTTCATAAATCAGATTTGTTGGGCATTCAGCCTGTGCATACTAAAATAATATCTTCACTGAAAAAAAATATAGCTAATCCTGAAAAACAGCTGTAGGCCTAATTCTACCAGAGGCTGTTCTAATTTTTTTGACAAAAAAAAAATCCTTCTAGCTAATGAGTATTCTTTGGGAACACAACATTTTGAATCACTCTGCAAAAACCTCTCTTGACAGTTCAGAAAAGGATTGATTAAAGGATGCAACTAAAGGAATAAAACAATGATGGCAGTCATAATGATGTAGAAAATTACTAAAAGTATACACAAGACAAGAAAAAGCCTCAAGGCTCAGGCATGTTTCAAGGAAAGCCCTTATTCCTTCTTCTTCTTCTTTCTTTTCTTGTTTTCCTTTTTTTTTTTCTTTATTTACAGGGCCAATACCCCATTGCTCTCTTACTTTAAATGATATGCAATAAAGCAAATGTAGTCGGTTTCCATTTTGCCAACAAAGACATATAGTTTTTGGGAGTTTTTTTGTGGGTTTTTGGAACTTTAAATGTTGACCACCCTCTGGTTCCCAAATAATTGCCATGTATTTAACAAGAACAAAAATTAAAGCTTTCCCTAGATATGAAACCAATGATTTAAACTGCTGGACTCACTTCTGGAAATGTCTTTATCTGATTCTCCAGGGTATTACTGCTACAAACTCAAGTACAAATGCGCATATGGGAAAACACTTAATGAAAGCTTTTCCCTCTTTTCTTTCTGGTTTTTTTTTTTCCACTTCTTCATTAAAAAAATAAAGGGACAGGATGCAAAAGGATTATTTTTAATCAGTGAAAATAATAAATTATTTGAAATAAAAAATAATTAAAAAACCAAAACAAAGGAAAAATTAAGCACCACTTATTTGTTTAGAATTATGGTATTAAAACCCAGCAGGAACAAGATCAATATTCTAAGTCCCATCTAAAATTTATATATTTCAATTGCTTAACTAAATTTCCATTGATCAAAGTATTTTAAAACCATTGAGGAACACTTGATGACCAAAGAAAACAGTTCTGCTGCATTATGCACAGGAAAGGGAACCAGAAACTCTCAAACATCATCTCAGCTCTTGGTTTTTGTAGTATAAAATACTATATTTGAAAGGTGTGCTAATTGTTCTGACAAGTAATGGATATGGCTATTGCCTTAGTACAGAAGGCATCTGGACTCATGTTTCTGCTATGTGAGCTGTAAAACATCAGTTGTGCCTATTTACTGAGCTTGTGAGGGCAGGTAGTACTTTTCAGTTTGAGGTCTTGCTAAAGTTCATTACTGCATATCAAAATATTAACCACATTTAATCTTCTTACTCCTCTCAATGCCCTGCATGGTTGTCTTGAAGGATTTATGATAGAAGCATAAAAGTGTCACTCCAGAAAGGCCCTTGGGCTTCTCTTCAGCCCAAAGCAAAATCCAAAACACTCCAACTACCCTCAGCTGTGTATTGTAAAAAAAAAATGGCTGTGCTGATACCTTTTATTTGCTCTTCTTTACTTCCCTATTTCCAAGTCTTTACTGCTTGGAACTTCACATAGTGAAATAGATGAGGAAAGCACTTCTTTTGACAGAGAAGATTTTAATTTCTTCTTAGCAATGCCATGCTGTAGACTTCTATTCAGTTTAAATGCACAGTAGATAGAGATTTTTGCAGCCATTTAAATCAGTGCCATTGCTCAGCAAGGCAGGAACATCATAACTGAGCCTTGCTGGAAAAGAAAAAGAGGAGATGAAACCTCTCTCCTGTGGAAGTGCTCTGCAACCAGCTGATTTCATTGCATGCTCTGGCATTTGATCTCTCTGGTTTGAGTACAACCCTCTGCATATCCCAGCTTCAAATTTAGTATTTTTAAATTTCTGATCCTTTACCCAGTTGCTCACGACCATTTTTAACTTTAACCTGGTCTGTTTCTCTGGTGGCCAGCATGAGGCTCCAGGCACTTTGGAAGTGGGAGTAGGCAAGGGTGTGCCTGCACTCTGAAGTGGTGGCCAATGGCCCTCTCACCCATCTCCTCTGCGGGCCCACGCCAAGGAGCCACGACACACATTTAGCATTTACCAGCCCTGCAATGAGCTGCTTCTCCCCACCTCTTGTGCAAGAGATATGTCAAGAGGAGAGGAGCAGAGAAGTCATGATGCTGGGCTGAGGTCACCAGCCACAAATGGGCACCACATCTGTGCAGGCTCACCCACAGCACGCACGATGGACGGCTCTGATTCTGCCAATTCTCTGCCACTTACAAAGGCCTTCACAAAAGGGGCACCTATGCATTTGCTCCAGCACGTACAGGTATGCAATCCAGCCCAGAGTAGCTCTATACAAGCTACAAGCACATTTCCTGCATAATTGATGAAAAACTTTTATTCTTTGGAAAATGATCAAACAGCTCAGAGCAGTGTAGAACTCAATTTATGTTGAAAAATCCCTAAAAGTCACCCTCCTACAAAGGAATGTTAGAGCCTGCTGCCTCAGAATACTTCGAGGGCATCACTCAAGTCCTCTCCTTGCAGAAGCCTTACAATAAGGTTCATGGATACCTGCTGGAATTTCCAGATGGATATGGAGTTCCATAAAAGTCTCACTCTAGGTTACAGGCAGCAGGCAAAGCAGACATCAAAGGAACTACAGGATGATGAAATGCAAACAGCTGATTGCACCTTATCCCCACTGTACAATGAATTTGGCAATCAAGATGCTGTAACTTGGCTGTAAATATATTTTACTAGACTTTATTCCTGTACTAGGGCTTGTCCCTAGATTACAGAGACTTTTCAGCAATTTCCAAGCAACTGAGTTTTGGGAGCATGGTTATTTAGAGCAGAGCCATTTAACACTCTTAGCCCATGCTGCCCCTCCTCTAATGCAGCTCTTATCCTAATACCCTGCTTGGGAGCATTTGGGGGGTTATGCAAAGCAAGGGGCATTTACATCATTTCATGGACACCACATCACAGAGCAAGACCCAGGCTGTCCCTGCTCCCTCCTTCATTTCCCATGGAGCCAGGGAAATGGAGGCACTGGGGCTCAGTGCAGTCAGTCCTGGACTCCTTTTTTAATGCCTTTGTGAAATTTATACCAACAAAGCAGAATGAAGAAGACAGAGGGCTAAGCTGCCTTTTCCCCCAATACCTGCCAGGAGAGCCACCTACAGTAGTGTGCTCATGTCAGATATTTAATTTCATATACTGCTTGCACTCACCATACACTTCTGGGAGATCTAAGATGGATTTTCTTGCTTGCAATACTGTCCTGTAATATTTGCTCTCTGATAAAATCAAACATCTAGATAAAAAGCATGAATACCTGAAAATAATTCAGGAAATTCCAACCTGGTTTGCTAAAATATCTGTCCACTTTACATAGAAAATAGCCTAAAAATTTCCCCTGAGAGCAAACGTCAGGGGAAAAAAAATCTTGGCTTTTTAGAATACCAGTAGAAATTTTGTATTTTTTTAAAAGCATTATTTTGCTAGGTTGCTTATGCCTCATAAAACTATTTTCCAGAAAAAAAAAAAAAAAAAAAAAAAAAAAAAAAAAAAAAAAAAAAAAGTTTGGACTTCAGCATACAATGTCCTTGTATCACTTTCTTACTCTTTTTACCTGGATGCATAGTTACTCATTTTGGTGAAGCTTTTCCAATTCTGCAATTGGAGAGAACTGTGCAGATATTACTACTCAGTGCTCTTAGCAGCATCAAAGATGCACAGACTGGTCATGCCTGCTTTTCTTGAGCAAAAAGTCATATCAAACCTATGGGTGAACTCCCAAGAACAGAGCAAGCAGCTTACTCACAGAAAAAAAACAAGAGAAGTTTGAAAAACTGCAGTTATTTGTGGCTTTACAGGGTGAATTTTAAAGCAGGTCAATTACAGATGTTACAAAACCATGACCATTCTTGTTATGAAACAGCCATATATATATTAAATGAGAGCCTGTGATATTTCATGAAAGTATTAAGAACTAAACAACAGGGTGGGCAAGAGAGGCAATGATTTTAACCTAGTAACAGAGGTTTCTCCTGCAACAACACTGACACATACTCAGGCATCACTTCTTTATTGGTCTTTTTAGTTTGGAAGAAACTATTCCAGAGTATAGACAATACCTATCTGCTGGAAAGAAGATATAGTTTACCTATAGTCATGAAACACAATGCAACACAAGCCAAGTAGTTGTATATGCCAAAAGGGGAGACTAGAAAACTGTATTACTGGTTAACTTTTCCTAGAAATCCAAAATCTGGAAGTGCATGTCTTTCTTCAGGCCAAGCATCTTGTAGACACTTTCTAATGATTCCAACCCTTTCTAACCTGCCACAGTCCTGAGAAATGGAGCACCTTAAAAGAAAGGCTGAAGTGACAAAGTTTCACTCAGGGATGGAGACTGGAGTTGGATCTATGGAGACAGAGTGCAAGCAGATTTCTGGGGATGGAGTTGAAGGTGGAAAGGTCTGAGGGATGGGAAGAAAAGCTCAAGAAAAAGATGAACTTGACTAGTGGAATTGACTGCTTTTGATGATCAAAATAACCCCCATTTTTATCAGTCAATTTTCAACAAAAATCCAGTCCTACCAAATGCATGTTACACTGCACTTTGTGTCCTTAGCTCTAGTTTCTTTCGGCTATAGCTGGAAGCAGATTGACACTTAAAGACAGAGCCATACCTGCACCTTTTGTTCCAGAAGTATCTCCAGTGCCTTTTGTAACAAAAAAGATTCCTCAGCATGACAAAATAATTAGGAAAAAAATGCCCAGTTTCCAAAGTCCTACTTAAACAACATCCTTGGCTGGTTTAAATTTGGCCTGCCAAGGAATTAGTTATTACTGCCACTTGCAAGGTAGCAATGGCAAACTGGATTTTGGATTCAAGGATTAGTTTTATGGGATGTTTACTTCTTCCAGGAAAAGGTGGTCAGCTTGATTTTCTGAGAAAGTGAAATGATTGGGGAAGCTTAAAGCTGTCTTTACAAATTGGTATTTTGAGAAATAAGGTGTGGAGGCTTGAGCAAGTCATGAGTCTGTCTTGTGAAATGGCTGGCAGAATTACTATGCTGGAGAAACTCCTGTTTTGAGAGTCTGTGAGAGCATGACCTGTCATCCTGATTTGGATTATCCATTTAGTCCCTGTATTATTAAAACAAGTCTCCTCTCCTCTGGCATTCTGTTCATCTGTGTAGTTGTTTATTCCTAAGGAGAAAATACGTTTAATAACACACACTAAGGAAAAATTATGGGTCTTGGACTCAAGATAGAAAAGGGGGCTTCTTAAAATCACAGTGTATGGGTACAAAGTGTGTTTCGAAATAGAGCAGAATAGAAGCATGAGAGAAATACACATTGCTGAGGTCTGTGTTTTACCCAGTTTCTCAATCAATTAATCTGCTGATCCCACTTCTTTGGCTCTGTTACACCTGGTAGAAGTGGAAGTTTTGCTGCTGCACGGAGTGGGGTCAGGATGTCTCCTGAGATGACTAATCTGCTGTGTCAAAACACAGATCTGAAATAAGCTACTACAGACCTTGCCACACAGCTATTTGTCCCTAGCAAGTGAATATCGGCCACTATGAAGACTCTGTCAGATCCAACGAGAGAAAACCTCCTTGACACGGTTGTTTTTCTCCGCACAAACTGCTGGAAAACAAATGCTGGCTCCGAAGGATGCAACCCCCAAGGGATGCACCCAAGGGATGGGGCCTCCCAGGGAAGGGGACCCTCGAGGGGATGCAGCCCCCGAGGGAAATACCCCAAGGGCTGGGCCCCCCTGCCCCGGGCTGGGGCCCCCGAGGGATGGGCCCCCCCAAGGTCTGGGTCCCCCGGGATGGATCCCCGCCGCCGCCATCCCTCCCGCGGCCGAGGGCTCCGCCGGCGGCCCGGCCGAGCGGGTGCCGAGC
>VWYP01006736.1:373628-384666 GCA_013400435.1 Pycnonotus jocosus
GGCGCGGGGTGCCCGGCTCCCCGCCCAGGAGCGCCCGCCGAGGAGGATGCCCAGAGCGCACACAGCCCCGGCGCTGTCACTGCGCGCCCCGGCAGCGCCCCGCCCAGCGCAGCGGGGCGGAGAGAGCAGGCCACGGTCAATGGGGAAGGCGGGCTGGCTGCTGGGCGCTGGCTTTAGGTGAGCCTTGGGGGCGCAGGAGGGCCGGGAGAGACAGGGGTACCGCGGAGAGCTGCGCCGGGGCCGCGCCGAGAGGGCGGGATGCAGCGGGCAGGGTGCGCAGGGGGGATGCGGAGGGCAGGATGCGCCGCGCCGCTATCGCCATCGCCATCGCCATCGCCATCGCCATCGCCATCGCCATCGCCATCGCCATGGCCGTGCCTCGGCTGCCCCTCCTGACATGGCGCCGGGACCGCCAGGCTGGGGCTGGGACGCTCCTTTTCCCCCCCGGGATGAGGAGGAGCAGCCGCGCCCCCAGGCCGAACGGCCCTTGGGCGGCTCCGCTGCCCCCGTGTCCCCAGGGCCATCTCACCCAAGGGGGCTGTCGGCGTTACCGGGGCTTTGGGGGAAAAGCTGGCGCCTGGCACCGGCCATCTCGGGAATGAAAGGGGAAAAGTGTGGGAAAAGCGGCCTCGGGAGTGGAAAGGCAACTTCAGGTTTTAAAGTTCAGCAGCTTGTTAGTGCTTGGGAGTTCTCACGTGTGTGGTAAGAAATACATAGCCCTTTATATTTTTCCCTTGTCTTCGTGTGTCACTTTGGATTTGTCAAGGATGAGAAGAAGAGAATTCAGAATCCACTGTTCCAGAATCCATATACGCCAAATTGCCATGCCGGCAGAGCAGGGAACAGAGCTGAGCGATTCTGGATCCGCCTCTTAGAAGGAGGGCAGCCCAGGATGAATGCATGCTTATGCAATAGAGCAGCCAGACTGTTGTGCTTAAAACACCGAGTGAGTGTTGGGAACACACACTTTATCTGTCAGAGTGAGGCTTTTCCAAATGACTTGTTCTGATGCACACTTGGCATTGAATGGGAAAAAACAGAGCCTAGGGACTGAATCCATCAGCGTAGCTTTTTGAAAGAGGCATTAGGTACATAGAGTGTATGAAATTTGTTGTTGCCTTTCAGCACCTGCTTTGTAGTTGAGAGTTTCATTTCCGGGGCTAGAATAGAGCTGTTTTAGTGGTGAACACATTTGCATGAAGAAAATTGCATAACACCACAACTTACTATCTCTGAGCACAAAATTAATTTCCTAGAGACTAGGCTAAATTAAATTGGCTTGGGTATTCTCCTTAATGTAACAGACCCTAAATCTAGATCTATTTTATTTTCCTGTTTATCTTGTAGGACACAGAGGACTTTGGGATGAGAGGGACACTTGCCACAGGCAGTTCACAAAAATAATAGACATTTTTTAAAATTAACACTCGGACCTTTTCCTTCTAAAGCAAGGGACTGAACTTCATGGATTGCAGCACAAGAATTCAACTTCATTCTTTAAATTTCCAAGTTGCACCTGCCAGTGGATGCCACAAAGAGAGCAAGGCTGTCAGTCTACTTAGTGAAATAATTTTTAGTCCCCATTTTGAATCAGAAAAAAAAAATGATAACAAATTCTGAAAAGGTGAATTAACTACTACACGAAGTTCAAGAGTTTGGTTGAAGTATGAAATGATGAAATTCTGTTGAATAAATGCTCACCAAATGTTTGTCAGTCTTTCTGCTGAAGGATTGTTCTAAGTCACTTGTTTCCTCCAAATGCATGTCAACCTCATTCTTCTGTTAGTTTCCTTAAATGCAATATCCCTACAAACATGCAATATGATTTGGACTAGTATAGAACAGAATTGCTCTGGATTCTTCCCTAATCTGAGTTTCCTCCAGGTTTTGGAAATTTGTGCTTTTTGCTGCTGCCGTAGCATGAGGCATCTTCAGGACCTTCCCTAGAGAATTTCTGTGCAGGGCCAGATGGGTAAATGTATTTCCTGGTGAGATTTGTGGACTGCTGAGATGTAGTATAGACAGCTTTAACTTTGATGAAAAAGAAAATGTACAGTTAATCATGGCTTTGCATTCTAGGAAGTATCTCAGACCATGACAGAAGTGTTTTCTGTATTTTTTCCTTGAACTACAAAGTTTTAGTTACTGAATTTACTAACAATAAAAGTAATTGCTGAAACAGGCTAGATCTTCTTCTGATGTAGTATAGATGGTTTCTTCCCATATGCCTTAAGTCTGCCTCAATGCCTGGAGATTTGTTGCTATTAGGCTGCCACAGGCATGTTTTGAAAGAGGGCAGTGTGAGTTACAATGCACTAGGCAGGATGCACAAGTATCCCCACTGAAGGTGTCTACAGAAAGTTACACGCAACGTCACAGAGAAATACTGTTGCAAAGAGGGGGAAGTGCTCTCAATATTTTTCTTAGCAGGATTATGTCCTCATTCTAAGTAATGTCTGGAAAATAAGCATTTGGACAGTAGAATTTCCCCAACCTTCTCTTCATTCTGGTGGTAGCTTAGTGATAATAAAGTCACTAGAGGCTGAACTTGAGAGGTTAGAATATCTGAATGAGCCCTTGTTTTCTTGCAGATTCACTGCAGCTAATATGGTTTGTGTAGGTAGATTTAAATACGGCTTGTGAAGGTAGAAGGCCAGCAAAGAATATTTCTTAGGAAATTAAGTGACTGCAGCTAGTATTTTAAGGCCTTTCAAAAAACTTTGCGAAAAAATACATCTGCCTGTAAGGCCTTTAAATGGTAATATTTCTCTTTATCATTCTCCTAGTCCATGATAACTGCTTATTTATAACTTTTCTGAAGGTTTTTTTTTTTTTTTTTTTTTCAAATCTTCCTTAGCCTAGACTTGCCCAGACAGTGTGAACTTCCTCATGTGAGCTGCTGGCTGATTTTGAATACCCCTTCACCTCTGAGCTGGTTGAGGTTGCTCTCTGCCTTGCTGGATCAGACTCTTGGCTCATCTTTCATAACTGCTGAGGTCTTTCATAACCTCTGATCTTTCATAACCCCAAACGCTAGCCAGTTCCTCTCACATGCCTTTCGTAACCTACACAAATGCCACGTGTTTAATCTCGTTCACTTGGAATTGGCCTATCCTGATGAACCTGAAATACAAGTGTTTCTTGGGTGCTTTGTCTGCCTCAATCCTCCTGAGCCCCAGCCAGATTTGTGTGGATGTCAGACTTCCTTCCCTGAGACAATGAATGCTCAGTGGAGGGGAAAACCTGCTCTCTCTGACCTCAGAGGAGAAAAGGGAGCCTAGTCATGGATTTCCTCCTCTCCCGGGGTGTGAAGCCCTGGTTGACTTAGGTGTGGCTCAGCTGGGGGTGGTGGCTGTCTCCTTCCCTTCCTGTCCTGAGCTGCTGCGCAGTGTCCATCGCGCGGCTGCTCTGTGTGCCACACAGGGGTCCCCACCGGGGTCTGCTCAGAGCAAAACCCAGGTCACTCCGTGGGGAAGCTGCTGCAGCTGGAATTGGTTTAATTCTGCCTCAGCAGAGAGCTTGCCATTCTCGACTCTGACAGTAATTGCAGGCTGCAGTGATGCCATAAAATAGGTTGTAGTTTTGCAGAGAGAGTGTGACCTCGCTGTAGCTACCCGGCTGTCGATGTGGAATCCTCAGATGCCTTCCAGTGTGGATCTTCATCATTTCACGGGTTTGATGGATGATCTCTTAACAAGCAATAAAATGGGAGGACAAGTGTATAACAGCTTTAATAAAAAGAGAGGGGCAAGGAAAAAAAGGAAGAAATCTTTTGCAATTATTAGCCCGAGTGCGAAACAGCGTTTCCTCAGTGTGACAGCCAGAGGCTTGCTGTGCTGTTATTAAAGTGCACTTTGGTGGGAATCCATGCAGATGGCTTTTTTACCCAGCATAGGATTATATTGGATTAGTCATATAAAATTGTTGTTTACCATCTCTAGCTCCTTTCCCCAGAGGTTTTATCAGGAATCTGACAAAGCATGTAGTTTGAGCCTGCCTTTAAGAGGTAACCCAGATGAGCAGCTTTTTGTTTGTGTAAACTGCTACAATGTTGTAGTTTAATGTAATCCTAATGTTGCAATGAGAGATTTTATACCTGATAAAAGAGGCTGTTTGGCCTAGATTTTCCATTTGCCTACAAGAAGGGAAGTTAGATTGTAAGGATATGCTCGCTCTTGTTGCTGGACTTGCCCAAAAGCTGTGCTGGTCCCACTTCTGCTCCATCAGAGACAATCAGGATTTCCTAACACTGGCACTGTTTTTCATAATGCTCGCTAATGAGTCATTCATGGCATAATGCTTGATTAATGCACTGCTCTGAGTGGTGTGTGAGATACTTCCTGTGTTCCCTTTCTGTCATGCAGAGCCATACTCTGACCATCTTTCTTTGTGTTCAGAAGGCTCAGGGATCACTGCCTAGACAGGCTCCACATTTTCGCTCCTGCCACAAACTAATAAGTTGTCTTAAACATGCAATGCAAGGCTCTCCCTTTAGATCTACCCTGGGGGTTGGTTATAACAAGGAAATTTTTTTTCACTTTAAGGTCCGACAGATAGCTCTACTGGCAAAATGGCGTCCTTCAGTTTATTTTGGAGTTTTCAGACTGGCTCTGTCATCCTGGGAATCTTTCCCTTCCAGGAGGCATGGCTGCAAGAACTGTCCTGAGGTGTGAGTGCCTTTGATTTCGCAGTGAGAGATGTTTTTCTTCTCTGTAAGGGGTTCTGTGACAAGGTAACACAGTCTCAAGCTGTTACTCTTTTCCCTAGACCACTTCTGTGGGTGTAAAATAAAAAGGTATTTTTCCCTGGCCTCCTTGAAGGGAGAAGCAGCAGAGTGCCACATGCATGCCAGTATTGGTTTTTAATCCACTGAAAACACTGAACATTATCCACTGAAAACAACCTAGTGTTATAACTTGATGTTTCTGTCACTGAAGGGGATACAGAACTGTCAGTGTGCTGTGACAGGGATGCCTGTAGCCTAATTTGGTTTAATAAACATTGCCTCTAGTTTTGTCAGCTTTAAGATTAAATTGACTTTCTTATTTATTATGAGAAAATATTTTTTGTTTCCAGTTCTGCAAATGGTCCCCTTTAATCCAATCACGTCTTGGGTGTTTTTCCTCTTGATATGCAAAAAATGTTCATGAACTGAACTCAACTTTTGTTTTTAGCCAAAGTGGTTGTGCTGAGGCTTGGGAAAACCAGACTGCCTCTCCCTGTTTTAGGGAAGGTTCCTGAACACAAATAGGATTATTACTCTGTGACCAAAGATCTAAACAAGATGGGCAAGGGCCTTTTTCCCATGTTGGCCATTTTGTTCAAGGTTGTTCCATGATTTTTCAACTGGCATTTGTCTATGAGACTGGCAGCCCCAGCTGGCGACAGAACATACCAGGCAGAAAAATCACACAAGTTTTGCCATCTTCCAGCTTGAAATGGACTCAGGAAGAAGTAATTGCTGACACAGTGGGTGGATGGAATAAAGGAGATTAATTTGAGATTAATTTGGGGCAGGTGAAATTTGTACATGATTTAAAAAGGCATGTAGATGCCTTTCATAGGAAGGCATTTCATAGGAAAATTTCAATTCCTGGAAAATCAGATGAGGATGGTAGCTCTCTCTTGGGGTTGAAAGGACATGTATTGACCTTTAATCCTTGTAGAAAAAAGGCTACACTTGGGATTTATTGTAGGGTTGCATCAGGTAATCCCATGCTTATATATTTTCTGACAGATCAATGATTTTGGTGCACATGGAGCTGGAAAAGAGTGAAATGAGTCACATTTTTGCTGTTTGGCAGCAAGTAGGAGGCTTAGCACCGCTGGAATCAACGACATTTTCCTTTATGTGACCCAGCATGAAATGTGTCTTTGTTCATACCAAACAACACTAAAACAAAAGTGCAATAAAAAAAGATTGTGTTCAACAAACGAGCTGAATAATAGTGTAGGGAAATGTTTCTGCTGTCACTGTTTTACAGTGGAAAGTATCTTAGTGGCATTTCATACATTCACTGCCACTGGGTTTTTAAAAAATAATGTATTGTTAGGATCTTTGGAAAATTAACATTTCCTAATCAAGTACACATCAGTCTTTTATCATTTGTATAAACAATGGAGTTTTTAGTACACACATAGGCTAACGTTAGCTTTTTGATTTTTCAAATTCTGATGACCAGTGCTATGCACCAGCCTTGGGCCAATTTTACAAATTGATGGAGTGTCATTAATTTGGAAGAATGGATGCTCATTTGGAAGTGGAGCCTCTCAAAATGAATGTCAATTTTGAAGATGTTTGATCATAATGTGCATGATTAAAACAACAAGAGCTTTTTCCCAAGAGTTTCAAGATACAAGTAGGGGTTTTTTTGGTGTCACTTGGATGGATCGATGCTTGTTTGACAAAATCTGCATCCTACACAAACTCCTTACAGGTCTAGCTGCATAGTTGAGGAACCTGGCTATTGTCTGCTTCCTCCATCTCTCTTCAATTCCCCTGCCAGACATGGAAAAGTGGGAAAGTAGGGGGCTGCATGGCTTGCTTTCTAGGTCAGAAATCAGAAATTCTTGTTTCCCTTTTAGCTCTATTGGTCTATTTCCCAACTTTTTTGTGTTTTACTGGTAACAGTTTCCGAGTTTTGAAAACACTTGGGTCTTAAAAACTGTGCATAGCTGCATTGTCATCTCCTGGGTAAGCAGGAGAGCGCAGTGTGCCCAGAACTGGTTGTTGTGTTGCTGGAAGAGCTGGGAAAACTGGGTCTGCAGGTTTCACACATGAGAATCACAGAATGGGTCATGTTGGAAGAGATCCATCCCAGTGGGTGATCTGGTCCAACCTCCCTGCTCAAGCAGGGTCATCCCAAAGCACACAGCACAGGACTGGGTTCAAAGGGTTTGTGAATATCTCCAGTGAGGGAGACTCCACGACCTCTCTGGGTAACCTGTTCCAGTGCACAGTCACCCACACAGTCAAGTTCTTCCTCATATCCAGGTAGAACTTTCTGTGCATCAGTTTCTGCCTGTTGCCACTTGTCCTATTGCTTGGCATCACTAAGAACATCCTGGGCACCCCTGCTTTAAATATTCATACACATTGATGGGGTCCCCTCTCCGTCATCTCTTCTGGAAGCTGAACAGGCCCAGCTCCTTCAGCCTTTCAAGTGACCCAAGACTCATCATGGGCTTGTTTTCTCTGCTATTTCTGACCTACATTGTTCTCTGAGTGCTGCCTAGTGGTGCCTTTTCTATGCCTGCTCTGGTTTCTGCAGAAACCCTGAATTAATCTACCTGGGCTTTTTGTTTTACTTCTACACCCACAGTATTTAAAAAACCCTGAACAACCCCAAACCCCAAAAGCAAACACCTGGGTACCATAGGATTGTTAAATCCTATTGAGCCTTGCACATACTTTGTACAGTATTATTCCTTGATATTCAAGTGGTCTTGGCTTGTATGGTATAAAGTGATTTGGACTACTGACATTCCCAGCATTGAGGAAACAACTGTTATCTTACTTGTACTGTCTACAGTGAGATACTGGTATGCAGGATATGCTGGAGTCCACTGTACTGATCTCTCTCCACTGCACTCTTACACTTCAGCTTCTCTTTGTCACTGGAAAAACTATTTCTGAAGTAATTCTACAAAGTTTTGCAAAATATCAGAATCTCTATTATATCAGAGTGTGTTTTTTTTCTAAATCAGTAACATAGATTCATTGAAATGGTGGCCTGGAAGGGACTTTTTGTCTACTTCCTCTATGTCACTGTGCTGTGCCTATTATGTGTACCTATATTCAAAGTCACGCCTGATTATTCTGTGATCTGTTATTAAAATATATAGTGAGGAAGATCTATGTGTATTTTTCTCTTTGATGTCAAGAAATTTTCCCTCTCATCCAGCTGAAGGGATGAGAGATGTCTACTCTGTTACACAGAAACTTTATTGGTGCTCATTCTCCTCTGAAAGACACAGAAAACAATTACTACTGTCTTTTACAATAACTAAAGACAAAGTCAGTTAAAATTATTCTGATTTCAACACTTCCTGATATGCTGTATTTTTTTCTGTATGTAATTTTTATTCCTGTTTTACAGACTCCTCAGGACCTCACCTGAGATGTTGTTTGTGTGGGATAAATCAGAATAAAACTGAGTAACTGCATCTCAGGGTATTGCTACTTCATCTGAAGATGGGATTTCCCTTTCCCTCCAGCACCATTGCATTGCTGGCTGGTTTACTTTTTCCAAGTTTACTTTTTCCTTGCTGCTACTGTAGCTAGTTACATCTACCTGTCCTTTTACCAAGAAGTGACCCTGTGGTGTCCACAGTATGAACTGTCCATTGCTAATTCATTCCATGTTAGTTGCTGATTGGAGTAGCAATTTTGATGCCAGGCAATTTGGAGTCAAGGTGATTTGTGACAGGCTCCAGAAATTTGCAGTGTTGGGTGGCTCCTTCTATGGAACCAATACAGGAGTCTTCACAGGCAGGATTCCTGGCAGCAGGTAACATCATGGGCAAGTCCTTCCCTCACGTGGACTCTCAGGTTGCTGACAGCCTCAGAGCTGGGATCTTGTGTCCATTCAGCTCAGCACAGCCAAGGCTGAGCTGAATATAGACAAGGCTTTCACCTTTCACTGTGACCCCTGTGTGAAGTTCAAGAAGTTGACCGGATGGATGACCGGGTTGATTGAAGGAGGAGAGATGCCAGGCTGTGCCCTGGAGCCAGAGGTGTGCGACACTTCCCTTAATCTGATTACACCTCCAGTTCCTGCTCTCAGCCTACCCTGACCTGTCTCTTGCCATGTTTTTGGTGAACTGTCGACTCACAGGTAGGCAGTGATGAGCTCCTGTCACATCCACACCCTCTTCCCAGACACGACAGGCTGAGAAAGCTGGGGCTGTTTAGACCTCACAGCAACCTGCCAGTATCCAGGGGCCTGCAGGGAAGCCATAGAGGGATTCTTTGTCAGGAATGGTAGTGATAGGACAAGGAGTAATGGGTACCAATTGAAAGGGGAAATTTAGGCTGGATATTAGGAAGAAGTTCCTTACTGTGAGGGTGGTGAGGCACTGGAACACATTACCCAGGGGGGTTGTGGATGCCTCAGCCCTGACCAGTGTTCAATGCCAGGTTGAATGGGGCTCTGAGCAACCTGGTCTGGTGGGAGGTGTCTCTGCACAGAGCAGCAGGTTTGGGACTAGATGATCTTCAACCCTTTCAACCCTTAGCATTCTATGATTTTGTGATTGGTTGTGTGCAAAATTTGCCAGGCACTGCAGTCAGGTGGGCTGCATGGGCAAGATGAAGGGGCAGGTGACATCTGGCAACATTTCATACAAAAAAAAAAAGAAAAAAAGGAAATGTGATGTGCTTTAAGAAATGAGTGAGGGAAGACTTTGTACTAAGACAGGAGATGCAGAAAAGAAGACCAAGATTTGAGACCTAGTGAATGAGAGAGGAACAGGAAAGGTTTTAAACTGCCACTAACAAAGGCTTGGAAGACCATCAGGTAATAATCACTGTTTTGGGTCAGTCTTGCTGTGATAGCTGGTCTTCCTGTGGCTGGTGAGTGCCTGCTGTTGGTATGGTGTCTGTAAGGTCCAGTCCTGAGGGTGGAATGCTTTTGTCCTGCCTGTGTGCCCTGCAGCCTGGTTTGCCAAAAAGACCAAAAAAATAGAAAACCCAAATCACGGAATCACAGACTGGATTAGGTTGGAAGGGACCACAGTGGGTCATCTGGTCCAATCTCCCTGCTCAAGCAGGGTCATCCCAGAGCATAGGACACAGCACAGGATTGTGTCCAGGTGGTTCTCAAATTAACTCCTGTAAGACTCCACATCTCTCTGGGTAACCTGTTCCAGTCTGTGGTCACTCCACAGTAAAGAAGTTCTTCCTCATATCGAGGTGGAGCTTCCTGCAAGTCAGTTTGTGCCCATTGCCTCTTGTCCTATTGTTTGGCACCACCGAGAAGAACCTGGCTCCATCCTCTTGGCACTCTCACTTCAGGTATTTAAACACAAAAGGCAAAGCCCAGCAAGCAGCAGCAGTAACAAGCACCACCAAGTCCAGGGACACAGTCCCTGCTCCGCAGGGTGCAGCAGCATCACCAGGCACCAGCCGCCATCTCCAGCCAGGGGGATGTCACTGGGACAGCCTGTACCTGTTGTGATGAGGGGAGATGCAGAACCTGCTTTTGCAGAGATCCCTCACTTGGCGTATGTTGGTGTATCCGTGCAATCTGTGGCCAGCAGAGTTCTTAATCCCCCCTGGTCGGTGCCTGTTACTCACGGAAAGTCACAGAATCAGAGAATATGCTGGGATGGAAGCACCCAGCAGGATCATCGACTCCACCTCCTGGCCCTGCGCAGGACACCCAGAGAATCACACCCACCCACTGAACCTGCGTGTAACACTAATGGCAGTTTGAAAGGGACTGAGGTCCCTTTTTCTCGCCGGCTGCGGAGGCCCGCGGGTGCGGCGGGTGCCGGAGCACGCACGGCCGCCTCGGGCCAGCGAGAAGCTCCATTGCCGGCCCGCAGCGACGGCGGCGGCGCACTCTCAACGCGCGGCAGGCGCTCGGCTCTGACGTCCCTGCTCGCCGCCTATCCCGGTGCCCATCCCGGCCTATCCCGGCCCATCCCGGGGCCCCTCCCGCCTAGCCCGACCTATCCCGCTCTACCCGGAGACCCATCCCGGCCTATCCCGAGGCTCATCCCGCCTAGCCCGGGGCCCTTCCTGGACCATCCGGACCTGGCTCGGCCTATCCGGGGACGCATCCCGGCCTATCCCGCGGCCCGTCCCGGCTTGTCCCGCCCGCTGCCCCGGCGCTGGCCATGGCCCTGCCCGTTGTACACAGGTGCCTCCAAGTGAGTGCGGCCCCGGCTGTCGGGAGCTCGGGCCCAGGAGCGCCCGGGAGGGCGCGGGAGGCTCGGCAGGCTCGGCTGGGCCGGGTTTGCCTTCGGCGCCGGGCTGAGAGCGCAACGCGGGGCTCGGTGCTGGCCCAGGGCATCGGGTGTACTCAATACCCTA
>VWYP01006736.1:398247-481471 GCA_013400435.1 Pycnonotus jocosus
TCACCTACCTTATGATGTGTTAAACCCCAAACACTTTGTACAAACCTGTAATTTAATACGGACAGGAAGCTGTACTTAGAACTATGTAAAGTGTAACAATTTCCTTTTAAATGGAAAAGTACTGTGGAGACAGAATCCATTTCTCTGGTGTGCCTTTACACTTCCTTGCAGCTGGTAATGAGCCATGGCTGTAAACATATCAGGATAAAGAAACATGAACCAACCCCCTCTGCGTTTACAAATTAGGAGTTTCAATAATTTTAATAACTCCTTTAGTCTGCAGAATTTAACCCTTGTTTGAGGAATTCGGGAGCACAGCAGTTGCATGTGTGCAGCTTTTCCACAAGGTGGGGCAATAATGCTGAAGCTGATCTTGGCTTAGAGCAGACCTCGGAGCAGTTTGTTCTCACGGCTGTGTCCCCATGGCTGCACTTGTCTGCTGTGTGCCCTGTTACCTCCCGACACCGTGCAGGAACCCGATGAGGGAATGCAATACTGGGTGTGTGGAAAGGTGTTTGAGTCTCAGATTCAGGCAGGGAAGGCCCAGTGCCACTCTGTGTTTGGCACACGTGCCCTCGGGCTGTACTCACTTGTGGAAATGTGAGATTCAAAACCTACAGGTTTACACTGGTTCCCTTAATTAAGCAATCATTATAAATGTTTAATGAAAAATTCTGAACAGGTCTGGAAATGCTTGTGTCTATTTTAGGAAGAGCTCTGAGCTTTGTGAATGCTCAGTATAAAGCTGTTGGTTATCATGCAGATGTGGGGTCCTCAAGATACGTACTTCAGCTGTTTAAAAAATAATTATTAAGGAACATCTCCATGTCTCCTTTGATAAAAGAGGACAGCAGAATTCTTGCATGCAGATTGTATGTCTGGTATCCATTAACTGCAATAAGTGGCACTACTAATGAAATATTCCAAAAGAAAATATTGTATAATAAATCTGTGGTATAAAAGCAGCTTAATTTGCCTAAAGAGAATTAGTTTTTGTTTTACTATTGACTAGTATCTCTTAAGTGAAGGCATTCAGCTCATTTTTGTCATTTAAACAGACTAAATTGAACTGGGGATGTATCTCACGCTGAATGTATGACTAAATGGGTATGAATCTTGTGGCAGAAGTTAAGTTGATTCAAAATCTACAGGGAAATCTTCTATTAAGAATAAAATCCTGTTTTGTGTGTCAGAGACCAGAAAGTACAAAACGAAGCTTGTTCAGGGCAGTCACCCAAATGCAGTGCTGTTCTGGTTTTCAGTTGTTCTGAAGAAATCCAGTGTCTCAAATTTTGTCTCTAAACTGTGTGGGGAGAGAAGCAAGTTCTCCTTTCCCTCAGAATTCAGTTTAGTGATGAACTGCTAACATTCCACTAGAATACAACTTAAGTATCCATTAAAATAGGAAAAAATCTTGAGATGTAAGCATGAAGCATAAGGTACATTGTGCTACCTAATTAACAGCTGTATAAAGGAGCCAACCAGGCAGAGACATGGCTGTGGTACAGATACTCAGAGGAAGATTTAGAGCACATGATTTCAGGAGCTATTACATTCTGCTGCTTTGTTGAGCTGTGTCCAACTTAGGAACACTTGCATTTTATAAAATTAAGTTTATCCCACATGTGTGCATGAACAACATATGCCTTCCTGTCCTGCCCCACTTCTCCTTGCCCACTCCCTGGTATTTTCCAGCTTTGTCCTAGTGAACAGTGTAGCCATGGAGGGTGATGGATGTGCTGTCTGCCGTACCTCAGAGGCAAAACTTGTGGCTCTTTCTCACAAACTGAACTGCTCCCAGCAGGTAAGAGATTATTAAAGATCTGATTACAGCCAGCAACTGCCACATTGGGAACACTGATACTGTAGCACAGTTAGGATACAACCAGACTCTCCTGAAAAAAATCTGCTTCCAATTCACATTGCAACTTGTTAGCAAGTCTTTCTCCCCCTCATATCCCTCTTCTCCATGTTTACTTGACTATTAAGTGTTGCTTTGCACTAATGGTGTCCACTTCCTTGTCAGTGCTGCCAAGAGGGTGTCATTTCCTCTGTTCCATGGAATGGCGGAAGTTCTGTAACCCTCCCTTTGACTCCAGATACATAATCCGGCATTTATATTTATGGATAATATTCTGTTTTATAGCCTTCAAGCATGTTCTTTTAGTTTCCTGAGTCTACTGCAATCCTTTCCTCATAGCCTAGTAGTGTTTTAATTGCATTTTTTCCTTGTATCAAATTGCTTCTTGTATTTCCTTCCTCTTTCCCTTTTTCATTGCCTGACTGGATGCACAGTAAGCAGCATGACTGACTGGGCTGGCAGTCAATCAGGAAACCAGCTCCCAGTGGAAAAAATTGCCACATTCTATCTCCCTTGGGCTGCCCTCAAACTCCTTTGCCTTGTTGGTGCAGAGATCCTGCTGCTGCTTTCTGCAGTCACAGAGAGCACAGCTGTATTTACAGCACGTACAGAATGGGGACTTTCACCAGTCCACAGCAGAACTCTTAGGAGTTCATACAGTGGGTAGTATTATCTCAGCTAAACTGCTTAACAAAAAACCAAAGGCAACAACAACCCCACCCTCCCTAACCCCTTAAAACCTAGCTATTGCTTAATTACCTTCAACCCTTCTGTGGCTTGATTTTGTTCACAGAAACCAAATTATTCCAACAAGAGATGCAGTGATGTGGAAAAGCTTCCAGCTTCAGAACCCATCCTTTTACAGGTGGGGTGAGACAACATATTGACATGTTGTTTTTGTGGATTTATTACTGTTCCAGAAAGGCTGGATCATTAACAACTAATCCTTGCTTTTAATTACTCCCAGCATTACCCTCTCTATCGGAAAAGTGATGCTGAATGCACTGGAGAAGATTCTGCTCCTCCAGAGGAGAAAAACATCCCCTTTAAAGAAAAGTATGATGTACTGTCCCAAGAGGCATCACAAAAGGTTTGATTTCTTGGGAACTTGTGTGGCAGTGGGTGGGTGAGAGGGGGACACAAGTGTAGATTTAAATAGATTAAAAAACTGTGGTAAAGGTGTTGGCTGAGACGAACAGAGCACAGCTGCTCCTGTCTTAATGAGGTCTGGGAGACCTCAGCCTGTTAGATCTGTTCCCCTGAGGATCCTCACGATCATGGCCTTGGTCCTGCCATGTTTGCCACGTACAGTCTTGGCACTCCTAAATCTGCTGTGGTGCCATTACTGCCACTTCAGCATTCTGTACTTTCTGTACTGTATAAATTATTGACACACCTGGTAGGAAGCCACAACATGCTTCCAACCCTTGGAAAGCATCACTTTTGCTGAATTGGTAATTACAAGAAAATTTAAAGTATTCCCTAAAAACGTAATGGTCATTATTTCTTTCCTTCTGCATAAATGTCTTCACTCAAAGATTGTCAGTACCAGATTCTTCCTTAGAGAAGAAAATAGCATTGCTTTGCTAAACTCAAAGTTTTTCTCTTTGTGATATCCACAGCATGCTGTTGCCTTTGTTCTCCTCATCTGTATGAGAAAGAAAAGCAAAAAAAAAGCCCAGTACTTGGGATCAGGGCCACATGGGTGTGACTGATATTGCAATACCAACAGATTTCTTACTGGAAAACAGAAGTTTACAGAAAACACTGCAAGAATATGAGAATTGCCATAATTCTCTGTTCAAAGGAAAAAAAAGGTTTTTAAAGTTCAATTTCTTTTTATCTGTGACTTAATTTTTGTGCTTTACCATTTTGTGTTCTAGCTGCTATGGTGGTTTCAGCCCCGTTTGATTCTCAGTGGGCACACTCATAGTGCTTGTGAAGTGCTGCATGCAGGGAAAATTCCAGAAATCAGTGTCCCATCATTCAGTTGGAGGAATAGAAACAATCCTAGTTTCATCATGGTAAGTTTTAATTTTTTTTTTATTTTTGTCAGATAACTTTCATAGATAAATCAACATGGCAGTCAGCTATATTTTAAAACTGATTCTACCTGTAAAAACGAAAATAATAATAAAAAAAAATTTGCCTACCCACCCAACCCACTCAGTACACTGCATCCACTTTATAAAGTACATCTGTGGGAGCCACATGTTCTGTGTGGTACAAAGCAATGCTGTTAAAGACCTAATTAGCATCTGGGTACATTTTCTTAGAAAGAGAGTGTGCACTGTAAACTATTGACTTGTAAAAATAATCAGTATTGTGCACTGAACAGTAGAAAGACCAGTTTGGCTTGGCTGATTTACCAACTGTGAAAACAAGACTGTATCCACCTCAAACCCTTTTGCACGGTGATCATGGTTTTCAAACGTGTGCCTTAATGCAGTGAAAGTGTTTGTGACGTGCCCACAGTCTGCCTCCTCATTGCCAGTTCACATTTTACACAGGGTGTTGGTTATGCTTGTGCAGGCAGTTCCAGTGCTCAGTATATCCTTAAGAGGTAAATCAATCAGTTCCTCGGTTCAAAAATAAAACAGAACTCTTAGAAACTTGGAGTAAGAAGCAAAACCTACAATCTGTTTACAGAGTAGTCTGTGACTTGGAGGGGGAAATCTTTTATATGTGTTTTACTGCTGTTGAGTTTAGGCTGCTTAATACACAGGTAACCCCATATGTTTAAACTCATTTTATGCAACTGTTAATATTTGTTGTTGAAAGTAGTTCCATTTATTCCATATTCCTGAGAGTAGCTGCCTTCAAACTACACACACGCTCTGCACACGCCAGACAGCGCATCTTTACAAAAAAACAAGAGGTTGGCTAATTAAAGGTGCAGCCTCTTCACTACTGTTTTAACTCCTCAGCCTTCATTTGCTGTAAACTTTAAACTGCAAAGTCAAGCCAAAACCCAACAAAGTTCTTTGTTGTTGAAGTTCCTATTCCTAATTTGGATTAGCCAATGTGTGTTTTTGCAGCATGTACTGGGTAAGGAGGAGGGCTTGGGGGAGGAAGGGGCACATTCACAAAACCTAACTTTAGCCTGGAAAGGCTCCTTCCAGGTGGAGTTACAGCAGCTAAAGTTAGGCTTCTCTTGAAGGCAAATCAGATGAGGAGCCCAGCTCTCTGTTTAGGCTAGATGGGAAGATTGGCCTCTGGGCTAATGTTGGCCTGGTGAATATTCCAGTTAGTGCCCAGCACCACAAGGTACGGACTCTTCAGCCCCCTGAAGAAGGCACTGGTACTAGGAAACTGGCCTCAACCCTTGCCACCCAACATAGGGATTTAGAAATTGGAGATCTGACAGCTGTGGTGTTCACTCCTGATTCAGAATCCACTGTAACACAGCAAAGTGACAGTCTTCATTTCTTTTCCAGGGCAGCATAACACCAACTGACTTCTCCCTCCAAAAATGCTTCCTTCCATTTGAGAGCAGAGTCTTCACTATCTACTGTGCAGCAGGTGCTCTGCTTGTGGTCCTGGTACTAGCTCATGTTCAGCTTCTCACTCCACCGTTTTATTTTGCTCAGCGTTTAATCAGTAAGCATAAAGCAGTATGAAGAGCCAGACATCTGCATTCAGTCACTGAAATACCAAAGCTGAGAACAGTCAAACATCAGACTATATTCATGCCAGCAAATGACCTAATTTGATTGCTAGTCTGAAGGCAGGTTGCATTTACACATACCATAGAAGTCCTATACAGCTGATATGACTACTACAGGATAAATAATTAACTGAAATGAACGTTTCATGCTGTACAAAAATACTGTATTCGACAATCAAATGAGTCCTTTTCCTGCTATAATTTTTGTATCAAATATGTATATTAAAAGTGTAACTGTACATTATGTAAATCCTATAGCCTTGTCACTTGTCTCCACTTGTGTCTTACCCTGGTGGAGGCTGAATCTTGCAAACTGGAAATGTTTCTCTGTTTTATTGCTGCATGGCCCTTCAAATGTCATACTTGTGTTTGTTAGGGTCAGGCAGAATCTGGATGCATCAGCACTCAGAGATGCAGATTTCCATAACCATTTTAGGGTGTCGTGTGTAAGGGACTGTGGTTTGGGACAAGAAATCGTCTGGTTCCTGACACAATAAATTGTTTGCTGACTATAATTTGCAATTACCCATCTACCAGACAACAAGGGGAAGAAGCTCGAGGATCCAGTTTGCTGATACACACTTGAAAACTGCTTAAAAAAAAATTAGGGTGACACCTCAAGCTGCTGCTATCAAAAAGATGTGCTATGATGAGCTTAAAAAAAGAGGGCCCTATTGCATCCCAGAGATCTGTGTGGTGAGGGGCCCTCCAGTTGCCAATCTCCTGCAAGAAGGAAGGTCAAATATAGCTGCAGTAACATTATCCTATGCCTCAGCCCTCAGTCTACAGCCAGGGATAGGAATGTGCCTTATTTTGCATTCCACAAGTTCTATTGGCTTCAGTGTAGTGTCACATTTTGAACTGCACTAGCTCCTCTGTGGGGAGGCAGAAGCCACCAGCTGTGCCACAAACATAAAATCTGAGATCAGCATCTCCAGTGTGTGGGGGAAGGTGGGACAAACCTACTGCTGCTCCCCACCCACCCCATAAAAAAACAGAGGGACTACTTTACACCAGGACCAGTTTTCCTGCTGCTGTTCCTGCAGAGGCTGGGAGCTCTAACGTGAACTCCTGGGCTGGGGTTAGTTGAAAAAAAATACTATATTTTGTTATTCATTCTATTACTTTCTTTGGCATGAGAAATAAGAGAATTTTGGGAATTTTGTTTAGTGTTATTAGCTATTAGCTGTTATAGCTACAAGCTATTATTTAGCTTATTCCACCCAGCCTTTCACTTTTTGGGAAATATGACTAAATTGAACATACAGATTTCTGGGAAGAAGAAATGGTCATATTATAGTATCTAAAATGGGATTGTTTTATATTCAACTGGAAACAAGTTCTCAATTGGACTGTAGTCTGATTTTCAAAAGATGGTTGATTGGGGTTTAAAACTAATAACAATACAATAAAAAGTTAATAAAACCTGCTGATTTATATGCCAGTGTGGGGAGTATGTTAGCTCTTCATCTCTCCCTAAATTTAAAATGAAGTGGGGGGGAATGGTCTGAAGTGTGGTAGAACATTCTATGAAGTAATGTAGTCTAACACTTCTCTAGGTTTCTGTTATTGCAACTGTAATTTTAGACATTTGTACAGGTTATCTTGGACACAGGAAAAGTATATAGTCACAGACATAAAACACCTATGTATAAAATATAAAGCAGTGTTATAGTTACTAAAAAGGACATGCCTTATTGCTACAGCAATTCTTGCTTTTTATATATTGTACTGTACCACAACTTGTTTTGAGAATGTCATTTGCATAAATTATTCAAGTTTGAGAAATATTCACACATTTTGATTCTACAATATTTAAAATAAAATAATTTTCTAATGTGTCTCTTTATTAAAAGAGAAATAAAAATGTCATCTTGTAATTCTCTTAGGCCAGACACAAGGGTTTATACACCTTTTTTTTTTCTTATCTTCTTTCTCGCTATTTACTTGCACAATGAAAGCCGCTGTTGGTACAAAGATTGAAGAGCTCTATATAATGGTGCTTTACACATTCACAATCGGTCTGTGCAATTGTGAAGTTCTATGAATGACCAAAGAATTACCAAACATATTTTCTAAATATAAAGGACAAAAAAAAAAAAAAAAAAAAAAAAAAAAAAAGGAAAAAAAAAAAAAAAAAAATCCTTGTTTCCCATTAAAACAACACCAGGTTGCAATTTGGACACTTGAATGAATTCCAATGTTTTAAAGCTGAGACTTCAAAAGAGAAAGGCATGTTTGCTGCAACATCCGGTGACTGTAATACCTTACTTGGAAAGGTAAGTGGTTAATTTGCATAATTTATAATTTTTATACTAAAGAGCATTTTTATATAAACCAGAAAAAAACCCCTAAACTCTACAGATAAAGTTCTTACCTCCAGTCACTGCTGCAGGTAAGGTTGACATCAAGCTGTACAGCGCAATCAAAAACATACTTACATCTTAGCTCATTTTACAGGTACAGCCATAATCAAGGCACAAAGATCTTCTACAAGTATTTTTCTTCAATAAAGTTGTACAAAATAATATTACATTTTACAGTCTGTACAATATAATAAACCAGCAGTAAAACAAAAAAATATATATAGGGAGAGGACTGTTGTCCAAGAATGATCGGAACTAAAAAGGATCATTTGTGGACAGCACAAATAACATAAGTGAGGGTGGTAAATTTTCTGCCTAGATGCAACAGGCTGAAAAGTAGCTGTAATTCAAATGCCTGAGGTGTGCAGAGACACTTAGCTCCAAAACCCCAGAAAAATTGCTTTGTCTTCACTGTTCCTCTCATTATCTACTCTACTTCCTGTGCCAGTAACGGCTTAAAAGAGGAGGTCACTTTATCAGTTGACCTGCAACTCAGAAATGCTAAAAATTGTGACAGAGTAATAAATATTGTGGTGCTGCTACATTGTGTGTCTACTTCCTCAACAGTATTTAATAACCTGATACAAAGTGCATTAATCTTTTTTTCACCCATCAAGTACTCTTCAATGTCATGTTAAAAAGGAAACCCACACAGAGGGATAGGTATGACTTCAGTGTCATCCAGCTGACATACCGGTCTGAACTGAGGTTAACCCGCTGGAAAAAATTTAGCAGGTCACGTTCAGTTTAAAGAAAACAAAACCTAAGGGAACAGAGGTAGCCAAAGGGCTTAGTGGAATGACGAAGAAGTGGCATGTCAAAATAAAGCACAAAAATAGTCCCAAAAAGCATGAAGGGAAAATAACCCAAACTCGCTTCAAATCAGCTTTAAGGTTAAACAATTAAAAGTAAACAAAGTGAAGAGACTGACATTTCTATAGTATATTCTTCCACCCTGTGTGGGGTAGTATCAAGAGAAAGAGTAAGGAGCAAAGAATTTAAAACCACAGGTTCCACGGTGATCCCCCTCACAAGAGTTCGTACTGGCGGAGGTGCATCCTCTGGATGATATCTCGACAGTCGTTGAACACTCTGCGGATGTTTTCTGTGTCCACTGCACACGTGAAGTGTGGGTAGCAGTAATGCCGCCCGTCTCCGCTCGCTGTACTTATCCTCTGCGGAAAGAGGGAGGCAAAAGAAAAAAGGATCAGGTGCCATGCTGTGAGAAGTTTGACATCTCAGCAGGCTACAGACCCGTGGGGAACCACGAACCCTGGGAAATCTGTACAACATAGATCACTCGAAGTAAGCAAAGAGAAGGGAGGGCTGTGGTCTGGTCAGTCTGAATGACAGATTTGAAATGAAGATTACAAAACGTTATGGACACTGTTCCAGGGTCAGGATAGGAGTCTTTTGCGGGAGCCACCGCTGCCACCCTCAGCTGCACAGTCTGTGGCCATTTGCGCATCACTGTGCAGCCAAATCTGTGCTGCTGACAGCTGTGCAGCCTGCCGTGCAGCTGCCCCAGGAATTGCCTTCTCTTCTTTTTTTGGTGCCATCATGTGGCGAGTTCTTGAACTCTTGTTCACAAAACCCAAACCCTCGCAGCTGCGGAGCCAGCAGTGGCAGAGGACAGCATTCTACTGCTTCAGCTTCTTGTGTCAGGGTCCCTTAAGTTACCTTCACTTAGAGCACTTATTAAGCCAGCTGAAGGCTTGATATCATCACTGCACCCAGAATTTGGTGGAATTATCACCAGAGTGGCTGTGTTCACTGAGAATAATGAAACATGCACAAATCCAGTAAGCATCAGACCATGCAAAATGACATCTTCTCAAGGCTACAGCACGACTTTTAACTTCTGACTTAAAGCTCCAACATCACTTTGCCCATGGTTATCTCGTTAAAATTCCCCAGGATCTTAAAACATATATTAAAAAAAAATCCTAATTTTTGTTATGTATTACTATAGGACTGACAAATATAAATCCATTCTAGATCATTATCTTGCCGAATATAAATGAAATGTCATGAAAGCAGAAGGTCAGTTTTTAGGATAATTATTTTTATAACTATTTTCCAAATTTTATTATAAATTACTCTGGCTAAACATCAAAAGACAGTATTCTATCTCACTCTGGCTACACCATACATTTTTTCATGCACAATTTATTTTACATGTAGTTTTGACCTTTTAAATACCTGAAGGTACAGATATGCAAAACTATAGACATCTAGAAGCCATGAGTGACATAATTAGATCAACAAGAAGTTGCAGATTTTTTTCCCCAGGTAATTTTGGTAATATCACACATTCAACACTGATTACACAGGGGTGTTCATAAACAGTCTAAAAATTATTTTCTTACCATGCTACTTTCAATACCTAGTTCAAGGCTTACTCTCATGAAAAATACTAATAACTCTGCTTGTGTTTATCAAGCACTGATTTCACTCATGTATGTAGCAATAAGCTGCCCACAGTGTCCTGGTTACATACACAGCATGCTAAAGGATGTATTTTCAAAGTATTAGGGGGCTGTCTGTTTTTGTCACCTGACAGCTCTTGCAGTCCTCTCATTTGAAGATAAATGCAGAATTGTCACCTCTACTCAAAACTCACTTTGAATAGTAGTGTGTTACTCAGCACCAGTTCACAGGGGAAAAAAAAAATCCCTGGGACACTGATGAAAGAACCTTTGCTTTCCAGGCGGGAATATTTAATCCTGGCACGCCTACACTGCAGGGGTCAGGATGACATGCAAATTCGAGGAAGCCTGGTCTGTGTGTTTGAACAGCAGCTCCTTCACCTCCCAGATTCAGGTTTTGTAAAAACCAGCAGGACAGGAACCAGAGGGGCCATGCCACTGTTCTGACTGGGGATGTATTCAAACAAAACATCAGCACCTGGAGAGCCCTGTGTGCAAAAGACCAAACCAGGATTGGGGCGCAGCCTCACCGAGGAGTGCACACACACAGTGCTGCCAGGAAGAGTCTGGGAGGAGAAAGGACGTGTCTGAGCTGAAAGGCAGAGGATTTCCCACAAGATACATTTCCAGGACTGGGAGATGCCCTTGCCAGCCCAGCCCTGAGGTGCAGGCACTGGCTGGGCCCAGCCATCCCTCCCATGCTGCTCCCTGATTGAAACCTGACGGATCCCAGCCCTGCTGCCCAACTCTGAGGGGCCACAGCCCCCACACCAATCCTGAAGCAATGAGCTGACATCTTTTGCCTTTCTAATCCTATGTAACAATAGTTATTGGAAACATGGTCAATTTTAACCTCCTACTAAAATTCATCAAAATTACAGGCTTCAAATTTGCCACTACCATTCCTACAGCCAGGTGGTGATTCTCACGTATATCTATGGCTTATGCAGACCTGCTACCATGATAAAAATCACAACAAAGCATAATAAACACAGGTTTCTTGCAATCATGCCTAAAAATTTAACAGAGTGTGGCAAGGAAAAAGCCATAAATCAAGCAACTTGGGAAAGAAAGTATAAAGCAAAGCCAAGGCAGACACAGGTAGAAAATACAGGCCTTCTCCTCCTGGCACCTGGCTAAGGCCATCAGATCCCTGCCAGTCTGTATTTCTCCTCTGCTCTTTATCACTCCCTCTCTGAAACCTCAGCCTTTTGTGCCTGACCCCATGGAACTGGAAGTGACCATTTCTACTTGGCCTTCTCCCACCTCACCCTCTCCAGGCACGGCCACGTTACTCAGAGCACAAAGCCAGGAGACAGAAATGTTACAGAGGAGATGCTCTCTGCCAAACCTGCAGCAGTTGCAGGGAAATGAGGGAGAAGCTGTTCTGGCCCCATGCCTGGCAAGCCCCAAGGAGTGCCTGGCAGCTGGCAGGTGCTGGCCCCAGCACAAGAGCTTCCCTTGCCCCCAGCACCCACAGGGGTTTCTTATGTGGCTGCACTGCCAACGCCCCCTGCCCTCCCTGCTTCATAGGTGGCCTCCTTCTGTACTGCCAGTGAGTCATGGCAGGTAAGGACCTCGCCCTGGATGTGTTTTTTTAAATCACAAAAACAGATAAAGGTGGGGAGTTTCACCCTGACTTCTCTGTAACTCATCTCTCAGAGCCACTCTCCTTCCAGGCTAGATAGCTTCACCTGCTTCACAGGATTCCAGCACTACCACAGGAGAGATCTGCCCTGAAGTGAGTTTTTTGGTAACTCTTATGTTAACACAGCGCAATCTGACATTTTTCCTCAGGATCCAGAAGGCTAAGGCAGCAACTGGAAATCCCCAAAGTGTGAATACAGTTAACTGCTTCTTTCTTACTGCAGCTGTAAATCCTAACAATGCTCGTAAATGCATAATGGCTTTAAAATTCTTAATTCTAACAACTCAATTTGTTATCTCAAACACACACATATATTTACTACCAGAAGGGCATGATGGATGAGCTTTGGTTTTGGTCTCTGTTACTGCTCTGCACTGTGGGAACAACTCAGAATGAGTGAAGCCACAAGTGATACGGGATTAAACTCTCTGTTTCTGGCAGCAGAGATGGGCTGTGATTGCGTGCCTGACAACTGCTTTCACCTTCAAAATGTAAACACCACCTCTTCACTCCAGCTATGGAGGAAACCTTAAGTGCAAGAAAAATACGACTAGACAAGGAAACTTTCTTATGTTGCTTCAGTAGGGCCATGATGCCAGTCCAAAAGTGAGGCAAACCTCCTAACTGGCACACCAAAAATCTTATTTAAGCATAAAATCTGCCTTAAAAAAAAAAAAAAATCCTGCTGTCAGCTGACCACTGCCAAACTCCTCGAAGGAATGCAGGATAAAAGTAAGAAAGCCTATTTGTTTATGCATGGATTGTACGTGACTATTCTAAGCACTAGCACTTACTGTGTGACACTTTGCATGGCAGGTGACTTTACATAAAATGGGCATAAAAATGTGCAGCACTGAGGAAGGTTCTGCAAGATGGGCAGCTGAAAAGAATTAGGGAATTGCCAGACATTGTCCTCTCCTTCTAGCTTTCTGCAAAACCCCATCAGTTTTCCCTAAATAAACTATGCCATCTGTCAGTATTTCCTATGATAGCATCACACATAAGATGGAAATTACTCACTAAAAACTCATCCCGGATGAAGAACTTGGCTCTTGTGACTTTGGGGTCTTCTCCTGCATCTGGTGTTGCTGTTCAATTAAAAACAAATGACATCAGAAACATGAAAACCAAATAATCATCAATTTGTAACAAAAGATTTAATAAGGACAAAGTAGCCCTTCAGTACAGAAACTGAAATGTTAAATACTAGAGGAGATTCCCAGTAGGTAATTCTAAAATGAAGAGTACTGTAAAACCTGACTATGCACACAACATATTTTAGGAACCTGAAAATTGCTGAAATCGTTGCAACAATGTCATTGGTCATATCACAAAAAGGCTTACTCACATCCACAAGTTTGTTCATATAGATATAAAACAAGTGGGAGATAGGGCTTAGCTTTTATCAGAAAATATAACTAGAAAAAGCAGCTGAGCTGTTCAGTTTCTGTTGCAGAATAGTGTCTCCTGAAAAAAGCTTGTGCAGGCAGGAATGTGGGTTTAAAAATTGTTAGTCCAAGATTACACTTGGAAGAAAATGATAGCATTGAAAGATCTTTTGATATATATATAAATGTATTTTATTTCCAGGCCCCAATTCAGCACAATACTTCAGATATATTGCCCACCAATTGGGACTTGGATTAAATTCTGGTTGAGCTGGAGACTTATTGGTCAGTATTAACTATTTGTCAGCAGATGAAGTTGTCACTATCTAGGCCATGCAATGACTGTATTTACTCTCAGTGCAAAAATGCAGTGAAGAGATAATCTATTTATTTCCTTTCAGTGTTATCTCTCATCTAGGATACCAAAATCAGATGCTTATAAACATAATATTGTAAAGGGCAGAATTTATCAGAATATGGAAATTTTTTTTTACCCATAGTAAAATTTTTATTTTTATCCATAGCTGGGAGTAAAAATAGAGCAGCTGCACAATCCACAGCATATTGGAATTCAGTGCTGCTGCCCTTAAATAATGTCAGTTGAAATTGAAGAATAAGTGAACAACTACAGGTTAAAAATAGAGAGCTGCTTCATGTGTGAATATTCTGGATCACTCTAGATACCCATTGTGAAATACCAAAAGCTACTTTTTTGTGACAATTGGCTTATTATGAAAAAAAATGCTGAAAATGCACTCAAACTCTGTCTATGTGGTGTATGTTTGAGAACGGGAAATTGGGGTGATCTGAATAAGATTTCTTCTGAAAGCCCTTAGCATTACAAAACATGCCAGATCAACACAGATTTTAGGACAGTTCATTTATCCTCAAAAGCTGAAACTTAGAATCACACTCACAAAGTTCCAGACCTCAGTGAAGGCCGAAAATAGCTTATCACCACCTTCGCCTCTGTGACCAGGGCTGTTGGTGGTGGGTGGTGGAGAACGAAAGCCTTTTCCAATGGGTGGCTGCAAGCACCACGCCAGGGACAGCACTCAGGTAAGGCAGAGGTGAGTAGTCAGAAAGTTTTACCACTTTTGCTAGACAGAACTGAGACCTTTAGGGAGCTCTGCCTGGTATACACCTGGCACAGTACCAGAGTTTGCCTCTGCAGTATATTACTGTGGTGGAGGAACCATTGCCCTTCTTGAAGATAAGAAACTGACTGCTCCATCACCACAGCTCTGTTCCTATCTATTGATGTGGTTTCCCTCCATTAAGGTCCCCTTACTGGTCTGCCAGGCTTCCCATCAGTATCTCAAAAACTGAAATTTAAAGTGTTGGAGGATGCAGAATGGCTGCAAAGCAAGTCTCGTGAATCCCCAACAAAGTTCAGCACTGTGGGAGGCCCAGGCAGAAGTATCAGGGACAGGGGGAGATGTGCGGCTGCTTTGCTCTCCTGGGACTAGTGGTTCCTCCCAAAAAGGGAGAGTGGGTGCTGTGGAGCTGGAACCCTTCAGACCCTACCCACCCTGGGTGCCTGTGAGCTACAGGCTGCTCCTTACCTGACCAGCAACTCATGTCAAGGAACAGTGTGTGCCTGTGAATGTGTGTGTGAGAGCCAGACAGAGAGACAGGGAGAGGAGCTATGGGCTGGGCTAATTCCAGCACAGGGCAAAACCTTACCATCCTCAGGTACGGTATAATGCGCGTATTCAGGAAAGTAATCTTCAATTTTTGATTTCCCTGCCAAGACTTTTTCAGCCAGCATGTCCTGCTTATTCAAGAATAAAATGATAGAAATGGTCCGTAACCACCTGTCAAAAATAAACCACATGCCTGTGTTACCTCTGACATGGTAATCAACAAAAACATATTGCATTGATAGAAAATTTACTGGCTACCCCTATGTGGACAGAGTGCAAAATAGTGTAGAACATGCTTCAACAGACAAAAAAAAAAAAGATGACCTAAATGATTCTTTCAATTGGTCTGCACCTGTGCTAGTGGGTATATTTCTAGGGGTAGTAAATAGATTTATAAGAACTGCAGTGGGCATTGCTGAAGGGAGCAGTTTTCAAAATTTTTCTAAATTCTCTTTTAAATATCAAATTGGGAAACTGATGACATTTTCTAGAAGCACTGCAGTTCACAACTAGACATGATTGTCTGCTTTATTTGGTTATGATAAAGCAAAAAAAAAAAAAAAAAAGCTATAAAGCTCTCTTCCCTCAGACTGCTCTAAGCTGCTGTTCATCCACAAAGATATCCCATCTTTTAGGGTGGCCTGTATGACACCTGATGAACAGAAAGAAAATAACATCTCTTTTCTTCCCCAATTAATCCATCACTGTGACAATGTGCCTTGGGATGTGCAGTTAGCATGCTGCCTTCACTCTACCTTCAATCACTTCTCAGCACAGAGCATCCTCGCAGGCATATGCTGAAGACTTCATCACCTTATTTTGCACATTGTTTTCACTCGTTCTCTACCAGGAGCCCATTTGGGTTGCTATTTGGTTACCTACGATGCACAGGCACTGTGGCAGCATGGCAATTTAATGGCAGTTCCGGTTAGGCCAGGCCTGAAGCATCCTTCCCCCAAGGCAGGGGTACCCTGTGCTCTCAGACATGACCCTTATGAGATCAGCTGCCCACGTAAGGAACAAGCACAGCGAGCTGCTCCTGCCGCTGCATTTGAGGAGGAGATCAAACGTTCCTCAGAGGATCCTGGTCTCAACCAAGCAGCAGAGTGATGCCAGGTGAGGGTCTCCCTGTCTCCCTTGTAGCAGCCAGCCTGGGGGGCTTGCCCTTTCCAAGCTGTCCCCATGCCCTGCATCATTTTGGCCTGAATATTGAAATGCCACATGCAGTGTCCCCGTGCTGTGGCCCCTGCCAGGGAGGGGTGTCACCGTGGGGACACTGAGACCTGGCCCAACCTGGGTATTTTCTGAAGAAACAATCTGAGCCTGCATCATGGGGAGGAGCTATTCTGAAAGGAGCTGAACTGTAATTAAATTGGGGGAAATGGGTGGGAAATGAGGTTTGTTTTACCTATTATTCCAGATACTTTTGAAAAGGTCCAGGGATTCCCGTAGTCTGTTTGTGTTATTGTCTTCCCTTATTACCATGTTGTAGCTGCTGCAAGCCACAACGAAGATGATAGCTGTGACATCTGGGCAGAACACACAAAAGAAAGAAGGAAAGAAAGGAGAGAGAATAGAACATCTCTGTTATCCCAGCACATACTCCTCAGGGTAACAATGCCATTACTCATCAAAAAAACGAGGAAGAAGTTATCTGTAACACTGGACTTCTGTCCTAGTGAGGTACTGTGTGTGGATATGAACACTAAGCTGCTCACACCGCAGGGAGCAAATTCAAAATAAAACACAGAATATTTTTACTTACCATTAAAGCATTGGATCCATTTTCTTCTCTCATCTCTCTGGCCACCTACATCAAACATGCTGTTAAAAAGCCATAGGATGTTATATCACTTATGTGCACTAGGAAAAATCACACGAAGCATGCACAGCACGAGGGCTCAATTTCAAAACCTGACAGCCCCAAGGACAGGGGCAGTAAAATATTGCCTGAAGAGAAGAGAGATCTGCTGATGCTGCACTGCATGTCGGAGATAGCTGTACTGCTCCACCTGCCCTGCTCTGCTTTGCCAAGAGAAGGCTACTGAACCCATAAAATGAGAAATACACTCTTCAAGGATAAGTGTTGGCCTTTCCAGTCCACACCAGTGCATATGGCATGTTATACTTTACTATGAACAAGGACAGGTTTCAGGATATTTTGAAGGGTGGTGGGGAGAGGGCATCTCTGTATGGAGGAGGACGTGAGGCAGCTTGGCTCTGTCAGCACTGCCACCTTTTTGGGCAAGATCTGGCAAGAGAAGCCAATCTGACTGTGGGTGTTTTACAGAGACACAGCAAAAATTTCAACAAACACAGAGCTTGCAGCCCTGTGGAAGAAGGGGGGATTCCCACTGACTTCCATGAGCTCTCTTCCCCAATGGTATTTTATGATTTATAGTGCTACACCAATGCACCAGTTTTTACAAGCAGCCACACACAACCCTACTATGGAGCACTGCTAATATACATAACTAATAAAAGCTCTTTTTGCAAAGTATGAGGTAATTTTACTAGTACCTATGGAAAGAGAGCTACAAAGCCAAATCAAACAGCTAAAAACCATCCACTCCCACCCTAAGCCTGCTATACCATGCACACATGAACACAGACATCTGAATGAAGCTGTTAAAAACAAGTATGATATTCATAAATCAGTACTCATAGACTTACTGGAAATTTACTTTATCTACTTGAAATCTTGTTTCAAAAATCCCTGATGTCAACACTCTGCATCTTAGTAGGTCCTGGAAATGAGAACACAGAAACTGATTAGTAAGGCTTTTTTCTAACCTAATTTTGTTCTTAAAAGCTTGGAAAATATTATTTTCCATGAAAAGTCTTAAATGTTTCATTTAATGAAAGTTCAATCAGGCCTGCTGGTAAATTGGCATTTGTCTGTTACTGACATGCAGATAAACTTAACCATGATCACTGCATGTGGTTTGTGCACTCAGAAAGCAGGAGAACCCATCCATGTTCTCCTTACTGCCCACTGAAACCTGCTCTTGATGGTCAGCCGCCTTGGTATGTGATGAGGATAATGAATTCTGAAGTTACATAAAACTAATTAAAATGTTATTCATGTTGTAAAGTCAAGTATTCAAATGTTAGAAAACTCCAGATTTACAGTTGCCCAGGCAACCTTAACTCTGCCCTCTTTTGTACTGAATGAGACAGGAATCCTATTGAAATAATAGCTTGTGACTGAGTAATTAAAGCTCTGTTACAGAGCACAAGGGAACAGAATTTAGGTCGTGCAGAAATGTGGCATTTCTTTCCTATTTTTTAAACTAGCAATACTTTACAACTTAACCGACTCTCCTTTAATAATTAAAAAATAATAATTTCCTTGATTCTTGAGGGGAATAGACAAAAGCAATTTATGATGCCCCCTTCCTGGATGGAAGGAGGCAGCCACTGGTGCAGAGTGCAGGCACAGCTTGCCTTTTTTCCCTACTACCATTTACTGCTTCTGGTAGCCAAGGCAAACCTTGGCTGCTTTGACAGCTGCATGTACTCAGCTGAAGGCCACTTAATACTTTTAGTTATTTTATACGTTACCGTCATTTTCTGACACTTGCTGACTTTGTTATGGTGCAAACCCTCCTGCCCCAAAACCATAATGCAGGGGAAGAGAAGAAATAAGTGATTTTTACCAGTTAATTCAGCAAGGCAACTGATACAGCATCACAGGACGAAAACAGAAGCAAAAGAGAATCCATCTCTCAGAGCAAAAGTTTTCTGCCTGCCAAACACCAAGTGTCTTTTCTGATTTTCAAGACATTTCTCCCCAGAGGAAATATCAGGAAAAAAATTTCTAGGTGATGAAAGACTACTTCAGGTAGAGAAGGGCCTCCCAGGAACCAACAGGCCAATACTAACATACATAATGAAAGGAAAAATGAGACTTTTCTTCACTGACTTCTCTCTCTAGGTGAGTGATCTCGATGAGGTCTAGATGGAGCAAACCTCAGTGCTAATTGCTTTGGTCTGAAAATGTCTTGAGTGCTTGAATAATTGATCCTACATTGGGTCAACTATAGGACACACTTGTGGTTATGGACCTGAACTAGGTCTGAAGGAACAGGCTCTTCTCTGCATGCTTCCTTGGGTGATCTCTGGCAAGTCAGCCAATCTCTCTCAATTTCACTCCCTGATTGCACAGTGAGATTTGACAACTCCTTTTTTAAGGGCATCCACCCATTACATGCCTTGCATGGTTAGACTGAACTACCCAGCGCAGGGATTCTCTTCTGCCACCTGTATTTGGAATTTGTGATGTGGCTCAAAATCTTGGCTGAGACTGCTAAATGACAATGGGATAGCAGCACTGAAAAATAACAACTTCAGTATGTTTGCTGCAGAGACAGCAAAGGAAAGCACACAGCCTGAGCTCAGGGAAGGCAGTCAAAGCCAAGCAACATGGTGAAGCCTCTCCTTAATTCAAAGCTGCATCAGTTCAGCCTAAACATGAATGTGTTTGTGATTAGAGCACTCCACCAAGATGTACCACAGCATCTGGGAAAAAAAATGCAGTCTTGCAAATAAGGCTTAAATAGAAACTCTGCTACCTGCAGGAGATGGGCACAGCCTGCAAAGAAGGAATCTGCAGGCCCACAGAGAAGTCTGCAAGCTCTGCTGCTGCCACTGGTGCACCCCCCTGAACCTGAACACCTTATCCACTGCAAGCTTTTGCCTCTGAAGGACCCTTCTGATAGACATGGGAAGTCTCCCACTAGGATCACCTCCACCACTGAAATAATGCATTGCTTCTCTGTGGCAAAGGCTGGTGAGGGAAACCATAACTTTTTACATCTATGCTTTCTGTTCTTTTTTCCATTCACCTTTTTTTGTGGGGCACAGAATGGAAAGCAAGAAGACAAAACTGATGTATTATAGGAATCATCGACCAAATGTTCCAACAGTAAAAGACAAGTCTGCACCACCAAAATGCCTCTTCTTCTTTAATATCCATTACTTAAACTGCTAGGATCTATTTTGCTATTCTGCCATATGGCCTATTCCAGCTGCAGTAGGGACTAAAATAAATTACACAGAAAATCCAGATGAATGTCAGTCTTGGTTCAGACCTTGCCCCATTATTTTTACTAACCTGATCTGTGGGTGTGTAGTCATCCATGCTGACGCTGTCGATTCTTTCTAGAAAGCTAGAAGAAAAATAAACATGGACTTAGATACGTAAAATTCTGTCTAGTAGAAAACATTTCACTACCTTTTCTAGTTTACGGTCCTGCTGAGAAGCAAAACACAACTTGAAGGGTAAAGTTAGGAGCCTGATTATTTTTCCTGTATTGCTCAAGGTTACATTTTATAATCCAAACAAACATTTTACCCAGGCTTTGTTTCAATTCAGCATTTCTAAAGATACCATTATGCAGTACTTGCAAGTGTTCAAAATGCAGGTGAAATGTTACAATTTTGTAAGGTCCACTAAAAACTACTATGACTAACCACAGATCATAACATCATATGGTTGTTAAGACTTCAAAAAGATTTTAGGATTTTATATAGAAAATGTGGTGAAGGGGTGCCTTTATTTAGCATAATGCTGATCGAATATAATATTATGTTAATTACGGTAATGTTAGCAGAAATGCTTCTTGGTATTTACAAAAAGCCCTGGACTGACTTGCTGCCACCCAACACTGCAACTAAAGCACAGAAAGTGGAGGTTAATTAATCTGATTCTTTATGTCACTCACCCCACGCACAGAATGAAAGAAAGACTCACAGCTGCAGGGAAGGGCAATAGAAAAGAGAACCAGAAAAACAGGGGGGAACTACATTCTGTGATTATTTAAAAGATTTTTCAAGCTTTAATTCTTTCCTAATATGTGTTAGAATGGCAGCACTTAAGGACATATAAATGTGATTTTATATTTATTGCTAAAAAAGGCAGGTTCTCTTCTCTCACTTCCACCTATTTCTTAGATTTCCTGTGAGCCCAGCTGGCTCATTTTCTCCAGATTGCCTGTAAGACTTAGAAGCTTTCTTGAATTTCTACATCGTTATTTGGTATTTGGCAGTGAATATCCCATTAGCTGACACATCCCACTACAATACTATCAGGATTTCTATATCAAAAGGCAAGTTTTCCCCAATTTTTTACTGAAGTTTGCACACGGAATACATGTCCCACTTAATTGCAGTGGGAAAGAAAGAAAAATCCAGTGAACTCTTGACTTAAAATGTAACTCAGTGTTAACACAGGGGTCACAAACACTGGCCTGTTGAAAAAATAGCCCCCTAAAAGCAGTTTGTAATTCTCATAGCAGTTTCCCACGGATTTGAAAGGAAAAGAAAATACACTGCATATGTATTTACTTATAATATTTTTCCTTTTTGAACCTTCACTGTTACAGCAGGGAAACAAAATGCAGTATCTACAGTTAGAATATCCAGCTTTTCTCTCTGGATTACCAAGGTGTGATGGCTAAGTACAGGGTTCAAAAAAAAAAAAAAATCACTGTTTAGCACAATGCCATGGGTGCCTGTTAGCAAAACTATAAGAAACCCTGAAGAAAAAGCATCTTTTCACAAATCCTGAACCTTTTGGTCAGATGATTGTCACCACCTTGACTGGGTTTAGCATCAGTTGTCCTCATGGTTCATGCAGACACCAGAGCAGAGAGATGTATTTTTAAGCAACACACTATTACCAAGAGAACTCTCACCTCATGCTTGCAGCACAGAACATGAAAACAGAAAGCCAAAAAGCCCAAAGTAAAAATGCCTCCAGGCTGAAACTTCCTGATCAGAGTAATTTTCCTTAATGTGGTTGTTTTCTAAGCCTGTTCCAAAGTACAGATGGCTACACAGAAAGGGAGCTGCTTAAGAGCGTGGACTAAAGTCAGTCTTTGTGCGCAAATACAACTCCAACAATCACAAACCTTGCAAGACAGAGTGAATTGGCTTTTCCTGCAGAAACATGTCTTGTAAAGTTGGTGTATCAATCATCTTGTCTCCACAATACCAGGACCATTTTGGCAGAATTTATCCAAAATAGTTCATGACAGTATTAAGTGCTAACCACACCTTTCTCACCTATACAACAAGTACTTAGGGGAGGTTTTTGGTTGTTAGGACTTTCATGTTTCAAACAGGCAAATTACAGTAAGGAGCAGAGGAGCGAGGAGTAATGCAGTCACACTACACACAATCCATGGCAGGTTGGGAAAGAGGTAAGCCTCCTAATTAGATGTCCTACGTATGAGCTGAAGTCATCTTTCACTTCCTCCCGGTAGAAAGAGCAGTTTTGAACACCCTAAACTGCAACACCACAGCTAAGAGACAGCCAGCTCTGACAAATATCATGTGCTTAAAAAAAAATACCATTTGACACTGCAGCTGTACCATTTTATGCTTGTAAGGTTGCTATCTGCATGTAAGCCATACAAAAATAAATGCAATGATTTACAAGGTTTTACCTGCCACCTTGCTCTAACAAGCTGGAATGGTATCACTAGCATCCAATAAATTCACATGCAGCAACTATTAGGATCGGGATAAATTTTGTAGCTTTATAGGAAATTAACCTTTCCAGTGTGTGATGGACAGCCTTCCTAAGATTTCTTCTGCAATGACATTGTTAAGTGTGCAATGAGATTTCCAAGACAACGAAACAGAGACAGCTACACTCTTACCTTTTCAAAAGAAAATCAGTTCTTGAATATCCTTTATATGAACTCCTCACTTGGCTAATTAACACAGCACCAAATAATAGTCCTGACAGGCAAATGTACATACTGGGTACAAGAAATGGATTCCAGATGAGATAAGGAGTCAGTACTGCCTCATTTCTAAACACACTAACTTCATTCTCATTACCATATTAAAATGGAAAAAACTGAAATTACTTTTCTAAACTGCTTTCTAGAAAATCTTACCTTCACCTAATCCTAATTGTCTTGAAGAATTATGTTCTCACAAAAGATAGATTATTTTATACATACATATATATATTTACAGATCAGCAAATTTTAAATTCACATGACAGAAATTTCCATTTAAAGAGCTTAAAGTACAAAAAAGATCTCTCAAATGTGGCAATGCTGATGTCTCAAAGAATCAGTGTGAGGAAAACAGAATAACAGAAGAATGAATAAAAATAGACACCAAGCATCACTTACTCTCTTTTAAGATCCTGATTTTTGTGGTGGTGGGTTTTTTTTCTTCTTCTTTTTTTTTTTTTTTTTTTTCCCAGCTTAGGGATGTAATTGCACAGAATCATGCCTTTTTACAATACTGACAGGTCTTCTATTTATGAAGCTTCTATAGAAACCCATACTCATGATTTATGTTAATTCTGCAGTGACTGTTTTGCATGCATGTGCAATGAACTTCAAATTCACACATTCAATTCAACAATGAACAAAACAATAACAATAAATATGGTATTCACATTTCTATTTCACAATTGTAGCTTTACTTATAAAGGATTCAGTCAGATAACTAGTATGACATTTATGTTCTTTTAAATTTTACATAGGATGTTTTACATTTCCTTACATGGAATAGCAGAAACTACCCTTTTCCTAAGAAAAATAATTAGGCAAGGTTTTGGGCAAGGTTTTGGAAGGTAGGTCTCTTCTGCTCTGTTTGGAAATGCAGTGGTTTGAGTTATCAACAAATTAAGGCAAACTAAAATGGACTGATAAAGTTAAAAAAAATCATAAGCTACTGACATTATTATATCTATTATTAAGCTGATCTGTAGTTTTATATATATCTTCAGTGAGTTTCCTAGGAAACTCAGCTGACACTTAGTTTGACAAGCAATCTCTAAATTTTATATTATGCAAGCTGTGAACACAAAAGTACAGGTTTTAGATGTGCCTGCCAGTGCATGTGGGAACTATCAATAAGCATTATTCTCTTTAAAAACCATGGCAATTTGAGCAGCAGTAGCAGCTATATAAGAATTTCTGAAAAAAGGATTCATAAATGCACAAATAAAGAGGAGGTAATCGTACATGAAAATCCTTTTCTCAGTGAATAAATCACTACATGGCTCTGTGTAGATATTCTGACTCCACAAACAAAATGACAATTAAAAGAAAAATCGTGTCTTGAGAATAATATGATAGACAGAAAACCCATGCTGTATCTCTAAGTGTACTTTGACATGCAAAGAATTTGAAAGATGAAGTGCTAAATCACGTATCAATACAACAGACTAGGCATTTTAGTAACTCTTGATCTACTTCAACCATTTTATGCTCTCACCTGAACATTTCAATGGCCTTTGTATCAAAAAATTTCCATGGAAAACAAGAAATCAAACCCATTCACAATGCCTGTCTCTTTCAAAGGAAAAGGTATTCTGGCAAATCTTTAAGGTTTTATGTTCTCAGAGTGAAGAATCCCAAAACTATCTTCAAGTAAGTTGTGGGGCAGGGAAACCTTTACAATTCCGATGGACCATTAAGGCCTTTGCAAACACCACAGCCAAAGAAATATATACATACATATATATATATATATGTGTGTGTGTGTGTATCTGGAACCATCCAGCACTAGGACTTTCCCTTCCACTCTCCTTGGATATGAAGTCACAGGTGAGGCAGATACTTCACAAGAAAAACACATACACCAAGTCTCTAGGGAGGTGAAATGGAAAAGACGTTTTTCCTTTTCTTTTTAGTTTCTGCTGAAGTTCTCAGGGCTAATATCAATATCGTACTTCCCCCCACCCTCTCTCTCTCTCTATATATATATATAAATCGGCTAAGTCATTATAGTCCTGTTAATTCTTCCTGCAACATTTGTAACAGAATACTGAGGATTTCTGTTTTTGAGAATACCTGAATACCTTAGGCTCTAAGGTTGGGCTTCAAGCAAACTCACACTATTCTGATATATTTCTGGGTAACTGAGAAAGGCATAATGAAAACATCCTCCAGTAAAATTCTAACCCCTCAAAGATTCATTTTCCCAAGTCATTTGCTGAAAATACCAGCAGAAATCCCTCAGAAGGCTTGGCAAAATTTAGTGGCTAAGGATTTTCCTGCCAAACTTAAATCATAACTATATTTTCATTACAGCTTCCATGTGCTAGAGGAGCACTCCCTTTCTCTCCCTGCACACCACTCTTCCCACCAGGAGCCAGAATGAGTGCGAGGGCACAGCGGGGCAGAGGGAAGAGGGAGAACCAGACCTGGTTGGGATCCACCCTTGCTCACGGGTGCCGTGCCCCCGTTCTGAAGCACCAGCAGCTGTTATGGAACAGAGCACCCAAGACAGACACGCGAGTACTGAGGATGCTGCTGGAACTGCGCGCCGCCTCCATCCAGCAGCGTTGGGAACCCACGATCGGCGATGCGCTTGTCACACGGGTTTGGCACCTGCTCCGCGCCCTGTGTGCTCGCGGCTGTACGAAGCCTCTGCTCCATCGCGACCCCGCGTCCCTCCAGGCGCGGTGACACGGGCCGCGGGTGACACGGGCCGCGGGTGACACGGGCCGCGGGTGACACGGGCCGCGGGTGACAGCCGGGAGGGGGCGCTCTCTGCCCGGCTCCCGCTCCTTTCCCTTCCCTTCCCACCCCTTCCCCGGAGCGGGTCCGCGGGCGGAGGGAGGCTCTGCTGTGATGTTTTTTCGCTCTAACATAGGTAAAACATGAATTTAGCGAAGACCTTGTGAATTCACGTTGCTTATCCCTTTTCTCAGTTTTCACTCCCGTGCTTCCCCGCGGCCCGCCAGCCTCCCAGCACCCTGCGCCTCACGCTGCGCTGCCCGGGGCTGGCGGAGGGCTGCGTAGGGATGACCGAAAACCTGGGATTTATCCACAGAAACGCACCTTCACTCATCCCCAACTCCCAGCTCGTCAGCAAGGACAGCCTGCTGTGTCAGGGGATGAAAAGGTTAAACAGGAGGCCAAGAGGGAGAGCATGCCTGAAAACTGCCAGCTCCTTATCCGCCCAGGGAAGTTTGAGGATCTGTGGTTCAAAGCATCTGCCCAGCCCTCTGCTCGGGCCAGGGGGGTCGCAGCGGCTGGAACTAGGTCACCACCAGCCTGCTGGGGACCACGGACAAGTGAGAGGATTGTACAGCCTTTGGCAAAGCTATGTGTTCCCCCAGAGCAGCACCAGCCGCTGAGCTTGTTCCACAGGGAGAGAGGCAACAAGACCGGGAGGGTCTCAGGCCACGGACGGTGACCTCTTCCGGACGCCCCAGTTTGCTGCACAAGCATGACTGGCAATGCGTCACCCCTCTCGTTTTGTCACTGGCTGCTGCCAGCTGTGACCCCAGCCACCACGAAGTCATCAAGAGCACTGCTGTCATGAGAGGCTTTACTGGCACCAGCAACCAATGTTCCCTCGTGATGGCACAAAGCAGGATAACTCCAGTTCGAACCCTATTTACCGATGACAGCTTTGGCCAAGAACCTAAAAGCAAAGTCACATAATGATGGCTGCAACCAAGGGCTCATACACCATTCATCAGGCGACCTTCTCCTGCAAAGAGCCAGACTGGGGTTTGGCAACTGCGGGCACATTTGGTGAGGAGAAAGAGAGATGGCCGAAATCTGCAGTTTTCCTGGTCTATGGGTTTGGTTAAGGGAGTTTCCTAGCAGACATCCCATTTCAACCTCACTTTCTCCACTGCTAAGTATGTACTGCGGAACATCTCCAAGCTTCACAGACTTTGGCATGTGTCCAGCTATTAACCTAAACAAATGCAGGAAGAGTTCAATTGCATTAAACGTTTCAGATATATGAGTAATACCCCTTTTCTGCTTAATAAGAGCAATCTCCCTTTTAACTGAAAATACATGAACTAAACAAAAAATGAATAAACAGTATGACTTCCATAACTGCTTGCCCACCCCCCCCCGGTTTCTTAAATTTGTTAAGAAGCAGTGTGAATTTTGGGAAATGCATTTCTTCCTTCTAAATTTAGCAAACTAACCACTTCTTGGCTTAGCAGATGTTTTTGCTTTCCGAGCGAGAGGCCTATGGGGATCATCATTAACCCTCTTCTTAACATAAACACTGACGAAGACTTAAATCTGGAAAACTGTCATTCACACAGAAAGGTTAACAGGCTCCAGAAGAAACAAGACTCATCATCTGCAACTTCTGCCACATGAGATCTCAGAGAACAGGGAAAATGACAGGCAGAGAGAGAAAAAAGAAGGAAGGTAATTTATTTACTTATTTTAAAAGGGACTTTATTTTTCTACTGCATGTGTTCAGACATTTTATTCCCAGGGGTGCAAGTGGTGGAGCCACTGCAAAACACAGACTAAGAATGAAGCACTGATAAAATCTGAAGCTTAGACTGGCACCTGTAGGCACTCTTTCTGACCAACTTGAATCCACTGAATTCAGTGTACCTTCTTTCTTGAGAGCACATAATCCTAGGCAGACAATCATTATGTGCATATTGATACACCCATGGAGTGTTTATAGAGACACAGGTTGGAGTTCCACAATGTAAAGGCTACACAGAGCACATCCTGCAATTATAAGTGCAGTTTTGAAGAGAGGACCAAAAGATAAAAACCTGAAAACAGAAAGCTCATATTGTGGTATCCAGAGAGGTCTGGATCCTGACTGCTTTGTGAGCTGATGTATGGCAGATTAGGATCTCTTTATCCACTGTCTGAACGAAACAACTGTTTAACATCTTCCAGCAACTACACAGATTGGTGCTGGAAAGGAAGCTAAGAATACCTAAAACATCAGATGAGACACATGGGCAGAATGCAGCTGTCCCATCAGGACCTGCAGAATGTGCCCTTTGACAGAATAATAGATCAAACCCTTGCGTTTATGTCCCACTAACTAAAGTGCATAGACGACCTCACCTCCATCTCTTCTGGAGAACACTTCAAAAAGAACTTGGACTTTTATGTCAGGAAAGCTGAGCTATGGGAAAAAGCCTTGATAATACTAAAAGCTATAAAATGCATTAGCTTTACAAGCACCAGATACATACCGTAGCATTGCTATGGTCAGAAGTTAACAAAATGTATTTTCACTGGATGTTGCAAACCCAGCTTCCCCTGTTGCTTCCAAGTTTATCTTGCTGTCATAATGGAAAAATTATTTCACTGCTACTTACACATTCTGGTTGATGCTTTTGTTTTCAAAAATGGTTGCACTGTAGATATCTTCCTAGTGTACACAATTCATCAAGTACTGTGAGCCCTGAAGAATGCCAAACCCAGGTTAGAAACAGCAATGGTTGCTGGAAATTGAAGATCACTTACTCTGGTGGAAGTGGTTTGTAATAATAAATCTGTTATGGTGACTGTCAGAAAGGAAAAACCAGTTTGACTGGAGTTTTCTACAGAAGAGAAAGCAGAAAATCTCCAAATGGGAGAAACACAGGTAAAAAACCACAGACTAAAGAGGAAGTCACAAGAAGTTTGTGTTTACCTGTGGCACCAGTCCAAACTCAGTGCAAGAGAACTTGCTGCCAGAAGTTCAGAGGCCTAAAACCAAGCCAGATGATTCCAAAAAGAGGATGCTAATACTCTCTTGAAAACCCAGAGGAAGAAAAGTGAATTCTTTAGAGTGGCGAATGCTCCTGGCCAGAAATAGCACGTATGTGTGTTTATTACTGTTTTCAGACCTGTGCATTTTTTCTGCCATGTAAATGAAAGGTGCAGTGTGTTAGAATCCTCAGCAAAATGAGAGTGTATCTGTTTGCTTTCACCTCTCATGCTTGTCAGGTGTTGACATGGCCAAGAGAATTGACAAGGCTGGAGTCCGAGTGAGTGCTGGGGTTAAACAGAACAGCAGTAGCTCCAAGGATTGACATTTGGATCATAGGATCAGCTCTCATGAGAATGTCTTGGAGGCTCCAAGACACAGGGAGGATCTGGAGTTTCTACAGGTAACACCCATTCAAGGAATATGAGGGCTCCTAATAACCATCCTACCAGAGAAGCAGCTTTCTGGGATTGCATGTAAAACCTAAGTATGCCATCAGTGCAAACTCAGGAAAAAGAAAGATTTTTTCTGTGGAAAAGGCAGGAAGCTGGTTAGCTTCCTGCACAGTGGAAAAAAAGAAACCCTTAATGCTGATCTTGCAGAACACCTGCTACAATTTTTTTTTTTAAATTGCAGTTTATGAAGTGTGGTGACAGATAATTTCTCTTCTGCACTCCTCAATCCTTGTCCCAGCTTTAACAGTGCACTCTCCTACCTTTACTTTGTGTGAAGGACATATTTCACTAAAGCTAAGTGTCATGCTGGACGCAGCTCTATGAGTAATCCTCTGATGTGCCGGGCTACTGTGTGGTTCATCAGCTTCTTCTCAGAGTTACTGACATAGGATATTACCTTGTCAACATTCAAGGCAAGAAAACTCACACAACAGGGCAAAAATTAATGGCTCAGGAATTAAAGGACAGAAAGATGATGAGAACTGACATCCTTCCAGCAGTTCCTGAGCATTTAACCCCCAAACACCCAACAGAACCACTTCACCCATCATTCAGAAGTAGACCTGTTGCCTTCCCTTTAGCAAAGCACAGAGACACTGCAACTGTTCACCTTCAATGGGAAGGACTCAAAGCTTGCTCTTCCCAAACTTGCTCATTCCAGGCACTGGAATTTATTAGGGCTTTTCTAACTGTAATCTAGAGCAGATGGGTTATCCTTCTTATTCCCACACACTACACACTCTGGAGCTATTAATGAAAAACAGTATCAGGTAAATATCCGTATATGATCATCTGCCTTAGAAATTACCAGGTTAAAGTAACAACATCAGGCAGAGGTCTAACAGTACAGATAAAAATGCTAGACATAACCATTGGAGTCATAAGAAAATTCCTGTATCTTTACAAATGCTGCTGGCTGAGATGTTTTTATTAAATCACTATTATCCTGGCCGTTTTAGAACAGGATATATTTAACCACTGAATGTATTCAAGCAACTGGTCACACCACCTACAGCTTGGCTGAGTGATTACCTTGGGTAGCTGGAGGAAGGCATGGAGCTAAAGCAAGAAGATGAATTGTTACTACAAAAATGGAAGGAGAAGAATGCAGTGACTATGTCCAGCTTGCTAATAATTGGCCTAATTCCATTTAACAGCTATAAGCTATTTAAACAAGGGTGATAAAGCTTAGCTTAAAGAATTAATCCTACAACCCTGCTAACTGTATATTTGAGAGGAAGTCACATTAACAACTGTTTACTATTAATAGAGCATTTTGTGAAAAGCATTCCTAATGCTGCACTCCCTGTAAGTTTCTTTACATTCTCATCAATTTTCCTTGACTTTTACAGTGCACACTGCATTTCCACTATTAAAACAACATACAATGAGTTGAATTTGAGGAATGAGGAAAATAATTATACAACAACCTGATTATGTTCTGCTCCAAGTTACTGTAAAGATTAGATTACGCTCCTGTTTTTAATCTCTCTACCCTGTACCCAACAGGTGGTTGTCACTTCTTGGGCCTGGTTTACGGAAAGCTGGAGCAAAGGGATATTGGCTTTTGGCTAACAGAGAATTTGACACCATAAGCAATCCTTGCTGCTACCTGCATGTCCTCCACACTGAGATATTGGCTGCCACCATCTATAGCCCCAGGTGGGAGAGCTCAGGAAGGAGGGAGCTGAACAGCACTGCCCATGCTGTGCTGGTGCTGCAATACAGCAGCATGGCCCAGCCAGCCTGAGGATCTGCAGGGAGCCACCTGGGAGCCTGGCAGCTGCAGCTCCTTGCAGGATTGTGGCCAACATCACTGCCCCTGAGGGCATGATGGTGCTACTGTGAGAACAACTTTGGCCTTTACAGCTGAAAAGTCACCCTGTCATTTCCTAGCAGCTATTGCTTTGTACCATGTTTGCATCTGCAAGGAAGGGAAGAAACTTGATAAAAGCTACCTTATCGAAAAAAATCCACTGAGGCCAGTTCCAAATCCTGGACTACTTTTGAAACTCCTAACAACAGGCACTGAGAAGGAAGCTGAACTTCCTAATTTGTCTTCTCCACCCATGCAGTTAGTGGAAAAAACATGGAAGATTTATGGAGTAGCAGCTGCAGAAGGTTGAAAAGGAATATACAAATAAAGCATAAATGTCAGAAACCCAAAGCCACTTGTCAGTTCAGATCTCAAAATGTTGTCTTTTCTCTCTTTTTTTTTCTGTTAAAGAACATTGAAAATACCATTCCCAGCTTCAATGTAATCTGTGGAAATGAAAACCAGGAATCATTTGTTCTCTAAATACAGAACCATCTCTCCTGTTTGTGCAATGATTTATAGCTGCCTATACATACAGGCATGTTACCCTGCAGTCAGGCTCTGAGGGCAGGTGCAAGTTTTGTATTTTCAGGGAGAAAACCAGATGCCTTGTTGTACTTTTGCTTTTTCTTTCTCACTTGAAGCACAAGGATGCCTAAAACAACGAATTCCCTAACAGGTTCTCTTTTCCTCATCGAACTGTGTGTATGACATTGTGGCTCAGATGCTGGGATATGCTCTGAGAAGGAGAGTTCCCACCACCTGTCCTGAGGGCAAGAATGACTCTCGTGATGACCTCTAAGGATCTGAACTTCTTTCACAGAAAGTCTGAATTCAACCGAACTTCTAATGAAAAAGTTCTTCACACTATTGCTCAGGAGACTTGGGTGCCCTCAGGAGGTGGAGGCAGGAGATTCCAAAGTTGAGTGTGAAGAAGAAGAAGGAGGACCTTTATCCTCTGGGACTTTTATCCTCCGGGATCTTGGCTCCGCAATGAGATGAAACTCTCAATCACACAGAGCTGGACATTTTTCAAACAAGAAATCTGGGAAGCTTCAGTAAGTGATATCAGACCTAAACTGCAAAGTTACAGACAAAGCCTCAGCCCTGTATGAAGGAATATCCTATTGAATAACTGTCTTTGCCCAGTACCTAAAAATTGAATTTTTAAATTAATTGTATATTGTTTTAAAAAATGGTCTTCCCTCACCTAAAAACCCCCTTTCTTCAAAAGGGCTTTTAATAATAAAGTGCACTACAGTTCAGTGAAAATTAATTGGAGACTAGACATTGTATTGAAATCATCACAGAAACAGACTCAAACTACAAAATTTTGTTGTTATTTGCTTCTTCTACTTCCAATCAAACGTGATTTCTGATCCCAAATACCAGAGCACAGGTATGGCAGCCAAATCTGCAAGCATTTATTTTAATCAAATAAGCACACAGATAATTGCTAATCTTATAATCCCTTCAAATTGTTAGTAACCTCCTTAATTAGATTACACATAATCCAGTCCTAACACCAGCACTACAAATACTGATCTCCTGCTCTTAACAAATGTCTGTACTGCAATGGGGTATTGTGCATTAGATGTTGAAGCAGTTTACACTTCCTTCAGAAAAATAATAACTTTGCTTTGTGGGGCATTACTTTCTTCGGAGGTACATTGACAAAAAATTTAAATGCAAAAAGAACAACTTCACAACATAACTGGTATTTTGAAAGCAAAAGCCATTTGTTACCTCAGCAGACACTGATACTTCATCCGTTTTGCAAGATGTTTATTTGAGAAGGTCTCAATGCAACTCATTCAAAAAGTGAAAAATAGTAACATATTTAAAGGAACTGTTTCTGACTATGGTTTTTGAATTTCAGTATTTTTATAAGTATTTCTAATACTTTGAAAACTGCAACAAATCAACAAGTGTAACTAATAAACAACCACACATCTTTAGGACATATATCTTCATTTATTGGTTATGTGTTGGATTTGCAGCTGCTCTGACCTAAATTCAGCTCAAGCACTGCAATGCACTTCTGAGCAGATTTGGTGTCAAAACATCATATGGACAAAAGCCAAATCAGAGAAGTGAGAAAATGGGGATGTTTCCAACCTTTTTCAATGCCTTGTGCTTGTGTTTCTTCCCATCTCAGCACTGAGAAATTGTATGATGGGCTCCACCACCACCCTTTGCAGATGTCCTGGGCCACCTCTGCTCCTTTAGAAAAGACATGGACAGCCCATGCCAGCAGGAATGAAACAATGACCAAAATTAATCCAGATCACAACAGAAGTGCACTGAAAAACTGCTGGCCTTTTCCTCAAAACTAACACTATCTTCAAGGTGAGCAGTTTTCTCACAGAAGCTACAAGTAAGAGTGAATTTTACTAACTGTAGGACAAAAGTAGAGAAAATAAACACAAACAAATGGCAAGATATTCTGACTACATGGCAGTTTTGAGCTTCCCTGAGCTTTTTTCCTTGTGTCAGAATGATTAAATATTTCAGATATACAGAAGGACTAAGAAGTTCAGTGTAAGAAAAACTTCGATTCTACCAAGACTCACTCATAAGCATAGTTTTAAGGATGTAAGTAATCCTACTGAATGCAACAAGACCTTGGAATTCAATGGGACAACTCTCATACTTAAAAGATCAGTAATGTGTGCAAAATTCTGGCTGTCTGGACCCTGAATGAAGGTTTTTCCCCTCAAAGCAAATTATGACCCCACTCTTCACTCACTGCAGCCCAACTCCAAACCACACAGTCAGAACTATGTGACACCACACAGCATGTCTCTGTATTTGGAAAGTACAGAGGTTGCTTTTTATTCTGGGGAATGATCACATCTGTGTCATTCTCCACAAGTGTAATTATCTTGCTATTGAGAGTAACCTGTAATTTTTCAAAAATCCAGCAGATTTAGATAGAGATTGTTAGCCCTCTCTTGTATCTTCTAGTGCTTAGTCCAGGATATAATAAATACAATAAAAACACCCTACCTAACAGTGGTTTTGCCACACGTGACTCAAGGGAACCATCAGTGCACACTCAACCTCCAGCACTGACAGGCTCCTCTGCAACCTCCACCAAGCCAGGCTCCAGCTCTGCCTTGTAGTATGGCATATTGTATTTTAAATGCTTCTCCTCATTATAAGGTGGATGATCCTCTGGGGACACTATGAAAAAGAAACAGCTTAGGCCACTTTCCAGGAGGTGTGCGCTGCCTCTGTGGTGACTGCCACAGGCAGTATCATTTGCGACACCAAACAGGGGCTGGCCCATAAGCTGAGGGGGCCCCAGGACATTCACTGCTTTATAAAGCAAGACCTGCACACTGATCTGTTGAAACGACTAGGAAAAGCCCACAATTTGCCATCACTAACGCCAACTTGCCTTTGAGAAGAACAGCCTTGCAAGTGCTAAGGAGGTTTTGGAAATTATGCATGCAGGATTTTCTTTCCAGTGTAATTGATTTTCTTCAGCAGTTCACCTTAAAATGTTTTCTGTTCTGGCAAGCAGTACAACATCATGCAACATCCATGCACTGCTACATCAGAAGAACAAAAAAAAAAGACCAGAAAAGTGAATTACACTATAGAAGCTCAGCTCTTTACAGCCCTACCCCACCTCTATCCTTTCATAAAGTGTTTTTAAGTTAAATTTGTTTGCTTTGAGAATCGGAATGACTATGGTCTTTATCTTCAAACTTGACAGAAGGAAGAACTGCTGGAAGTAGAATACAAGAGCACAGCATTGCTGACCCAACTAGACTTTTTTTTGTATTTACTGCTTCAAGCACAGCTACACTGATTGTCACCAGAAGTCTGGTAATAAGCTGGCTACAATTAAAATTTAGTATAGATACCATATAGACGCCAATAAGCAAAGACATGCCTATGCACAACTGAAAATTCAGTGCCATGGGGGATTCAAAGAAAGAGTTTTACAAAAGAGCCAGTGCACTGTGGCATCATAATTACTACTAAAATGATCAATGTTTTAACATTAAACATGACATACAATTATTAAGGAAAGGAATGGAATGAAAGATATAATGAGAAAGCAATATTTAAACATTAATAAATAGAAATACCAAAGCCAATACAAATGCCAAACTACACCCAACTGAGAAAGTAAAATGACATGACATGAAACACATATGCAGTGTTTTCCCATAAACCCACAACCAAACATTTTTAGGCAGCCCATATTTTCTGTAACTGTTAATAAGCCCATTTACCTAGAGGAGCACCAAATCTAGACAAGATGTCTTTGATCCTAACTATCCCCAGGACACATTCAAGTGATCAGGACTGCTGCCCCAGCTAGCCACACAGCATATTTAGATATACTATATATATCTAAATATATATCAGATATATACTGATATACATTTTTATTGATGTTGAAGAGCTTTGTTCTATTATTTACATCATCTACTGAGCATCTGAAGGAACACCCCTGAACACAGCAGGACCAAGAAAAATTGTGGAAGGAGCAGTTTAGATAGAAATGTATCAAAATTGAAACCATGAAAGAAGGAAACATTTGCTTATTTATAGTACAAAAGAAATTCCATCTGGTCAGGCTGTGGTTTTTTTCTTGTAGAAATTAAACAGGAAATTAATTTCTCCCCTTCCCCCTCTTACAAAGTAAGGCATTTTCACTTATGCCAAAAGCCTGATATTTGTAGATTTGTCTGCCATCAGTCATTAATCAGCCTCATACAGTTTATAGGTAGAAGGATATTTCCTGACAGATACAGAAAACAGATTTAGAACTGAAGCTGAAAATTACATAAAGACAGATATATAGATACACATCTTAGCACCCTGGAGTACATTTCCAAAAATAAACTAGTCAAATGGTTATCTTCCTAAAAAAGCTGATTGCATAAGCATAATTACACTAAACACAAGTACCTGCACTATCTCTGTGCGTGTTATAAATAGTTCAAAGTTACATTATACAGTCTTATTCTAAAATGCTATTGTTCCAAGTTCATGCCTTCTCTCACAATCCTTTAAAAAAAGGCTCTCAGCTCTCACCACTAGTTATTTTCTGTCACTGCTACAGAATTTGTTAGAATCGAAATACACTACTTCCACCTTGCAACCTGCACTCACTATCCAAAGAAAAATTCCAGCAGTGAAGAAAGTTGCTTGATTATATCATTCTTTCTCTACTGATGACCAGGATTCCTCTCTGTGCTTACAGGGTCTTAATTTTGTAACTCAACAACTTTTTGTCATCCTGGAAAAAACAACTGAGAGAGGTGTGTATTTCAGGGCACAATTTATTCAAGATCCTCTTCAGAGACCTTAAACTGAAACTGTTGAGAAGCATATTCAGTTGGATCCAAGAACTGAAAAAATCTCCTGCCAAGTACTAGATGAGAGAAACCCTATCTGCTGGATGCACACTGAGGAGAGAGTGCTGGGTTTTTTTTCCCCACCTGTCTTGCTTTGTGACATAAAATTCTACTTACTGAATTTGTGCAAGTGGACCAAATCTCAGCCTAGCAACAGGGTAGAAAGTGCATAAAAAGCACCTCTGAGAGGAGGGACGTGAACTGGCAGTGCCAAGCATTACCATGTAACAGCGTTCATCACCATCAACTCAGCACTCAGACAATCACCTCTGTAAATAACACAAAATATGTATATTTTTCATTAAAGCAGTTAAAACCATCAGAGATAGGTAGCTGCTTGATACAAACTCCAACTTTAATTCATCTCTCATTTAAAGGTTAAGACTGGGGGGGGCAACCTAATCCCAGGGAGGAGGTTCCTGTCAGCAAGAGCAGCTCTGCTGTAGGACACAAACATAACAACACTGTGGGAGGGGACCCTTTGCATGATGTTTTGCTGACAGCAAGGATTTTGCTAAGAAAGAGGATACAGATGAGCTGTAGTTTGTACCAATGATGACAACTCAAGAAATATCACCTCCTCAGCTTCACTTCTGCATGTTGCATATGCAGTAGGTAGTTCTTCCTATATATGGTATATAATGAGGAATGTAACAATTAAAAGCAAGCCAGCTAATATTAATTGAAATTACTGAAATAACTGCATATTTCTAAGAAAATACATAGACTGAAACAAACAAAAGACAATCCATAACAGCAGAAAAACACCTGTATGCTTTACTCAATGATTTTACACAAAATAAGGATATTTCTGGCTTCTATTGGGTATTTATAACAAAGTTTTTTGATGTTTAATCTTGTAGGGGCAGACTTTTTTCCTGCCCTGTGTCTAACTTACAAAACAAGTGTCTACCCACGTTTCAGATACTGGAGGGATTAAGTGATTTCTTAGAATGGTCAGGCATTGAAATAGGTTACTCAGTGAGGTGGTGGAGTCATCCCTGGAGGTGTCTGGATCCAGTCCTGGGTGATGTGGTTTAGGGTTTACAGGGGTAGTGCTGGGTTCATGGTTAGACTTGGTGATATTAAATGTCTCTTCCACCTTTGATGATTCTATGACTGTAGGTAAACATACAACTATGAGCTTATTCTACTCCCAGGGGAATTAATGCAGCAACCTGACCGTCTTTCCTAGAATGAAATCAAGCACACTTTGCAATTTACCTTCGAAGCTCAGTAAGGGGTGTGGAGGTTCCTAAATGCATCACATTTGTAGAACAAGTAAGAAGTGTTTTCCCAATGTATTAGGAAAACATAATTATTAAAATCCAGTATCATTATTTCAAATTACGAGAGTTGAGAATAATGGAGCAAGATGTGGAAATGAAGAAAGAAAAAGAGATAAATATCAAAGAAAAGACCATTTAGATAAGGAAGAGGAAATGCTGAACTAGAGCTTACGAAACTCACATTACAGAGAGAAAAAAAAAAAAAGACACCCACAGTATAGGTACATAACTATGTATTTGAGAAAATTATACCTCAGACATTATCTTCATGGTGATCCACAGGCATACAGAGAATCACTGCAGACATCTACTGAAATTTTAATCAGCTAGCTCAATTATGGATAGCAGTATATCTACTGTGTCAAGGCTTTGAGCCTTGTATTTTAGAAACCTGGCTGTATTTAAGCTTCTTTTTTCTGCACAGGTGCCCAGACTGGTTAGGTTAATGGCAGGCTGGGTGTGTCCACACGGGCTGCAATTGCACCTGTAGTCTGTGTCAAAAGATTCAAAGAGCCTGAAAAGGAGCTGGCAAGAGAAGAAATACAGAAAACCCCCTTCTGAAATACATAAATCAGTGGAAAGTTAAGGCTCATGTATAGCAGCTTCTTCACCAGAGACTGTGGAACGAGAAAATCACAGCTATCACATGCAGTTTACAAATGTTATGTCCTCTCAAAAGTTTTGCAGCTATATATAATAATGCCAGCTTTGATCTAGTTGTATTTAATTCACTACCTAATGAAAGCAGTTCTATCTGCCAAAGTTAATTTAAGCAGTCATATGTTAACCCAGCATAATTTTCAAGAAATCTTCTTCCTTTACAATTATATTGCCGTATGTTAATATGATGGCTTTTAATAGATTTTTTGTTTACATACATGTCATAAGTGACCCACTGAAAGATTGTATCCTAGTATCTGAGTAAAGTAGCATCTGTTCCAAGTTCCCTTGTAGCTAGCAGATTCACAGCAACTATTACTCCAACTTGCAATTTTTTTTGCATCACTAAGAGCTCAGTGCAATTACTTCCTAAGTGTGCCATCTCTGCTCTATGCTTCATTCAGTAAAATCAGTTTTATGGATGTTTTAGTGGTGAGCCGAGCTGTAGAAGCTATAATTTGTGAGCTGGATATGACGTACAGCCTCTCTGGCACACCAATTTATTTGTTTTGCTTACTCCTGATAACACTGAGGTGTGTGTCTGAAAGGCCAGCAAGGCATCCAGCGAGCAGGAGATTCCCCACCCTTGCTGCCTGCCTTGGTTTCCTCCCAGGGCTGGGACAGGAAATGCAGTGGTTGCAATGCACACAGCTCCCAGCCCTCCTAAGCAGTGTCAGCACTGCAAGGCCATTTAGTTTGGCCACAAACACAGAGGTGATTACTGACTTCTCTTTCGGTGTGGCAGATCTGCTGGGAATAAACAGCAAGTTATTTGTTACAGAAAGCACAACATTGTTTGCTAGCGTTTGTGGCTAAATCACAATTAGCTCCTGCTCTCCAAATTCTGTTTCTCTGAGACCTAAACACACCACAAAAATTCTAGCTGACAACCAACTACTTTCCTGCGATTTACAGTTACTTCAAATCAAAATGTTTTCAGCTTATTTGTGTTTTGAAGTTACAATGGTAGAAGCCATTCTAGCAAAACCAGGCATGAGAATTTGCAGCTTGCATTTTAAAGAGGAAGAGATGGGTACTGGAATAAGGAGGCGGTGCAAGGGAACTGACAAGAAGTAAGTTCAGGGGTTTATTCAGAGATTTTCATGGCCACGTGTTGTTGCTGTAGCCTACAATAATGCAGTATGGTACACTTAGATTCTCAATTCAGGCAGCAGCTGTGAATTCTGAGTTCAGCTGAGTGCTCCCTTGGTTTGGCTATGTGCACGTGAAAACCTGGCCCCAAAAAGTCAAAATACTTTCCTTTAAAAAAGAAAGAAATATTAACATCTGAATGAATAGTTTACAAACACTTGGCTCCAAGTGTTAAGTTACCCAAAATGTTCCAAGAAAAAAAGACTTTATCATTATTGAATGAATTCAGAGTGCATGAAACATTCTTTAAGAATTTCCTGTTTCTACTCATTGTTTCTTAGCTTTTCCTATTTGCAACATTACATTCTATGTAGATTTTTTTTTTCCTGGCTGCAACTTGCCTAAAATAAAAAAAATAAACAAAAATGTACAGCCAGTGGGTCAGATGGGGCTACAGTTCCTCTTTGACATCAAAGTCTATTAAACTCACAATTCCAAGAAGACTCACCGCACCTATACAGGACTCACGCCATGTCTGATGTGCCTAGGAGCCCATATCACAGTTCCTTCCAAACCCAGATGCCAGCTTGAGTGACTCTTCCCCCAGCCCAGGGGGAAAACCCAGTCAGGAGGAGAAGGGAGGTTACAAGAGGGACTTGTTGCACTCAAGACTTCTTTTGTGCCATTGGTGACACAACTGGCTTTGATATTTGCATTTGTCTCGATGAGCCCATTGTACGTTAATCTCATCTAACCCTGTTTTGCATGGGCAGCTATTGTAGGGAAATCATATAATTCAGCTTAGGCTGACAATCTTTTCCCTAAGTCCTTTTCCACAGCTATTTGCATTTACTGTAAGAGCAACAATCACTCTCCCATTTTCCCAGGCTCCTGAAAGAGAAACCCCAACAAACTGAAGCCCTGAAGCTGATTAAAATACATGCACCTGCAGGATCAACAAAGGATGCATCACCTGAACAGGTGGTTTTCAGGAAGAAGGGAGGCAGCCAGTTTTTGTTGTTTTTTTAACTATCAATTGAAATGAAAAATTTCAACACCTTTTTTAACCTTTTTAAAGGTTTTGTCTCAACTGCTTGAGTAATCATAGGATGATGCTACAGACTGACCATAAGCTTTCATGGCATGGCCTTGGCAAGTAATTGTAAGTAACAGACAAGACACTGTTGAAACTACCTAGTTTCTATTTGTGCCTCTGATGCAGACACATGGAAACCAAAGCAAACTAAGTAAAGGTTAATCTTTGAAAGGTTCACTGAATATTTACCTCAGGTTAATGTATAATTTCTGAGGACAGATGCATTTCATGCAAAAATCCAATTTAACAAAACAAAATAAAAATACCAATTATGAATGGGAAACCTCACAGAGGAATATATCAATCCAATTCATGTGTAAGAATGAGGTATTTGCTCATATTGCTCTTCTGCTTGCTGAAAAACATCATCTCCCATGCTGTAAAGCTGTGCATTCACGGCAAGAACATCCCCTGTGCAGTGGCTCTGCAGATGGCTGCATGTGCTTCTGCTACAGTCACTCAGAAACAGTCTTCTGCTTGGCTTCAGTCTGCTACAGTCTTCAGAAAACACTTTTAACAAAAGAGAAAAAATGACTATATAGAAGAGAAGATTTCTAGATAAAATGCCTAATGGTAAAGACTGCATCAAATGAGACAATGGGACACTGGGAAACATGGAATTCTTATTAGGCTCCCATGTTTGCAAAATAGGAACATCTCCTAAGAAACAGAGCTGCTGCATTCGCCTCTCGTGCGAGGCTTTGCTTTGGGCTCTCCCAGTACCTGCAGGTTGTTTTTTGCCAGCGCCCTTGTTTTGTTTACAGTGCATTGCTGGGATACTCCCTTTGATTCAGCCTGACACACGTGACGCTCCGCCAGCTTCTGTTCTGCAGTGCCGCTGCTGCTGCACTAAAAATAGCTTCCGCTTGCTTTGGCTCCACAGCTAATTTATGGAAACTCACAGAAAAAAAGGCCCCTGTTAGTGGGTGAGCGACGTACGATTCCACAGCTTGTGCTGTTCATCTCACTCGGCCTCCTGAAAGGCATCAGGGAAAAATTTAAAATGTTACCCTGCAGTTAATGGTGGGTAAGGGGAAAGACAAAAATGCTTAATATGCTCAATTCATTTTTAAGGTGCTTTAATGATAATTTAATGGAAAATGTCAGACAGTTGGACTATGCCATGTAAAAATGCCTAGAATTCAGAACAGAAATTTATAAAGGGCTATTAATGCCCACTTGTTTGGGCAAAGTGCAGTAAGGATTTTCTTAATTAGTTTACAAATGACAATAAGATTACAAACCTCCTGTTTGCTCTAACAGCTTTCACATGTTGTATACAAACTACTTCACTGTGCCATGAAAGCCATCATGTAAATATGCTCTTTAAGAAATGCTGATTTTACAAACTTTGCCACAGAACTCAACTCTGTGTGAAACATTTTGCATCAACATAAATCTTACATAAAGCTCTCTCTGAAAAAAATCCAAGTTTACGGTAAAACTCAAAATCAAAGTAAGTTCAAGCAAGTGGTTACATCTTTTTCTACAAAAGAATGAGGTTTAATGTTCTAGAGAAAAATTTTTCAGATGTTCATTCATAGCACCATGTCTAGGAGTGTCACCAGCTGAGCTGGAGTTAGTTTCAAGAGAAAACCAAATGAGAAACAGGGATGGCAGAAGTCTGGTATCTGTAGTAATGCACTGGTTTTTAATGGTTTAAATTTGAAGCACTGAAGTAATGAATAAAAATTCCAAAATTGAAAAGGAAGGCCTGTTTTAAAAGTTTTTAGAGTGAGTAATGAAAGCCATAAGGAAATGGGGATTCAGATTTTATTTTAGATATCAACTTTAGGTTAAGGAAAATTCGGATGGCTATCAGCAGCTAAAGCAGAAAGATTCAAGGCTTTCTGTTGTAAAAATCAGCAAACAAACTATCTGGCTTTGTCCAGAAAGGCTCCCTGCATAAATTTAGCAGTCTGTATGCAAACTATCAATTTAAGGATTGGTGTCTAAACTGTTATCCAAGTAGGGACATTACGTAGCAACTACCATGCTAAAAAGGAATTTTCATAAGTCTCAAGAGAGGTTATGAATTATTGACCAAAAAAATTCCAGCAGAATCCTGAAACCAGTTTCAGCTGGCTACAGTTAGCTGCTTGTGAGTTACATGACTAAGTAATGGTCACAGTGAGTCTGTATCAACCTATTTATGCAAAAAATACTGTGCTGTGTTACAGTTAAAAAGGTCTTTAATTGAACAGGCAATTATTAACTTCAATAACTCTTTTGGGGAAAACCCTTTTTTTCACATCCTGTTGTGGTGGCAGGAGGAAAGGACAAACAAAATCCGTTATATGTGTATGTGTTCAGAAGAAGGGAATATTCCATGAGAAAAATGAAAAACAGCAAAACAGCACTCTGCAGCAGAATTCTTGTGTGCAACTGTGTGTGATGGAGAGGAAGAAGGCAAGGAAACGGAATGATTTAATGCCTGCAGGAGCGTCATTTTCCTTTCCACCCTAACCACTTAATTCTTTTATTTTCAAGGAGTTAAAGAGTTCAAACCAGAGCTTTAAAACCTTNAATCTGCAGCATTTAAACATGAAATTCTGTTTACATTCTTAGTTATGAACATGTATTGAATATCCCTGGTCTATCTCCAACACCAAACCAGTTTGAGAGCATTCAAATCAATGTCTACAGTCTGGCACTTGTTGCCTTTGCAGCCTCAGCTCTGTGCCTCTATGCTGCTGATGGAAGTGCAAAGCATCAAGACCCACAGCCTTGCACTGCAATTGCTGGAAAGCAAATGAGAGATGGAGTGTAGATGTGAGGTCTTAAGCTTAGGAGAGGAGAGAAAGCAGGGGTAGCCATCCCTTTAACCATCTCACACCCTGCTCTGCTCATCTCCCCTATCAGCAGCAGGATAACAGCATGTGAATACAAAGCTTGGCCCTGCCTTAATATAATTCTGAACGTTACATAAGTGCTTGATAAACAAGGCAGGCAGCTAGAAATGAGATAACCTAGCCATGTGTATATTCAGCTGACTACTCACTTAGATTCCCAGCTCCTATGCTGTGACTGTGATAAAGGGCAAGAAATTGGCCATAAATACCAACCTCTAAAGGCATTCTCAGTTCTTTTAGGACAATGTAGTTTTTAATACCATCTGTACGATAAACATGCCAACATTTTAAATATGGCCAGATTACACTTTTTATTTCTTTTTCCCTCCCCTGCTCTTAAGGAGTAAAATGGTTGGCAACACAGGAAGCATTTCCAAACCATTTTCTGCCCTACCCACAGCGACGCAGGACAGGTCACATCTTTTACATGCACCTTCAAAAACACGCTAGAAACTAAACGGTACTTCTTGGCTTTGTGACTTTAATTCCAGGCAATTAAGGTGAAAGATGCATTATCTAAATGTCCCACTGCACAAAACACATGGGCAGTGTTAGGGAAGATCTCAGGAAAAACCTCAGCCATAATCTCTAATGCACACCTTTCCTGGTAAGGTCTGGTAAGAAACATTTAAAGCTGTGTCAATTACACCTCTTGCCTTACTGATGAATGAAAACAAAAGCATGAGGCCATGAAAACAAAGGCCATGAAAAGAGAAGTGACCCAGTTCCACACTGATAAGCAATGATCGAACTCAGTATGTTTCTAGTCAATTAAAGAAGTTTACAAGTACCTTTAAACAAAAGCACGCTGCTTGAGAATGGCAGCTAGAAAAGCCATGGAAAGGAAAGAAAGAATGCATGGAAAGTGCTGATAAAAACCCCCTAACAAAACTAAACGAACCAAGAACCCCAAATGAGAGTTGAAATGTAAGCTACACTTCTAGCTTAGTTGCACTAAAAATACACATCAAAATGCCCACTACTGCTATCTGAAGCTCCCTTCTGTTGGGCCCTCTTCCTTCAGAGCAAACAAAGTTGTAGTAATAGCCAGCTTTCTTCCAACTTCCCCTGCAAACAAGATCCGCTGGTGGATATAAGCGGTCAACCACTGCCACCAGTTCCACAGATTTCCACATTTCTCTAATCCTATTCATTGTCATGGCTTTTTTTTTTTGTTGTTGTTGGTTTTTTTTTGGTTTTTTTTTTTTTGTGGTTTAACAGCACATGCCAGTACTTTTCATAACTCCTTGGAGGGGTGCCTGTTACTTCTTACCCATCACCATCTCAGGTCAGACAGGAGGCATTGTTCAAATGCTACACACTTCTTACAGAGTCCAGAGGAAAAAGACGCTCCTAATCTTGTACATTCAACACGACTGGATTTGTACTTTCTCAAACACTACAACTTTTTTAGAACCACAAACCACTTTTGGCCGCTCTACACTAAAAAAAGAGAAGCACATTCTCCCATCTGGCACATAAAACAGTGTTTTTCACTAACAGAGTTATCAGGATTTTTTTTTTTAATTGGGAAATAAATCTAAATTTTTATGCATGTGTCTGATGTAACTGATGGAAGGAAATTGCTTGCCATGAGATTTATCTTGTAGCTACAGAACATACCCTGTGGCCATCTGGTCATCTGCTACAGAGTTGGGCTTGATGAAGCAAAGGGAAACAGAGACATGTTTAATGACCTCTATCTTTTGGGGCCAGAGAAAGGCTTTATTGACCAGTTCTATGCCTTGGTTTATCTCAGGCTCAAGCATGGCAAGAAACAGAGACAAAACTTATCTATGCATGCAATTCTGAGGGATTGCCATGGCTCATTTAATCACCTGTACTAGGCTGTGTAAGGACCTTTTGAAATGATCAGAAGTTTTCTCAGCTGAGAGAATGTAATTTTTTAACTCTAACTTTGGGACTAAGTGCCAGGGTCCTGTTCCAGAGGAACATTCATCAGAACCAGAAAGTCTGGCAGCAGCTATGACATGGTTAAAAAACTGGCTGCTGCAGCAGATGCACCAGGCAGGCCCAAGGATTTCCCTTTTGTCCCCTTCCAAGTTCACACATTGTAAGCAGTAAAATAAAAGCAAGTCAGTACAGCATGCACAGTGGTAGTGTATCATGCTGTGAGATTAAAAATAAGACATGGCATATTTGTGAATTACAACTGTTGACTGGTTCAACTCTGCAATGTGCAATCAGCACTTCCCATAAAGAACTAGTGTGTAATTCAAATACATTACCATTTGTGCTACACCTTCTAGCTCTCAGAAATTATTCTCAAAATTATTTGAATTTCCAGTAATACATTCTTTTAGGAGGACTAGCTACTACACATACAGATCTGCACAGGCAGAACCTCCTAGTATCAGCTGGAAAATCCACATTAAAAATAGTGAGTTTGGTTGAAAATCCAGTGACAACTCTGGGAACTGCTTAAATGTGAACCTTAAATACAAACATGATTTATGCTAGGACTACTCAGTGCATGACAGAGAAAACAGTATAAGCCTCACCACTGGAAAACAAGTTTATGTTAAGAGTTGTTATCATATTAACTGCTTTCCTTCCCAGTTCTATCACGTCACAAATTAAATATGTAGATCTTTCTCTAACAGCTTTCAAATACCAACCACAGCAAATAGAAGAAAATACTTATTTTGAGATAATGAAGTATTATACACCAAAGTGAATGCCAATGCTGTTTGTGTTCTTATACCAGAATGAGTTCCCCTATAAAAATCACAGCCACTCAAGAGAGATCTTTTTAAAGGTCAGATCAAGCAACAGACCTAACAAAAAAAAGTAAAGAAGACAGAGCCAGCTTAGAAAATGATATTTCAGAACTCAAAAAAAAGAAAATAACGTGAGCTTTAATGATAGGCTTTTCAATTCTTTGGAAAAGTCCCTTTGCTTTTTGCAATTCTTGTTCGCTAACTGCAAGATTTTGCTGCACTGTCTGCAGCAGATGGGACAAACAGCAGAGTGGCTGCACTGGCTGCATGAAGAGAGACTGCAGTGGGGCTGCTCCCCTGCTAAGAATGCAAAAAGTCATCCTCACCACAGCCTGAGGATGGAGGAGATTACTGAGTATGTTTCTCCAAAGCCTTTCTGGAAAACTCTCTCAGGAAGAGCCCTGTATCCATGCAGCCATGTTGATTAAGGGTGTGACTCTTCTCACACTCCTCTTCCAATAAAACCTCGGACAAGGCCAAGCCTTTCTGTAAGGCACAGTCCACCCAGGTCTATTGCTTTACATGCCTAAAATGGCCAGGTGGCAGATGAAACTACAATATAATCAGCAGGAAACTAAATAGCATATATAATCTTAGCAGTCAATCCTAGAGAAGGACACTGCATTCAAACACTGCCTACCTGCACTGTATTTACTAAAAAAAGAGACTCCTTCCTGTATCTATTCTAAACGCAATAACCACGAATTACACTGAGTTATCCATTTTAGAGATAGATTATTGCATCTAACAATTCAGAACCCTGAATGGTTACTTTCTCCCTAGGCTGCTAGGTCACTGGAAATCCAAACAGCTCCTGCATGAACTGTTCTAACTGATACAATGGATATGCTGCTCTGCTGCCTTCACTGATGCTTCTGAAATGCAGTCTGAACTAACTACCAGGCAACCTTTTGAAGACAATATTCTTTGGTGAGTTAAACTCATGTGGGAGCTTTCTTATCATCTAGCTTGGCTCCTCTCTAGCATCCTCCATGGAAGATACTCTTTCTATTAAGAGGAGCATCTGACATTTGGATGGGTGGATTATGTTTGTTTTACAGAGTCTAAAGCAAATAACCCTCAAAGTCATTACTGGGAAATATCTACATAAATATCTACATTGTTCCCGACAGTTCTACAAGCATTAATGTTGGTCATAGGCTTACCACATTTAAAAGCTCTTTGGTGTCTGCATTTCACAATGAACAACTCAGGCTTTGTCTACATTTGGCACACAGTAAAAACACGCTGACTACTGAACACAGTTTTACTTTTATTATAGATAGGAAAAATAGTTCTTAATGACGTTTGAATTGGTCACATTTTACACACTGGTCCTTATGCACATTAAAGAAAAAACTATGAGCTAATTCTTTTCCAGCATGGTGTATTTTGCCACTGTGGACAGAGAGTTGAGATGGTTAGGGAAAAATGTTCCTCAATCACTTTCTAAATTTTCTTCTGCTGTTTGGAGGAACTTGCAACAATCTCTGCATCACAGATTAGATAAGATGGTTATGTTGCTTTACTTATGTCCTTAGTTCTAATGTAAATAGTTTTCTAAAAACTTGAAAACATCTGCACTATTAAACAAAATTTAAAAATATTTAAACTATAAAGTGAAATGAAAAGATATTGGCTGCATTTATTTTACTTTCACTAAATCTGACTATTAGGATTCACATCCCAGATTTACAGACTTTTAATTTGCTCTCACGTAAAGCTGTAGTGAAATGGAGCAGAGTTGATTTGATGTGCTGTACAGTGAGAATTGAGAAGGACCAGACCTGCATCTGTACCACACCAAACACCAGGAAGTATTGAAGCTGTACTGATATTTTCTAGACAGAATAATGATGTCTTCGGCAAAGAGTGGCACCAGCAATTACTTCACTGCAATCAGAAAGACAAACTGATATCTATGACTGCACTGTACTGAAAAAGCCTATGACTCCTCCACAGTAACCTTTAATATCAAACATGGTAACAGCTTTTACAAGGTCTTAAGAAAGGCACTACCCTTTTTATTTTCACAGATAGCTGAACTGAGAGACATGTATAAAGTACCCAAGGCCAAACCAGGTAATGCATTCTCGATTAAAGCTACATTTCAAAGCTCTTCTTCCTGATCTAGTTTGCCCTTTTGCTTTTCCTGTGTAAATAAGGAAGACAAAAGACACAAGAAACTGAAGCAGTGCATAACAGATACCACAAATCGTCATGATACATGATTACAGCCTGCTGTGAGCAGCTCACAAATTGAGGAGAATTCAAACAATAGCACACGTTCTGTGATTTGGATATTGAGAATTCCCTTGACTCCATTTCCTGTGAGCAAGCTATTGAGAAACACTGGCATTTGAGCAACAAAAAACACACCAAGAGAACACTGACTGCCCAATACAACTGCCATTGCAGTTTTCCTAGCTGTAAACCAATTCCTCCCCCTTCATCTCCACTACTGATTTGCCACAACTCCTTCAACCAGTGCTGACAACAGGCCATTCACATCATTGTGCATTGTATCACACACAGAGTTTCAGACTCATCCTTAGAAAGACATCTAACTGTATCTCAAACTAGCAAAAAGAAAAATAGAAAGCAACATGCCATAACTTGCAAAGGACAGTGAGCAGGGGATAAAAAAAATCAAACAACAAAAGAGAATGAATGCTTTCAATTTAGTCCCATTCTTTAAATAGAACATAGAATATTACAAACAGAAGAGCCAAGAAACCCCACACCTATATACTTTCACTAACTGGGCTTACGAATAAGTCTGCTGTAAAACCAACAAATGAGATCAGTGAAAAAACAGTTTCCATAACATTTTATCTTACCATAATCAAACAGCTTACATGGGCAGAACACAAATCAGCCTTGAGCTTTGTGAACAGAACACAATGCAACATGGGCACAGTCATTCCAAGAAACCAAAGCCGATTTACTCCTAATTCTATCTTGCACAAAACCAGAAAGTCATGCAGTGACCTGAGAAGATTGGGGTTTTTTTAAATGGAAACACTGCTGTTTGTGATATTCTAGGAATACACATAATACTGGACCATCATGCTTTGTTTCTGAGCCTGCAGAATGTCTCTGGCATGATCTGACTGTGGTGTGAAGCTGCAGATTTGGCTCTACATCACATCTCAGCACACTCTTCTGAAAGGCATCCCCCCCAAATAATCCATGAAATATTTATAAGCTAGAGACTAAAGTGTGCCTCTGGGAGAAAATGGTATAGGGGAAGTGGTACAGGGGACTGGGAGGCAAGATGAGGACCTAAGAGGGAGATGCCCATTTGGTGCAGGGGGAAGAAAGGGGAGGAAGAAAAGCATCTTGTTTCCAGAGTGCCCTTACCTTCTCAGGTTGGTAGCAGATCTGGAAGTCATGACTCTGTGCAGAGACACTCTGTATTACCTGCACATGTGTAACACATGCACTATTGCTCACACAATTGTATATACAGAAAAGATTTTGCTGCAGAAAACTGCATCTGGTAAGTCACTTCTAGCTCAGAGCACCAAGCAAGGCCTGCAGATGAGTGAGTCACAGATCTGAACTGATATCTGCAACTGTATTACATTTAACTCGAGGAGATACACCTTGAGAAAGGTCGTGAGTGTAAACATGTCAGCAGCTCCTGGGAAGAAATGTAAAACCCAAACTAGGGCCCCATTATGGAATAAAGACAATGAAACAGCTGCAAATAAAGGGAAGCCCCTCTTGTGCACAGCCACAGTTGCCCTGGTTGTGCTGTGCTGTCTCCTGGCACAGCCCATGTCACTCAAAACCTTCCACTGTTGGTGGGAAGCATTTTTATTGCTTTTCCTGTTTTAAGTATGTTGAAACTCAATGCAATTCCATATATTTCCTTTCCTTCACACTCCTTACTGGTCTCCAGTGCACAACAAAGAGAAGATTAATTTCAATGCCCTCTTCTATTTTCACTTTCAGAAACAACTAGGATTTGATTATTTATCTTTTAGCAAGGGAGAAATAAGTGAAGAGTCCTCACATTCCTCAGAAACAAACACAAGTGGGCAGTTCAGGCTTTAAAGATTTCAGTTGAGGCCATATAACTGGAGAAGAAATGCTCTTACATTGAAAAGGTAGTTTCTTACAGCCAAAGAGGACTTCAAACAAATAAATACTTGAAAGGATTATATTTCTAGGAAATTTGTATCCCAAAGCCAGGTTCTACTTGTTACTTTATTTCTGTCTGAGAAATAGGTATGTTACCTGCCTACTTTTAAACTACTTAAAAGAAGAAATGCTTAATATTTTATTTGTTAATATTTTATCATTTATACACAACAACAGTTGGGAATTTCAAGCATGCTTCAATAAGAGTTTCTGATGGATTCTTTTCACTTGAGAATCATGAAGGAAGAATGGATTTACTAATAAGATGAAAACCAAAAGCAATGCCCATTTCTCTGCCTTTTCTTCTGCTGGTATGCTTTGTCTGATTACATTGATACATAAAATAGAAAAGAATGAAATTATTAAGAAAAGGTCAAAGGAGGATTGGGAATAGCAGATAGATAAGCCAACCTTACATACCAGGTAGATATGCAAGACATCTCACTGTGACTGATAAAAATGACACATTACCTTCTATCTTAAGTGCCCAGAGGCCCAAATCATAGAAAATGGTCAATTTATCAAGAATGAAACAATGAACAAACAAACTAGGGTAAAGCAAAGAAATGAATCTGATGTTAGTAGTAAGTGGAGAGGAAAAAGGGAAATATGTCAGCCACAAAATTTAGATCAAGACCACAAGTAAGTCATAGGTTGGTGCATTGAAACAGAAGAAAAAAGGCAATGCAAATAAAAATCCAAACATGCTGGATTCTGCTCAGAAGACTTTCAGCCAGTGTTGCAATAACTGTTACAGGTGTGCAAGGTGAAAAATCTCCAGAAAATAAGCAGCTTTTATGCTGAAATCTCTCCAAAAGCGTGTGATAGTGAGATATACCTCTGACCCCATTTTAAGAGAAAAATTATATTGAACCCTTCATGGGTTGGAAAAAGCCAGCAAGTTCCCTTAATGATATTTTCCACAGGTTTACATGGATTTCTATTGAGGTACAGGGAATTAGTGAGTGTTGTGCTTAAAGAGCACTGTTCTTAAAAAACATTTTTGTAGGGAAATTTTTTTCAAGCAAAGAGGACAGCACCACACTTGCTAAAATTGAAGCACCTGTCTCAGTCCTGTGAAGTCCACACTACAATTTAGAAAACTAGAATCAATCCTTTTAGAGGCAGAATGAAACAGAGACTTTTCACTTGGCATGCCTTTCCTATTTTTCCTCTGGGAAAAAGGTGCAGTTGTGCTCCTAGCCTACTATTGCAGATAATACCCATTCTCTTCGGGAACAATGAGGATAGGTAAGATGAAGAAACCTGTTTTGCTTGTGAATAAAGACATTTGTCTTAAGCTCATCCCACAGGAGAAGGGTTTAGAATTAAATGTTTCGGAACTGTCCTTCAATTATTTCCTTTCTAAAGAAATTCACAGAATGCATAACCACTTGTTTTTTGCTAATTTTTTCCCTCTTTTAAGGATCGCTTCTCTGTATGTCAGTTTTTGTGGTCTTCTGTGTATTTCTGACAACCTCACAGTATCCACACATATCTCATGTTTATTGTAACTGCCTTTTAGCCAGGCTACCTTGATTGCTCAGAATCCAACTGCATATTTACTCAAGTTTCTGAATGTTCACTTGTCTTGTGCTCTTCATATGGTGTGGAAATAGAAGATCTCACTAGCAGTGCCCCTTTGGTTGTTTCCAGGACCTTATGTGATGGTTTGTTCTTTTTCCCTCCTCATATCCATTCTGCTCATTTCCATCAGGACACTGGCTAAGGCCCCTCAACACTGTGCAATCCCATACACTTAATATTTGCCTCGTTAAAGAGACATAAGAGATTGAATTCCTGCCAAAAATACTTTACTGGTGCTTTATTGCTTTATTTCTGAACCCTTATTTATTATCTTCACCCACCTACAATCTTCTCTTTTCATCTTCTTTTCACCCTCTAAAAAGGTATAACTTGTTTACAACTTAGTAAAAGCAAACCTAAAATAACTTTTAATCATAATCTAATCATTCTTTCAACATACTGTATATAATGATGATCTCTCTGGCTGAGGTACAGAATGGTATATTTATAAATAACAAATTTCTATGAATAAGCTTTAATAGAGGTCTCACCCTTGTCATTTTTACATAACGTAATTTGCTGGTTACTACTTTGGAAATACTATCAGGTCAAAACCCCTAAATTTTGCCTGTGTTGGTTGTGCTCTCTGCACCACAATCTCCCCTGGAGAACCTCTCACCTCGATGTCAGACCCTACTGAGAGGAGCTGCCTACAAACCACAGAGGAAAGGGGTGACTAACCAGCACAGACCATAAGTTAAAGCAAAACAAAACCAAACCATCAAACCTCCTCAAAACAAACAGAAAGACTTCCAGGTAGTTAAGAGAAAATGAAACCTGGGGGAAACTAGTCACTACATTTGACCCCCTTTTTTTTAACCATTGTAACAATGCTGATGTAGTGAACTATAGTTTACTATAATCAGTTCTGCAGAATGTAGAAAAATGTTTCTTCTCTGGCATACGCTCCTTTAGAGAAAAGCTTTTCAAACCCAGGATGTTTATGGTGAAAAACAAGTTTATGGCAAACCTGATGATCTTTTCTAAGATCCTGACAATGCAAGGAAATAGGACAACCAACTAAATGAATATAGAGGTCATGCTGGACCAAATTCCTTTACACTTAAGGCTTACTTGTACATTCCCTGAGCAGAATAAACCCTGCTGGCAACCCTGCTCTGTAGCATTCTACTGCTCTTTAACAAACTGTTTTTTAATAATGGCTCTAGTAGTGCTGGCAATTATATGTTTGACATAGTTGTGCCAATAAATAAGTGGAGGCTAAGAAATTACACCCATGCTGACCATTAAACTTCTTCACAATGTAGTTGGAAGGAAACTTAATAAAAAATAACTACCCAAAATCTACACCACTGGACTTTCAGGATGCTAATGCTCAGAATGCAGATCCTCCCAAACTCATCCCTCTAAACCAAAAGAGAGGTAGTGAATCCTTCTTAAAGAGAAACAAAAAACAGCAGGGAGGCAAAAGCAGGGAATAAAGAAATGTTGCAAGAGATTTTAGTCAGAAAATGTACTTAAGGGTTATTTTGATATTCAGTCCAATTAATGTACACAAACAAATATCTGAAAAACAAAACAAAACCTTCCAGCCTCCCTGCCGTGTTCACGAAAGAAAACCAAAACTGAAAAGCTGTTCTCAGAAAATCCATACAACTGATTTCAAGATTCACCTTTCCCTGCATTAGCACTTATATGTGAAAACTGCTTAAACTCATCTCTGTTTTTTTTGATTATAATTAATGGAATTATCAGGGAAGTCGTAAGAAGAGGAACAACTAATTTTTGAACCAATTCTAGAACGAACGATTTTTCAGAAATTTTATTATTTGGTATCTCCACTGAACAGAGTATCTACTGATATGTACTATATGTATTTTCTTTCCCACTGCTTAATTTAGGCTCAAGTTAAACTTTGGGTAGAACTCCACAATGTAACAAACAATTCTAATTAAATCACAAAGAATACTTTCACAAAAGACACATCCGAAACAATTTCTCTAAACTCAAATAAACCTTTAAAAAATTCTGGCAGCATCACTGTTGTCTTGTACTAAATAGAACAAAATTAGCTTTAACTTAATTATGAGAAGTAGAGAGACACCCTTGAACTGCTTAGTTTCCCAGTCTGATTTGTCTTAAAATTGGGATTACAACCAAACTGATAAATACCATCACTCTATTTTGGTTTAGTCTGAGGTGTAAAATTTATTTTTCAAGCATAGACGCTTAGTCTTTAGACTTTTTCAACACACTATCAACTGTATTTTATTTTCTTATTTCTTAACTTCTGCATTCCACCATCTTTCTTTTCCCAAATCTGTCAGTGCAGTGTTAATTTAGAAAAACACAGCCACCCAAACCCTGGCTTCTTGGAGATCCTAACATAAACAAGGCTGTGTAGATCTATTAATGTAGAGGAGCCTGTGTATGCAGAGTCTGGCCAGTGAGCAGTTTCTGAAGGAAGAAATATGACTCTTGGCCTTTCTTTATCCTGTCATGTGAAACTGACTACTTGAAAAAAAAAAAAAAAAAGAAAAACTGACCATCTCTAAGTGAAAAAAAATGCATGTGGCATTTAAGAAAACTCGAACCTTAAGTGTAAATAATTCAAAGTATCCGATATAACCTGCCATTAAATTTTCAATGCTATTCTTTTTTAAGCATTCAACTCACAGTTATTATACAGTTTTTATGTTAAATTTAGTATGTAAACATGCATTTATGCATGCAACCTATGCAATATGTCAGATTTAAGGTAAGGGAATATGGAACACACTTTTTCTATAGAGCATAGTAAAAAAAAATCCCACAGACAAAACCTAAAATACATTTGTATTACATAATAATAAGCTTATTAATAAGGCGATGTATTTTTTAACCAACTAATCTCTGCCATTGGGAAGATGCACACACTCAGCAATGAATTGTAAATGAATAGATTGAATTAAATTCTGTAGAAGTGGAATAAATACAAGTAACTCTCAATGTTTCCTGCAATATAATGAAGCTGGTTTTGGTCATAGTTTACTCTTTCTCCCACGCATACACTGGAAGAGTCCTAAACCAAGAACAGCATATAAATAACACCACAACTGACAGAGTGACCCACAACTTCCTTCTGAAATCCACTCATAAATTGTGCATGCAGATTGTAGATAACCATCATCAGCAGTTTTACTTCATTTGAAGACATTTTGAGATGCTGACCCTGAGCAATGATTCATTCATAATCAGGATTTCTGGAGTTAAGCTGTATCAGCATATTTACTGTACTCTAACTTGCCAGTAGGAATACATGTTTTTTAAGGTTCTCTTTATTGGCAGTTATCTGCACTCTAGATAAGAGATAACCTTTCAAGGCGATTTCTAAGTATGCTGATTAACTCTGCTATTTTCCTTTCCTATGTTTTAATAAGTACATGTATGATTTTAATATCCAAAATTCAAACAAAATGTCCCTCAGTGCAGTCCAGTCTTACAGAGAAGCCTTCCCTTCCTGCTGCTCGGTATCCCAGAGTCTGGTCATTTTCACCAGTCACACTGTGCCAGTTCACTGATTCAGCCCTGTACCAGTACCTATTCACATCTGTCCTCACTGCTGTGATGCAAAATAAACACAGTCTTTTCTCCTTTAGTAATAAATGCAACAGAAGGCTCTTTCTTTGTTAGAAAGGACATTGATGCTTTGAGAGTGTATATGCTGAGGGTGACACTGAGTGTCTTGGTGCTTGAGCAATCTTTTGCTCAGGCTTGAAAAGCTCCTCAAGTGTTTTATTGCAAACAGAATTGCAAAAGCCTGCAGTTAACTCTGCAGAAAGGATATGGAAAAATATATCTCCAAATTAAATTCAGGATACTAATAAAGAAAACTAAATGCAGACAAGCTCACCTACTTGCAATTCTGCAGTTTACTGAATGGATCTCATTTCCAAACAATGCTGAGTTGCTATGTTACACTAACATGTCCTGCACCTATTATTGCCCTGTGTGTGCGCAAAGAGTCAGGAAAAAAAAATTAGGAAAAACATTCATCGATTGTTCAGGAAAAACTAAAAAATTTGATGACTAGGAGAGGAAAGAACTGTTTCCTCAAGAGAATAAAGCTAGCTTTGCTATATTTTTTCAAAGAAAAATAACACTGTCTAATTAAACACCTTAAAAAGAGTCAAAGTGCAGTTTCACGCATCTGTCACGACTCTGCCGGGTCTTTAGATTTTATTACCCCTTTAAATTGAGGTTAAGGAATATTTTATGTTTTTCTGCCTTCCACCTTCAACCTTTTTGCTTGTTCTAAAACCGCAGGAAACGAACCCAGTCATACACAGAGAAGCATGTGGGAAAATGCATGGTTTAAATTTATGTTTGAGCAGCCCATGTAGGGCTGCTTAAATGGTTCTCCAGTGGTAACTAGTCAGTAAGAAGTATTTGTCACATCATTTTTAAGAGGCAGAGAAGGTGCTGTGTTTATAAACTACCTTCTATCTTGTTTTTATATTTGAGAGGTTATTATTGTCTTCCGTAGGTATGGAAGGCATTTCTGAACTAAAGTGGTTTAAACAGGGGGTATGTGCCTGTTTGCCATTCTGGCTATTTGTGAATGGTATTTTCATACCATTTTCATGCTTTATCCTTCAAACTGAAAATATGAAGGCATTTTGGAGGTTTCTCTGGCTGCTTCTTATTCCATGTCTTCATACCTCTAAATACTAATATTGTAACATCATGATCACATTTTGACTACCAAAATTAAGATAGAATTGGTTAAATCTCATGATTTTTGTTTCGTAACTGAACGCAAAAAGGGGAGTAACAACAACAACAACAACAACAAAAATCACAGCAACACATGAAAGGGTTATTTCATAGAATTCCCAGTGCGTATTTTAAGAAACCACAATTCTGCCTCTTGAGAGTGTGGTCTATTAGTTAGTAAACAGTAAAAAATGCAACCATTAGACACTGGAGAGTGACTTCTGTCCTATCTGGCAACCACCTCTGTTTAGAAGACTCATCAGTGAGGCTAAAGTGATTACTCTATAAATATAACCTCTCTCCTTTTTTTTTTTTTGTTTTTGTTTTTACTATTAAATAACAATTTAGTTGTTGGTTAAGGGTTATAGTTTAGATCAGGTAAGTGGAGAAACCTTGCTCATGAATTAACTAAACAAAGTTTGCTTCTAACTTAAGCAATGAATTTTTAAGATTTGAAAGTGATACTACATGAGAAATCTTAAAAGGAAAAAATGAAGAAAGTTTATCATCACAGTGAATTGGTTATCTATGAACCAAAATAATGGAAGGAAATAATATTATGGTTTTCTTGTATCACCATAAGAATTTAGTTCTTAAAATCTGGTTACATGAAACATTTCAAATTAATACTTTTCCCTTGTTTTTCTAAGTAAAAAATATTAGTCCTATACTTAATAAGCAGTTACCAAGTGCAAAAAGAATCACTGCTCTTAAAAATAATGTTCTCTATATAACAACAGCAACAATAATAAAAGTGTTTAGCTAAATTTATCATAAATCTCTCCACACTTACTTCACTGCCCCTTATGAAGAAAGAATACACCAATACACCTAAGTGCAATGCCACACCAGACACAAGAAGCAGAGAATGCCAAGGTAGCTTTTCTGACCTCAGCCTGTAACATTTAGTGATGACTGTGCATGCCAGCAAGTAAATCTTATGTCTAGAAGAGTGTAAGGCAAGTTAAAAATATGCTTGCTTTTAAGAAGTGCTGCTGCTGAGAAAACAATTATCTTTTTTCTCACATCAAGAGTTGAATCTGTGGACAACAACACAAAGAGTTGGGGTTTTTTTAATCAATTACTCCACCTAATACTAGGATAGACATCTCAGAAACTGGCTGAAGCCCTTTTCTACGACAGAATAACTGCAAAGAAAAATAACATCTGTGTATTTTCCATCTATATCAGCTCAAATATAAAATCAATTTTCTTTGGCCAAGCTTACATCCCTTGTGTTTGCTTTCCTAAGAACTTGCATAATCAAGTTTATTAGCCCAAATGTTCACACAGAGACCAGTTTAGGCCTTCACACTTAAGTATATCAGAAGTGGTATATTTTGTCAGGGAAAGAAGGCTGATAGACAAACTGGGACAAAGTACTGGTTGAGGGCAGGGTTCCCTTACATCCTTGATCTACTTCCTATCCCAAGGAACTCAGTGAGCTGAGAAAAACCCTTTCCAGCCAGGGCCACTCATGAACACATGCTGCCATTTCCATGTGAACACAGCAAGACAAAATTCTATTCTGGAACTTCCTAATAAACCTGAAAGGAGTTGATTTTTTATTTCTAACAACAACAGCTTGAGGTTGAGCTGTGTGTGACCTAAAAAGAGAATTAAATGTTCTGCTTTTGTCTTTTTTCTCCTCTTCCCAAAGTGCCTAGTTCTGCTGGTCTACTCTTGTGCTCTAATACCTTTCCCTGGCAATGTCTGAGCAGTGCAAGCATCCCTACACCCTTTTTCTGATCACTGAAACTAATTTTAGCAAGTCATCCGACAGCTGAGTAGCCAAAACTAAGTTAACTCAATGCTTACTTTATGGAAACAGCAGAGGGACGTCACCAGACTGCGCGTGCCCAATATCCCCCAAGGATGACTGATGCTCTGAATTGAAATTTTACACCTCTTCATTGCTACACACATTAATTGACTTAAATTTACAAAGTTTTCAAAGACATAATCAACTCACCAGCTTTTTTTTCTGGGTAATTTTTACTTGAAGGCCATCACACCTGTACCTTTATTTGTTTTGATCTGTTCTACATTTAAAGAACTTTTCTCTGTGGTTCCCTTCCATGGATACAATAAAATTTGGGCATTTAGTAACCAGTATGAAAAAACTGAAATATTAAAAATGGAGCTGTATTCATCATATAGGAAATGAACCTTTAGAAAACTGTCCTAGAACCACAAAAAAAAATTTAATTTCTGCCTATTGTTTATATACTAGACAGTTCAATGCCAAAACTGCTCTAAATCACAATTTGAAAGTCCCTCACAGAGCTAGAATTTACTGAATTTGAATTATGTGAATACAGACAAAAAGCAGAGTTTGAATAGAGTTCAAATAAGTTAAAGTTAGATGGGAGATTTATCATCATAAACAAAACAAATCTGCTGAAATCTGTCTAAGTCAAATGGGGACACAACTAAATAAAATCAACTTTTCAAAGTAAGCATCAGTTTTTGAGATTAAACTTGAAATTTAACTTGTAAGAAATATTAAATCAGAAAGACAGGGAAAACAAAAACCTGTCAGTTTCATGATATTAATCTCGAAGAAATATATGAAGGTCATTAAGGAAAGAAGATGGTTCATGGCCATGCAATAATGCCCCCTCCAAGAGTTACATAAATGTCTTTGTAGCTGGTGATAATGAACAATCCTGATCTTTGCTGACCTCTGGTTTGGTCACAGATTAGTATTTGTTACAAGTATCACATGATGCATCAACATGATGTGGGCACTAAATGTATTCCTTAACAATGAAAGAAGTGCAGATACATGAAGACTCCTGTAAGAATATTAAAAATATTAAAATTATTAAATGAATTAGAATGAGGGAAAAGCAGCCCCTCATTCTCATTCCTGTGAAGGAACAGTATCCTGGTAATCTGAAAGGGCATTGAGGATTAAGGAAAATTAACTTTCAGGCATAATGTAAACAAAACATTTTCCTCTGTGTCCTTCTATTACCTCTGATTCCAGCAAAATACTTCTCCCACAGCAATAAAGAAAATTAGGTTAAGTTTTAAAAATACAGAAGCCCTGTGCTGTAGCCAAATTAAACTATTCCAAGATACTCTGTATTTGTAACTCATTTAACAGTCAGTAAGTTTGGCTGCTGACATTATAATTTGCTAATAATGCTTTTCAGTATTTTTAAGCCAGCCACCCAACTTGTAGCCCAATGATATTCATAACACATGCTGGGATTTTTTAGGTTTGGCTTTGTGTTTTTTTGAGCTGAGAAGTGGTGACCTACTGATCATGTTCTTCCTCCACTACCAAGGAAAAGATTAGGATTTAGCTGATGGCATGGGATGCTTTCTCTCAAAGCCAGTGTAATGGAAACAGTGCAGATGTTTCAAAATCCTGTGGTAAGAGCGTGCATCAGCATTCCACTCCTTCCCTCTTTCCCATCACCAGTTAAAGATGACCAGGGACAGGTTCTGAGAGAAATGCCACCAGCTGCTGCTGAGCCAGAGAATAGCACCCTCAACCTCAGTATTTTTTAAGTGCATTAAAGAACTGGTGTGTGGATATCAGAACTGGATTTCCAACCTCTGCTCACATGCTGTCAATTTTGAGGAGGATGTGACCTCACCACCCTGACAAACATCCATCCAAGGCTGGCACAGAAATGTTCTTCTGGGTAGAGGGGCAGGTAAGAGCTGGGTGCATTTTTAGCATCTTTCTGTCAAGATTATACTTCAGTGTTTTAAATCATCAATACCTGTGAGAAAAAGGCTGTTTGATCAGACCAGTGACACAGCAGTACCTGAGTTTCAAGCTTCTGCTCTAAGACTGAAGGTATGTAAAAAAGGACAAGTCCGTCAGCTGCTATATTTTCAGATAGATCATGACACGAAAAGCACGGATACACTCAAGGAATATTTAAATATCAAACGATACTTCATAAAGGGTCTTGAAGGTGAAGAATTATGCAAATGTACTCAATACTCTAACAAATAATCTCAGAATAATGGAAAAGCAAGCTAGTTAGAAGATATGGAGGGAAGAAACATAGAAAAAACCTAATAAACTTCCTTTAACCTTTTACAGAAAAAAGGTAGTAGGATTTAGTTTTATGTTCCAAGACAGTGGACTTAATTCTAGATCAAATTTTCTTCCTCATTTGTGTTTTGCTTTTGGACACAACATGAGACCTAACATTCTTCCTGTCAGAGCCTGTAGATAGGCAACATTTTTTTTAAAGGAAAGCACACTATCATTAGCACTATAATTTGGTTTATTCCTGGTTTTGTTGGGCCCTTTCAGCACCATTTTTCAAAGTAGGATTGTGAGACACATCAAACCTTACTGACCACTGAAGTAGGGTTCACATTCATATATTTTAAATATGTACTGTTATTCTGTTTTCTTGGTCTGATGTTTTATTTGAGTTTGTAAATAGGTACGATAAACAGTCTGCACTTTTCAGCAAGCACAATTCACATCTGTACTATGGTGGTGGTGGTGAGTGAGGGCAGAGAGGAAACCCAATGATTACAATCTAGGACAGCTGTCTAAGTCCCTCTGTGTACAACCACTGCTTTAATTCCTAGCTACTCTGGACTGTGAGCAAATGCCCAGGTTTTGGTAAATTCACTGAGGTCAAATGAGTTCCTTCATACACATATCCAATTCTCCCTCACTTCCATGTGCTGATGAATCATTTTTTCCCAAAAATGGTCTGGGAAGAGGGAAGATAAACTATGACCCGCAACACTGAAATTCCCCGCTGTGGCAGAAGCGCAACAAGTCCTTCAGTGACATGGACCTATTCCTCTGCTTCAGGCTCAGCACCAAGAGCAGAGGGGAGAGAAAAGCAAAACACAGAGTGCAAGAACAGACTTGTGGCATTGCTGCTGACCATACTGCCAATTAGATAAATCATAACACACTGGAGCATGTTCTCTGAAAACCCTAAATGACATAGCAACTGTATGAGTATATATTTTCACAATAGCGGTTCACATGAAATGTGTATTTTCGATGGAAACCTAACTCAGAGCTGTGTTACTATCAAGGACAGCTGAGTTTCTAGCACTTGCAGTGTTAACAGACTACTTTTAGATTAATAGGTTTTCATCACTGTACTATGTATTTATGATTTGCAACTTCACAATCTACTACACTTCTCAGAACATTTCTAATCAGACTGAACCTGTTTTCAGATTTCGACTGTGTTACGTACACGTGTACCACTTCACTTTGAAGGACAGAATACCAAATGTACTCCTGTCTTTAATTAAATACTGCTTATAATTTTTTCCACCTTAAAAATATATTAGTAATGCAGGTATTCATCTAGTTATGTAAATGTCTCAGAAATTTTTATGGAATGTGAAAAGACAGAGCAATTTCTGAGCATTGTCTGGGTCTCAGAATTTTAAACAAAGGATTCCCTTTAGATTGACTCAACATTTTTCCAACTTAATAGTTTCAACTGAAATGATTTTATGTAAATCAATTTTGAGTGGAATAAAGATACTTAAAGTTATTTAATTTTTTATACTTTTCTTTATTAGATGTGAAATACTTGAGGCAGAATATTTAGTTGTATAATAATGGCAAACTTTGATAACCAATTAATTTTGCTATACATGTTCCACCTATACAGAGAATGAAAATTTTAATTCCTACATTGCAAAACTCCTGAATCTCACTGATACATTTTCTAACTTCTTATAGATGATTATATCCTTGGCTATAAATTTCATAAAAACAAATACTTACTACTGTGCACAGTCAATCAGTTGATATTCGTTTGACCTCTCGAAGCATGCCTTTACACCTTCATCATCCCAGAGCTTTTTTGCATGTTCAAAGAACTCCTGAAAATTGGAAATGCAATAAATCAGAGAACTTTTCTCAATTTTTTCAATCCCCAATCTGTGCTGTTCCTTCCCCAAACCTTCATGCTTTATGCTTTGCGAAATGATAGATTATACGCTTACAGAAGAAAAGCATTTATTAGCAAAATTGCAATAAAATATACAAAACATATGGCTGCTGAGAGTTTCCAGCACATGACATATAATGAAGACTGTCTTCAAAATTCATGCCAGTCCATATATAAGATTTACTGTAAGTACAAAAGTTACCTAGAAGCATGGTCACTTCATTTTTAACTGAATTTATGCTTCTGTCATGGAAAAGGCATAAAAGTGATGCAAAAGGTGCTCAGCTTATGAACATTAGCTTTCCAGAGAAAGAACCAGCCTGTAACTTTAAAAAGATTGTGCAATTTTTCCTCAAAAACACAACTTTCTGCTACTTGGTATTTTCTCATGCAGTGTAATAACTTGACTGCAAGACTTTCAGAGACTTTACTCAATGCCACATCCTCCAAACAGCTGCCTGGCACAATGTGCTCTTCCTAGCAGCTATCCCAGGCCACCCAATCCAGAAATACCTGCCAGCAAGCTTAATTCAGAATTATTTGAAAGAGGAACCAAACCTGTCCTAGGTGCCTGTGAAGCCACAGCTACACAAGCAGAGAGGTATGTCCAACCCTGCCTGGTGGCTCCTTCTTTTCCCCAGCCCCAGCTCTAGAGACTCCAGGATCCAGCTTGTTTTAAAGCTGGGAGTCCATTTTATGTTATATCATTACTGGTAAGTGACACTGTAACAGACTTTTCCAGCTACATCGTTCTAAATTCAAATGAATGATGTTTAGATGAATTAATATTTCCTTTATTATATGGCTCTTTCCTCCCTTGAACAAAATTTTTAAAGCAGTACGTCAACTCAAACACAGAAGTTGTTTTCTTAACACCTCAACAATGCTAATAAGTCACTGGAGTCCTTTGGTTAGTCACAAATTTGTGAAACCTAATAAATTGCTCTTCCACAGTTCAATTCGGCTCTGTGTAAAATGGGTGTAATACCACTATTCACTTCATGATCCTGTCAAAATTTTGTATAAACATCTGAATTCTGAAACTTTTCTGAAATTGCTTGCCACTCTCTCCCCCCTATCTTTTCAGGATTTAAAACCTTTTGCCTTTTTTTTCCCCTCCTCAACTATAATATGCACAATGTAGAGAGAGAGAAAATTCCATTCTTTAAGAAAATGTTAGAGAAAAGAAGATACTAAAGTAGGCACGAGAAACCTTTGCAGAAAATCTTGGATGAAGAAAGGAAGAAAACCTATATATTGGCAGATGCTTATACTGCCCTTGAAATTTATTTCTTCACTTGGTGAGGACATTTTTAGTTAGTCTTTGTTATTTTAATTACTCCTGATTGTTTTAAACACTGCAGATCCACCTTTTGAAGTGATGCTACAGCTATTATAAACTCTGTTCCTATAGCAGAAAAAAGGAAAAAAAAAGCTCAAGAAAGGACAAGATATCAAACTAAAGTAGAAGGAGAAAGCGGACACACATAACAGAGAGCACGACCACAAGAAAAAAAAAAGAACTGGAAAAGTCAAAATGTTAAATATCACAAACCATTCCTCTAATATGAAGCCTATGCTTACTTGGGGCATCAGCTGAATGCCTCTCACTTGCTGGCATCTTTGGCCAAAGCAAAGCACTGCCTTTTCAGTGGACAGAGTGAACTGTGCTAAGTGTCAGGTCCTGAGCAGGAGCCAGCTCTCCATCCCCTCAGAGGGGAGCAGTGTCCAACTGAGCTCTTCCTCCCACAGGCACTTGCTGCTGCAGGTGTGGGCTCTGAGCACAGTGTGGCTGCCTTCCCCTCCTCCTCATCCAGGGGTGGGAATTCCCACCCACACCAAAAGCGATCTCTAAAAGAAACAACATGTAAAACCCAGTCCCATTCAGCCCCACAGAGCCTACAGGAAGGGGAGGGGGATGAGGAGGAGGTCAGTGTAAAGGTATCCTTTTCTGAAGAGTGGGATGGATTGAGAGATTAGTTAAAAGTATAAATAACAAAATAAATAAACAAACAAATAAATGAAGTTGCATAGCTACAGTAGTTCTTCACTTCTGCTTTTACATCCTCTGCTTGAGCTTTATTTACTCTTAAAAATCTCTTCTGAAAAAGAGGCAATCATTTTAGCTCAGCTTCTTGAGACCCTACAAATATGTTGTAAATACAGGGTTTCCATATCATATGCTTCAAATATTTCCACCTGACCATTATGTCTCAAAGCAGTCTATTTAAAGTGACTTCCAGTCTTCTAGTCCTAAGCAAATCATATAAACCAGAGCAAATATACTTCCCTCATTAAAATGTACCGATCTACTGCAGAGGAGTACACTTGATTGCAAATTGCCTCCCACACAGCTAGCTACTCGATCCTTCCTTCCCAGGTGACTAAAGCCTTCCAGAAAAATCCTGTTTAATTTCAAGGTGCCAAGTACCACGATCCAACTTTTCACACTTGTTTTTAACCCTTCTTTCATCTGCTGTAAGTTCCTCAGTATTTTTTCTGCTCTTCTGCATCAGGCCTCCCACTGCAAGCACGGAGAATTCTGCACATGACAAACATATCTGGATGCCAGCCCCCTCTGCATCACAGGACAACATCCAGACAGCAGTTACCACATCAGCTTCAACCCGTGCAATCAAGACCCTTTTGCCCGACCAGCCTTCCAGCAGTCAGTCCCCTCCATCCTTACAACTCATTGCTACAAATCCCAATGCTTGTCATTTCTTCCTCCTTTCTCCCACCATGGCCACACTGTGGCCACCTCAATGGCAAGCAGGTCCTGGTGTGGGCTTTGGGATCTGCCTGCCCTGTAGCACCTGCTCTGGGGCTGCAGTATCCTTGGGGTGGCAGCCATGGTTGGCAATTCCTGTCATGGGGAAGAGCCAGGATAATTCATAGAACAAAGAATTCAGCTTTGCTCCAGCTGGTAAGGAAAGATGGAGTAAAACATTTTAAAATGTTACCCTAGGTCAGGAAAACACAAATAAGGTTTTTAAGAGTAAGCTGTGACCACAGTAGTTTGTGTTCTGAGTCGGCCAAACTACAACTTTCTTAAAGGTGTGACTCCTGGAAAGTGGCTTGTCAGTTCTTAGAAGTCACAAGCCAGGTCCTTTAAGAAATGTCAACTGGGACAGAAGAAAACAGGGATATGGTAAATCACCCTGGCAATCTGATGCACTGTGTTTACAAGCACATGCAGTTGACTTCTATCAGATCAAAGTCACCAAAATCTACTAAAAATATTTAGTGTACTGAAGAGAATCAGGAAATAATGTACTGTGCTTGAAAGCAGAAAACCACCTACATCATGACCAAACAGAACAGTTGCTTCAGCAAAACTCTTCCTTAGGGATGGAGGCATACAAATAGTTGCACCTATTAATATACATATAAAATAGAACAATGAATATGTTTTTAATGTAGTATTTTAATTGGAGCATTAAAGAAGTAAATGATAATGCTTTAGATCTCCCAAGTTACAGGTGTCACGAATTGCAGGTACTTTTTGCATTGCACACATTAATTTACACCATTTATTGAAGAATTTATAGCAATCACTAGACCATACAAAACCTTGATGTAATATTTGGATGACATCAAAATGAAGATGTGACATACAACATCTCAAATACTTATTATATAAAACTATTTGGAAATTTTACCACTCTTCCTGAAACAATCCAAAACCTCAGCCCTGCATTCCTAAACCTCCTTCTCACTAGCAGATACCTTTTGCTATAAATAATTGCATATCATCCAAAAATCATGAAGAGCCAAAAGCATGTTATGGTTACTTTTTTGTTTTCAACAGAAAACAAGCTCAGATCTACATAAATGTAAATCACCCTGAGCTGATATCACTCATCTAAACAATAGGCTATTTTTACTGTGTTTTAAAAGGTCTTGTAAAAGTATTTTTACTCAACTAATTCAGGGAAAAACTACCTGATTCAATGTATTCCCATACATACCAATCCAAGAAAACAATACAGGTAACAAATGCAATGGTACTACAGCTAAGACTGAGGGCACTGTTTTTCAACTTTGTCTTACTAGAAGTTACACCCTGGTCTAGAAATTAAATTTCCCCTATTTTGGAAATAAACTTATTTATTGGTAGGTTACCTTAGAAACCTCCTCCCCCTTATAACTCCCACAAAAAATTTTCAAGTAGCTAAGAAATTGACTTATTCCACTTTTTAGATACCTAAATTTGGAATAAATACTAGTGATGATTAAACAATTACACATCTTCATGAAGAGATATTTATGTATTTTTGAAAAAAAGAACTTTTCATCTAACTGCTTTACAAACCACAAAAGTTCATGTTAGGTCAGGAATACAATTTTTATTCTACTAAGATTCTTTCTGCCTTCCTTCTGCATGGAGCATACATTTAATAGCTATCCTGATGTCACCTCTCGGTTTCCCAGGAAGTGGAATGTAGAAGTCTCAATCCACAGCCATATTTTCTACTTCTGTTAATGTATTGTAAACATGGAAACAACTGCTTAGATCAATGTGAAGTCAATATCCCTCATGCCAAAATTTATGCTCTTATTCTCCCAAGCTTCAGGACTGTCAGGACTGTAAGACACTTTCTCATCTAAAACACAGATTAAACCTGTCTGATTACCTGACAACCACTTAAAGAAGTGGCAAATGTTACACATTTTCATAGTTCTGCCTTTGTGGGTGTGAAATGAAGTCATCACTTCTATTCTGAATTTCAGTTACTACTTCTTCTCTCAAGTACTCAAGCAAACAAAAAGTAAATCACACAATGCATTAAAATTTCCCACCTAACACCTCCCTAAGTCCCAATGACAACTGCAGTGCAAGATGATGCAGAGAATTAACTCACACAGGAAGGGAGGTATGTGCCTCCCTACTCAGCAGGGTACTTGTACCTCCCAATGCACAGTGCAGGGCTTATGTGTATACATATATATATACAGGCAGTCCCAGTCTCCCATCCATGGAACTATGGAAGCATTTTGTGGAATAAAAGAGCGACAACTGATGGGGAACATTGTAATACCATAAGGATGACACCCAGTGGTGTCAAGTGAAGGGTATACAGGCAAATTACCTGCAGGGTTTTCTAAATGTGGCATGTTTGACTCTGCAATTCAAACAGCATCCTTTGAAGCACCCTTTTCTGTGCCAAATCTGAGGTCGAAACCGAACCGGATCCATAAGCCTGCAGCCCAGGTCACAGAACATGACAGCAACAGCAAACAGCAGGATGCTATGCTGTTACAGCAGAGAACAGACAGCAACATGGTCTGGGAGAGGTGACTGGGAGAAGAACTCTAACACAGCACTTTCATCCCTCCCACAGAGCTGTGAGGAAGCCTTTTTCCATGTGGTGCTCAGGGGATGATGAGAGTGACTGCATCGTGGGTGATGGAAAGCTCAGCCAAGCTCCCCCTCGTGCTCCAGAAAACTTCACAGATTTTGGGGTTGTCTGTTCCTGCCCTGGCAGACCCACAGATCTGATCAGTGTATCAATATTCTGTTGGGTGTTGCAGCACAAGCCTGGTAAAGTAACAGAAGAATGGCAATTTTAAAAAGTTTATATATGAGTCAAGTAAACACCAGGCATTTAACATTATGAAGCAAAAACTACTTTTGTGGATCCTGGACTCTGTTGCAAGCCTCTACAGTCTCTACTCCCTGTAGACAGTCTCCATTTTGAGAGCCTGACTTTAAACTTGAATCCTAACCCAGCATTTAACTGAGGTAGTTGTAAACTGATGGTTCAAGAAACCTGCAAGAGACAGTGAGTGACAATCTGCCCCAGTGACTCCAATTATTACTGGTTTGCTCGTATCAAGTGCAGCAACTAATTTTCTATTAAAATTGCTCTTCATCCCCAAACATCTACTGAGTGCAAATGCAAGCTGTGTCAACAAAAAAAAATGGATTTAATGATTGGGTGAAGTACAAGGTAAGGAACCCAAGAGAGAAGGAAGCCTGCTCGGTTACCTCTTCCACAAACAAGTACAGCCTCCTGATAATCAGCCTCTTGTTTACAAGTTAAAAGTGTCCCTTATGGCTCAGTCAGCTCTCCTTAATCCTTTATGAAACGTTCTGCCTAACAAGGGAGCTGTTTTGCTGTAGGTACACAAAATGCAGCTGCTCAAACTCCTAATGCCTGCAGTGAAGACAGGCAAACAGTTACAATTTAAAAACAAAAGCCGGATACATGACTCGAATTTCCCCAACAGCAGTGTTGTCAAAACCTTCATTAGCACCAAAGCAATAGCACGAGAAACACTGCAACCACGTAGGGAGGGGTGGCCAACTGGCACACAAGGACCATGCTCAACAGTAGAGTTCAGATGTTTCTAAAGAACCAGCACTTACAGTAGATTGATTATACAGAAACCTTTAGGGAAAGTACAACCTCCACCCCCTGCAAAGTATTTTCTGTTGTAATTTGTGGGTGTGCAATAATCAATGCAATTACTTTGCTGGTTAGTGACTCATTCTGATAGGCACAGCAGCAGCTTGGCCTCTAACCCTCCTCCAAAACCTAACTTCAGATTTGTCAAAGAGAATTACAGGATAATACATCCAGATCTACCTTCTACTCATCTTCATTGGACTTATTTTGCCTTTTTTAGGGCCAGATGCAACTGTCTTCAAGCATGATCAGTCTGCACTAAGCATAACCTCAGTTCATTAGAATTGAACATGGGAGGATGGCAAATACCACCTCCACAGAACACAGTCTGTGTTGGGGCATCTCATAACAAACAAAACTAGCATATTAATTCCTAGGAGAATCTTATCTGACTTGCAAGTACAAGGAAAGAAGCTGGGGCAACAAACAGCATTTATAAATGCATAAAAGCACACAGTCACCACATGCCACGGGGTAACACCATTAGACAAAATGCATCAATTGTGGAGCTCGCTGACAGTGTTCAAAAACCATGCGTGCCACCAGCACAGATATATTCTACATCCCTTTCTTGAACTATTTCTGTGACTTCACTTCTAAGCTCTTACTCTACACTGAATTTCCAAGAAGTGTGTGCAGTTGAGGGATCAGCTTGGTTGCCCTAGCAGTTCTATTTCTGCCTGCTGGAAACATGTTCCATCTGCCATCTTATTCTGTAGAAATCAACAAGTTCAACTTTCACAGATCACAAAACTCATCTGCAAGGTCTGGGAAATATATTAATGCATGCTTCAAATTTGTATCTGTCAAACACTAATAAAAGGTCCAAAAGGTCTTTAGATCATACTAGCAAAAACAATAACATGATTTTGTGATTTCATACTATCTTGAGGCCAGCACTGTGGTTTGGATGGGCTTTGCATATAAGAATACACTGTAAGTCAAAGAACAGTTCCATGTTTTTCCTTCACTACCTGTTAAACAGTGGAGTTTTTTTTCAGAGCTAGACAAGAAAGATTTTATCATACTAAAAGCAAAAACCTCTGATTCAGTCTTCTAGTCTCCATTTTAACTGTGTACTTCAAGTTTCAATCTGTTCAAATCCTTGAACATTGCTGCCTACCTGCTATTTTAAGGGGCCACCAAGCTCTCAACTAAGAAAAGGAGAGATAATTTAAGCAAATTACTTAGTGTATATAGTGCCTAAAAATGTATTGAGGATGGAAAGCTCACACACATTCTTTTCCTTGAAATTTTGTTGGTTTCGAGGAGTCAGGACCTCTCCCTGAATGTACATAAAAGCTCTTAATTTAAAAAAAAACTCCCCACTTCTCAAAATATTTGTGAAAGCAATTAAAGGTGGATTACACAATCTTACAACATTGTTGCCCTTTGTATTTCTGAAGCACTTGTGAAAAGAAAAATGTAGGTGCTGTTATAATTCCCTCAAGGAGAATTTTTTTGTGGACAACAGATGATGACAAAGCATGAAATTAATCTGCAAGTGTGGAACAAGATGCAAAAAGAACGAAAAATATGTAATGACTTGACAAAAAATTTGGAGCAGGTGATTTATTCCTGTTATCAAAATGCTGCTTACACAGTTGTCTTTGTAGAGCACTAAGCCTTGAAACTGGAAAAATTACTGAAAAACACATAATCTGTATATCACCTGTACTGGGAGATGTTTGCTTGCTGTTTATTTATTGAAAGCAATAATGGCACCATGAAAATGTACAGATTCTGTATGCCAAAATTTGTTTCTTAAACTGACTAGGTGAGACTGAACAGAATAGAGTCCGTGTGGAATAAAGAACAGCAAACAGCTCACAGCTCCTGTTACTGCTTCTGGCTCTGCAGTCATTTAACTCCTGGGCCTTTGCAATGAACACCATATTACATTTTAAGTCAATATAACATCCAGTCAGTTAGTATGTACAAATCACTCTGCAATCCTTGACAAAGGGAATGTTACAGAATTGAGAAGTGCTGCCGTTAGACATTTATTATAAAGTGGTGAATTCAGGCATTTCATGGCAGGAAATATTATCAAGATTTTTATTTTCAAAACACTGGCCAATGACAACAACTTACATACTGTAACATGACAGAATTGGATCTGAATCCTCCCTGACTATAAACCTCAAGTAGCATTGCATTAGATCGCATTTTATATCAGCTGTATAGTAAGGGAATTTTCTATTCCATGTCACAATGTATTTGGACACAAATCAATACAAAAAATGGAGATCCTCCAGTGGATTGTTATTTCACTGAGTAGTGAAAAGCATGAAGTTAATTCTCACCCGCTGCGTTGAAGAGATAAATCTAAATGTGCACTTTGTCACCTTTTGACACTGAGAACATGACCCCCTCTTCATGTTCGTCCTGGCATGCTTTCAGCCCTTCTTACAAGCCTGCCTCTGTTGTCACTAAGAGGGTGGGGACTCCCCCAAAGAAGTCAAACCAGTGGAGCACAACGCTGAGGGGAGGCTGCTCTTCCCTGTCCCCAGGCAGCTCTTCTGCCCTGCCCATAGGGAACAACCCCTGCTGCTTCTGTAAATAGAGTTTCAGAGTGAAGACAAGCGTCCAGCGAGCTGTACAAACACAGGACTGCAGCCTGTAATTCTTCCAGTACAAAAAGTTTCTACTACTCCCAGATTCAACTGTTTCCCTTAAACCAGTTTTGAAGGTCATACATCAAGGAACTATTTCATGCTCTAATACGCACTTTATTATTTGTAAGTGATTTCCTACCAGACAAGTGGTTTGCAAGGACAGAGAACTCTCATTTCCTTTTATAGATTTGATTCGGAAATAAATGCTGGCGACATCACGTGACAAAGGGGCAGCATCCACAACTTGAGCAACTCTCACAATCGTATCAGAAAGTAATGGAAAAGCCAGTCTGCTGCTGCCAGATCTATTTAGCTTCCTGCTCCTCTGCCCAAGTTTTATCTAAATTCTTCAGCATTATCTCTCTTCTTTTGACACTTCTTCCTGTCCTTATCCATGTGCAAAAACCTAGCTTCAGCACACTAACTTACTCATTCTTAAATATTTATAATAGTAGGAAAAGGAAATACAAGTCTTTCTAAATTGAGTTTCGGGAAAGTTTTTCTTCTAATTAACAACCAAAGTATACAAATAAGGACTTCCTATGAAAAGCAAAAACTTTTTTGTCTTTTCTATCTGATAGCTGTTACCTTTTAGAACTATTCTGGGAAATAATTGGATACAACTGCATGAACTAGTAATTTTGACTATCTGAAAGTAATGTATTTTAAAGGAACCCCATAGTTTGAAGAAGTACTTACAACATTTATGGATGCAGAATTACTCTATCTTATTATTCAGTAAGATTAAGGTATCTTAATAAATCTCTAAGAAGTAATACAAGTAAATGCAAGTAAATCTTTGCAGCAATTTATATAATTTCCAATATTCTTCTAATGCCAGTTCCCACAAATCTAGTGCTGATGAGCCCCAGAAATCAACCTTTACAGACTAATTTAGAAGAATTTTAGCTAGCAAATTCAGAAAAGTAAAATTTTTAATTTCCACTATTTGGTTCTCAATTTCCATTCTGAAGTGTACGTAATTTTCAAGAACTATGACAACGACATCCTATTATGTATAACATGGAAAGAATGTATATACAGTAACAAATGAAATTGTTGAGGCATCAGACACTAAGTATTTTTTGTCAGCCCATAAATATTTTTACCACTCAGAAACTGCTTAGAAGTCAACAGAAATCTATATCCATAGGAATAAAAAAAATCTGTATCTTGACAAATATAGATGACTAGAGACAATGGACAACTTGTGGATGGGAAATTCTGTTGGAATTTCAGAACTGAAAGTCACTAAAAGGGCCCAACTGTTTGGCATGTAGATGTTTTCAGGGTACCTGAAAAAAATACTTCATAGAGCCCAAGATAGATTCTTCCCTTTTTTCCCAGTCTTTTATTTACTATTTGCTGCAGAATTAATTCTCACTTCAAATGTAATCTAACATGAAAGCTGCTGATCAATATTGTAAACAGATGATTAGCGTCTTGTGACTGCCAAAGAACTGTTAATGAATCTCAACAAATGATGCTGAACCAGGGACGTGAGGTAAAATAATTGAATTGAGGGAGATAATAAAACTAGGTAATTCCTTCAGTTTAAAAGGCAAATATTGCCAGAACTCCTTAAACAGAAAGAAATTATTTTCTTGTCTCAGAAATGGTAGGAAATTCATTCCTTTGGATTAATTAAAATCAAACTGCCACCAATTGCAGCACTGCCTACCTGAAGTGAAACACAGAACTTGTGAGTTTGAGGTCATTGATACTGGACTCTTCCAATCTGCAACAACTGAGGTGAGACTCCAAGAAGCCTCCCTGCACCTTCTCTCCCTTCTCTTTCCTTCAGGTACTGAGCCTTCCAGAGCCACCACAGGGCCATCAGCAACCTCCCTGCAAGACAGGTGGTTACACAGGAACAAAAAGGACCTGCTGGATGTTGCACGTGGTGAGCAAATTTAATTCAGCTGGATTTGGAGTGCAAATCTGACATATATGTGCCAGTTGTGAGTGAGGCCTTGGAACAATGTGAAGACAAGTCAGGCAAGGACTTCTGTTGCCTTCTGTTACAAACCCCAACCAACCGACTTAAGAAGGAAACAGAGAAATAAGTAACGTCTTCTAGCAGCAACCACTCTGAATTTCTAGGGAAACTTCATTCCACAGACATTCAGTCTTTTCAGACCTCTTGTTTCCTGTGAATGACTGAAAGAGATAGCGGGGTAACAACAGCATACAGGTTATTCCCAACTCTCTAAATATCTCCTTGAAGAATGCCAGGAACAGGTGCATTGTAGACAATAACCTTTAAACAATCATAGATTTTCGAGAACTGAGGGTAGTTCATCACCAGTAGTTACTTTTAATTAAACAAACAAACAAAGAAATACTAGACACGCTCCTCTTCCTCTCTACCTGCCCACTGATCCATTGTTTATTAATCCATAGCTTTTTCAGTTTTCCAGATTTAAATACACTAGTGAGGGAAAGAGCCTTCTTCATTAATTCAACCAAAGACTTTTTTGGCTGTTAAACCAGAAAATGTATGTAAACAGCAGAAGTGAAATTCTTGATCAGTTGTAGCAAGTCGAAACCTTAACACTGTGAAATAATCCAATATCTACATTTAAAGCAAACAATAAATATTTAAATACACAATGGAAAAATCGTTTATTTCCAGGAAAAAAAAGGTATTGACTTGGAGAACTCAAGACTAAACAGTACTTGGTGTATGACACGTTCAGTTAAACATAAATGCCTTCTTCATATGGAACTCTTTCTTTTTTCAAGCTGTGGCTTTCTTATCTACCTTTTAAAGACTGAGATTTATTTTTAATGCATTATAATTTAATTAAACAAACATTTGATATACATTTTTAAAGTATTTATACAGCTAAGTTCATGACAGATTCAGTGTGTAAGATGAGAAAATTCATGTAAGAACTTTGCTTTTCAGGATTTGCCTTCTACAGGCCCATGCTTTGAAATTGTATTTATGCTGCAATAAAAAGGCAACTAAAAATAAAGCCTTTGGCCTATTATAATTTTGTTAGTTTGATAATTTTTCACAAAAATTTATTGACATGAAACTGTAATAAAATGTGGATAAAGAGCAGAGTGATCTTCACAAGAGAATAGTGATGCACAAACCAAAGTTTTGTGATTTTCCTATTGAAAACTAAAGGACACTCACATCCCCTATATAAGGTATGGTTTTTTGTTGCTCAGAATCAAAAATTATAAGTTCTCTAACACATTAATTGACTTTTAGAAACCATATTGAAACATAAAAATAAGCAACTATTTTAATTAACTGGCTCTTCAATGCACTGTATTTGTACAGTTTCTGCTTCTTAATGTTTCCCCACACATCTGAGTATTTAGCACCGTCCTTGGGCGCCGGATGTTTCCCACACAAAATGACTGCACTGAGCACACGTAGGCTGCAGCAAATCTCAGCAAGGTTAGAGAACATTTTGCATTGCACCCAGGCACTCGGTGCAGTGGGACCCTGATGTTAATTTGAACCTCTGAAGTACATAAACTCCTGTGCAAGGCTCCAGTGGCAATCAGCATTTTCAGATATCCCAGATGTAGCAAAGCTTTAACCTGTCATCTGCTCCTGGTGAGCAGGCTGGCAGAACTGTACTCTCAACATAGCCTAAGCAGGCTGCTTCTCCCTTGAACAATTATTAAAAATAGAAAATCTTGGCTTCCTAAAACAGCCTTTTAGGAATTACAACAGCAATTGCACTTCTGTTGAAGTGGCTGTTGTGGACAACTATCAATTTTTCTACATTTTGAGTAGAAACAAGATGGCAAACACACTGCCCCAGTTGATTAACAACAGCTAGAGGATCCATAGAGCTACACCACAAATGAATATGAAACGTAGGTCTGCAAGCAAACCTTAAAATAGCATAAATAAACATAGTTCAATTGTCAGTAACTGATCCAGTATCATCTTGTTTATGATGCACTTTTAAATTACAAGTCAGTGCTAATAGCCCCTTGACGCACAATTATTATCTGGTTCATTACTACATATACTTCTAAAGGTATGAGCTGGTAAACAGCAAGATAGTTATTATCAAGAGAATACTGAAAAGTGTTTTTTTCTTTAGAAGCAAGCAACAAGATAAACATACCTGCTTTTACTGAAGTCAACTGGCTAGCAGGATTCTAGAGACATTTTGGGGTTTTGGTAAAGCAACAGGCAGCCAGAATATGTATTACTGCATTAGTGATGTTTCAATTATATAAATTATAAAGATTCATTCTAAAATAGATGCCAAAGATTAGACAGCTAGCTGAACTGGCTTAATTCAATAAATACCTTAAGTGGTTCCTGTTACTCCCGGTAAGCTGACTGAACTAAACATTTCCGAAAGGAAAATTGCATTAAATTCCAAAAAACATGGTAGAAAACAATTTGCAAGAGAAGAAGACAACAAAGGTATGATGGAATATCATTAAATAAAATAGGCATCTTTGTTAGGTAACAGCCACAAGAAGAGAGTTGATAAATATTTTTAAAAAACCCAGGAATTTTTATAGCAAAGTTGTAAATGGTTCTGTTTAGTCCCCCCACCTCCCTTAAGAGATAGATATGAACTGTATATCACAAAGTTTTGCTAGATTAATTACACCTGATCAGTGTGTGAGCAATTCAAATCTGGGGATAGCAGCAGTGTAAGAGGAAAAACCTATTTATTTGTGAAATAAATATTTCAAAGGACTGAGCCTCTGATAGCTTAATTGCATCATTCAAAAAGAAATCATGATTACAATGCTGGAAAAAATCCTTAGCTCAGAATATCTATTCTACCTTGATAGATCAATGCAGATACACTACATTCATATGCTGTATGAATTTAAGAGATGTAAATTAATTGGCATTACATTTTCAGATATTATGCTCCCTGTGACTAGAACAAAATGGTTATTAAACCTTTTGGTGAAATTGTGACATTTATAAAGCTCAATTATCAGTTCTACATCTTCCAATTCAAATTTTATATTTATACATTGTTTTCATATATCAACATATAAAAAAAATTTATCTTTCTTAAATTTCAGTTCTCAAAATTTATGTCCTTGCAAACATAATCCATAGCTACCAGTTTTTAAATGTTATTGAACTGTGTTTCTGATTGCTAATTTAAATCAAGAAATTCTAATGGAAACTTATAGAACAATTAAAACATTCTTCTGAATATATAAAATTATTCTCCATTAGTGCAGTATAAATGTGGTACACTGCAAAATGCAGAGTCAATCCTCTGACTTGGAAATTTTCTGCTTGCAGATTTACAGCCACATCAGCAACTTCCAACTGTAATTTAGTGCTATAGATACTGTATTCACATGTAGCAACTAACACTTACCTGCTCATAATGAAGATTTCCAGGAACAAAGTTGGAAAGCTACAGATTATCTAACATACCTCCCAGAAAACAGCTGCTGTGTGGCCATATCATTAGATTACAAGTCATAAACCAGATGTAAGACTGGAGATGGATGGATGACACATCCATCTTTGAGTTCTTTAGTTAAAACATTAAGTCAACAGATGAAGTGTGGAAATCTGAAAGTGTTTCCCTCATCATTCATATTTTGCTACTCATCTTGGACCTTAAGAAAAATCAGAGATAAAACGTATTGTAAAATAAAGTTAGCAAAATAAAGTTAGATCATCACATCTATTTACATATTCAGCATCCAAACTGCTCTTCCACATCCAGAGCATTTAGCATCAGCCCTAACAACTTAAACAGTCTTTGAAGAAAAGCATGCACTTTATTTGAGGATACACTCAAAGGATGAGGACTCTTCCCTAATGGCCTGTAAAACAAATGGCCAGTCACCTCTGGTCTAACCCAGGGCTCCCATGCTGTCATGCCAAACCACTGGGATGCCCGAGCCAGAGGACAACAGAGGCTGTCCCTGGCTTTCCCTGGAGGCAATCACTCCCCCCAGATGGAGCAGCTCCCTGAAAATTGTCATTCTCTCCCTCTTTCCAAAGGCCACTGCCCAGGAAAGGCAGTGCCCTGCACAGACACACCCCTGCCTCAGTGTGGGGATGGGAGCTCAGCTGGGCCAGTGTGAGAAGCAGGAGAGAGATGGAGACATCACTGGGATGGGGTATCCAAGCTTTCCCTGGGCACTGACAGTGCCCAAGGAAAACACCAGCTGCACATGCACAGACCACACATTATGTGACATGGAGTTAAAACTTTTAACAGAGATAAATCAAATACATCAATAAATACCAGGACAAGGGATCTCATTCTCTTCCACTTTACAAAAACAGTCAAAATTCTCATGATGTATGAAAAAAAAATCGACCTGTACTAAGTTATTTAAGTTCTACACTGATGTCCCACGGAAAACAAGTGTTTTCCATATCTCTTTCTAAGTATAAACAGTAAGGAAAACTCATGTGCTCTTCCAAAATTACTCAAGTACAGGTCATAAAGTACTTCAACTGCAGCTGTAGCATGTCACAGCTCTATACTGAATCGTTACACTCACTTTTCAGATGGTTACATTCATCTGGGATTACATATCTTGCTTACACCTCTCAGAGAACCAGGGCAAATGTGTAAGAGAGTCCAAAGAAAGAAATGCAGCATAACTTTGCTTTTTATTCAAGAGTTTCATTTTCTCTTTGAGACTTTTGTTTAAAAATTATCAGTCTTATCCAGATCACTGTAGAATTATAAAAAGAGGGAAAACCAGTGTACTGCTATCCATTTTATTAACTGTTCTATGTTAGCGGAAAACCATTAAATATTCTATCAAGGCAGTCAGTTCCAGTGTTCCATCTTACCTTTTCTTTTTCTGAACAGTCTGGACCATGCAATCTATGAATTTGCCATATTACTGTTGTGATATTTTAAGAAATTGAGGATTTTTGTAACACTCCTATTTCAGTATTTAACACAAATAATATTGTAATAAGCCAATCATGCTGGCAGAAGCACAGCACACTACTGGAAATTCCTGTTCTTGGAGGTGATTTGGATTGAGCAACTGGGTAATGCTTTGGACAGAAATTATTCAAGTCCCTGTTGGCACACTCAACATGAGTAGGTCAAGTATCTGGCTTGATGTTGTGTTAACCAGCTTACTCTAATACGAGGAGTAGATGGGAGGTTATTTTTTATTCCAAATTGGTTATCTATTCCACTATACAGCTGGGAGGAGAAGGATAATGGAGAGTTTGGAGAGAAACAAAGCATTCCAAATAATCTGAATATGAGAGAAAGAATAAAATAAATATTCCTAACAAGAAATAAGGCATTCTTAAGAGAAATTTTCGAAACTTGTAGGAAAAAGGGTCAGTTTTAATGACTAATTTCTTCACTTGACAAGAATTCACAACCATCACAGCTAACCCTCTGGCAATTATAAAAATGCCCTGACTGATGTCATCTTGTGACTTTAAGCATATTTTGCAAAAAAAACCACCAAACCCAAACAAACATAAAAGAGTGATTTTAAATTATTTTTCTCCAGTAGTTTAAAACCTTTTCTTTCTTAATTTGATTTCTGATATCCGAAAGACCTCTCAACCAAAGAAAGAGTTTTAATGTGGAAAGTATTTCATGTGAGCCACATCACTGTGCGTAACTCACTTCAAGTCTACAGCAGGCATTCTGATTATTTTAAAGGACAGGGGAACAAATACGTAAATTTGGTTATGATGGTTTATCTTTAGATTTTAACAATGTAAAGTATTGAAGAGAAAACAAATGAACACCAAGAGACAAGCAAAAGCATATCAGAATATGTAAGGAGTGAATGCAGTCACTGAAAATTTGTTTTCCTCTTTCTTCACAATTTCCAATTAGACATCCAATAATCTGGTAGAGAATGTCATTATTCTGTTTCCTTGCTGATAAAAAATGAGAAATTTTGGAGTAGTTAAAATAGAAAAAAAAAATTGTAGACATTCTGTGATTTCCAACATTACCGTGTAAGTGAATCTTTGCTCTGTAAATTAGCCTCAGCACCTATCCTAAGCACCACTCTCATATTAACTATGGGAAAAGTACTCACAGGACCCATTGGGAATTAGTATGGCAGGCAAGAGGACAAATGGTGTTTGATCTTGGAGATTTAGCACTAGAGTTACCTGTCTTTCTAGTTCTTCTGTGGTAAAGTAGCAGAAAAGAAGTGTTATTAAGGAAAGCACTCTAGTTGAGAGGGACTAAAAGATCCACATTCATTTCTGCCTATGCCTCTTCAGAGTGGTCTCTGTAAAAGAACCCAACAACCCCAAATATCTGTACCTACAGTGTTCTGCTCTCCCGGTGCTGTGGGTTTTTTAAGGAAGCTTGATTTCACCTTAGCTCACATATTTCAATGTATCTCCATTTTGTCAACTGGGCTTTAAGGTATTTTTGACTTTCTAACCTATATCATCATTAGTCAAATTAAAAAATAATCCTTGATTTTGTAACAGTAAAGAATGACTTTACACAATAGTCTGTGTTACTAATCCTAAAAGCCAAAACATACCTATTATGTTTTCTCTCTACTGCCAAATTTTATCTCATTCCTGAAATACTAATTTAAAAATATTCTTTAATTATTTAACATTGAAATATTTTTCCCTTTTTGACTTGCCATTTCAAAAGTCAGAATTATTCAATACAAAATAAATTGAAATTCAGCTGCAGCCAAAAATGGCATTTTTCTCAATTTAGTAACATCACTGCATGAGAAGAATGTAAGCAATACCTTGATTTCCATATATGCTTGCACAAAGACAAGGCAAACATTTTGTAAAACTTTCACAGAATACTCAACCCAGAAATTTCTAATCATCCTAAATGAACAGCAAAAATGCACTCAGTGGAATGTACACATGCTTACAGAAGTAGATTAATATGAATGCTATCAGTAAGAATGATAATTAGCAAATGATTAAACTGCAAAGACAAATAGAAGGTTGATTTTTATAACTTGATTCTGGCTTTGCCTAAGAGGATTGATGAGGAGCTGGTACAATTGTCAAATAAAGCCATGAATCCCCTTCTTAGGCATCTATTTATTTCAACAAAATTCCTAAGAGATACTCCGTTTATAAGAATTAATATTTTCTACGGTCAAGGAATTTCAAAACTATTCTTTATATGAACATAACTTATTTTTATTCAATTTCTCATACAAGACTCGAGACTTTATTTATGTGGTAGTTTTATTTAAGGCTATGTTTTCCTTGAGCTTCAGAAACAGGAATGCTCTTACATTTTTTCACATTATCCTCTCAGCATACCCCAGATCCAACACTCATAAAAATGTACCATGACTATCCTACACCCCTGCACAGAGGTTCTTTTGCTCTTTTAACTCTTCCTAATTTCTCTGTAAGAATGAAGTCCAGAAGGGCTGTTTTTCACCCCGCCCTTTACAAGTTGTTACAGTACTTAATGGAGTAATAGTTGAGACTATGGAATCACGTATGGAAGCATGCAGCACGTAAATGATTACAAATCAGGGCAACACATCAGCGTCCAGCCATGCAGCACAGCAGCCAAGACCCCACCCTTTCCCAACCAAAGGCCTTAGTGTGCTGTGATTCTGGGAGGAAGCGAGCTGAGGGTGAAAGTGTTTCCTAGCAAGTGAAAGGGATGAAGAGTGTGATAGCTGACCTTGTTATTTCCTGGTTATAGCTCTTTGTGCTGGGCAAATGGGCATTTTAGCAACATCAGCTCGAGCGAGTCAAGATTGTCTGCTTTTTAATGGATTAAGATAACTTTTCCTTATAGAGCGACTTTTGTTTTCTCTTCGGACAGTGAAATGTCCAACCACTACGAACTGCTGCTGTATTTGTTCAATTTTCCAGCAGCAAGGTTTTTAAGATACATGCACTTAAAAATCCAGTACATACATCTTAACACACATCAGTTAAGCCTATACTTAATGTCTAAACCAAAAAGAATTCCTGCAAATCCAGTGAGTTTGTGATCCTGCCAGTTCTCTGGGAAAAGAGGTATCTCGCTCTGCCCTCTGACTGAGAATCAGGCAGAGCAGAAATCTGAATTTCCCAGCTGAGTGCTCTGACTGTCTGCCTTGGAAGCTCTCCCTGGCTGCACATTTAGCAGATGGTTTTTTTAGGAAACACTCTTCCAAGTTTTCTTGGATTCTTAAAAACTTTTGGTTTCAATGAGTCAGCATTTCCAGAAGAAAGACTGCTGTACTGAAAAATTAATGAGCAGCTGCATTTATAATAATCTCTGAGAAGATATTTATCAATTTTATAGATATAACTGAACAGTTAGCTGCGTATTAGCTGCTAACTTGAGCACCAGAATATGCCCTCCTGCCCTCCAAAGACACTTAGGACTTAAATCAGTAAATTATTAAGAACTTTAAAATTTTACTGATTCAAATAAACTGTTCTTTCAATGTTCTTACAATGTTGATGTATTTGTGTCAGTATAGAAAAGGGGAGAACTGCAACTTCAATATCAAATCAGTAGTTTCCTCATGGCTGCAAAATAAGGAACCTTACAGAAGAAGATACCCCACTGTGGTAAACAATCAAGATATATTTAGAATTACCAAACTGTACTCTTTCTAAACTGTGCTCTTTCTAAACTGTGCTCTTTTTAAACATTTTGTAATGTTTAAATACAGATAAACTGTAAGGGCATTAAATTATTAGAATGCTTCATTAAAAGTATATATACTTCTTATTGATATTGTAAATCAAGATGCACAGAAGAATGCTTACTGACAGTTTTCTCATTTGACAGTATAAAATGTCTATTTTGGATATAGTTAGCAGTATTTTCTGATTATACTCAAGGGCCTGTGTAAATACTGAATATTGAAGTCTGAGTATAATCTGTTGTGGACTTGAAAATGTCATTTGTGGACGGTCAGAAGACCCACTGAGACTGTATTAAGGCATTCATCCCTCTACTGCTTTGAAAATCCTGGCAAAAGCTCCTGTTTGCTGTGGCAAGAGTGCAAGGCACTGGCAAGAATAGACACCTCCAAACATGAAACAAACCCACCTCTCTATACCTGCAGCTCATGAAACCTACTATTTGTGCCAGAACTGATTCAAGGAGAAAAAAAAAAAAAGTGATAATTTCCAAATACCACTTCAAAATTATTGATGATTGGCACACAGACAACACAGTTTTATACAGTTCCATCCACATTGAATATGCAAGAATCACTTGAAAATTGGTCGGTGCTTTTGTGAAGAACACTAAGTCACCACAGTATTACTTTTCCGTTATTGCTAAGATGAACATGGATAAGCACAATGTTACTGCATGCAATACATGCATTCTGATGTTACCACAGGAAACCAATTCCCTGAGCCACAGTAATCCTTTTAAACTAAGCTAAATCAGGTTATAATAGCTAAGTGTAGCTTGTACCTCTGAAACACCTGTTCTCACATAACTTTTAAATATATTTTAAAATTATATATTAAATTCATGTATTCAGAAACATGGAATACACTACTACAAAACCAAAATCTGTCCAACACACTTGTATTAAAAAAAAATCCTTCTAAGTAGAAATATTCTTACACTTCACTGAAGAGGAAAGAAGAAAAAAAATTGTGTCATGGCACATAAAAACACTTGCACTTTCCCATATGACTGCCCTCTCAAGACAGCACCATGTTTCTTCAACAGCTGAATTTCCAGAAGCAAATATAGGTACACAAAGCCGCAGTTTCTTACAAAGGTTTCCTTACTACTAAAATAGCCCCCTGCAGCAAAACCATGGCCAGGTTTCAAGTGTCCTTCTTCTGCAGTGGTACATAGTGTTTTTTATGAAGTATTCTCAGAGCATGCCCTGTCTGCACAGCACAAGTGTGACACGTAAGTCTGTGTGACATCCAAGTCTGAAAGGAATGCCCAGTCCCCACACAGAAGATACCAGCTCACATGTGGTATTACCTGGAACATGTTGTGTTGAGAAAACAATGAAAAGTCACTTAGAGAAGTATCATGGAAAAGCCCAGTAACTGTCCCCCCCTCCGT
>VWYP01006736.1:481516-505109 GCA_013400435.1 Pycnonotus jocosus
CCCCCAAATACACACATACACACACAAATGAAAGACTTGATTTATTGCAGAAAGATTAAAGAGTATTCCTGGAAACTCCTTCCTATGCAACTCCTCTCTGTTCTGATGGATGCAGCAGGAAAAAAGCATGAAGATGGTATTGTTCTCACTGATCTAACTTCAGTTATCAGACTGAAGCAATTATTGTAGTTCCTAATCTTACAATGTTTTCTTTGGATTCCTAACACAGATTCCCTTAATTGACATGAGTACATCACCTGATTTTCAAACGATCCCACAGAATACTTCAGCCACAGTACTCCTTGGACTTCTGTGGAAAAGGGATTTTTGAAGTAAGCAACATGATTTTTCTAAGTCTTCCACTTCCCAGGGAAGTTAAACTCACAAAAATTTATGCTCAAATTCTAACCCTTTCTTCTGCAAACTGTCACAGATAATTTTGTTAAGTCTTAGTTCCTGAAATAGCTTCTTCATACTTGATCATACCATATCTGTACAAATAGAATGCAAACTAAGTTAAGTTTCCATTTTAAAGAGAAAGAATATAAAGTTTTGTTTTACTTATTTAAACCTAAGCACATTTTAAAAAATTGAAAAAAAATGAAAGATATAAACTGTGATGGAACATTAAATGATCACTAAAAATTACTATACTCATGCAGACCACCAAAGCAAAGTTTTTCACAATCAAAATGAAAGCTGGAGATTTACTCTTATTTGGCAAGCAACAGAAATAAGATTATTTCAGGTGTACATAAACAACTGAAATTATGATCTATTCATTTTCAAAGCCTAGAAGAAATGGTTCTGCCCAAGAGAAATGCAAAGCAAAATGAAAATCTGCTTAACACTCTTGAAACTTAATCTGTAACAATTTCTGAAGAAGTCTACCTTTACTTGAAGCAAAAACGAATGAAGCAACCCTCCTAAACCAAGCACCGTGTGGTGCTTTTGAAGTCAGATGACAAGGCTGGCTAGCCAGCTTCTGGACCAATTCTGAGTACAGAGACTTTGTTTGCCTCTCACTGTGAATGCCAGCGGTGAACTCTTGAACCTGGAAGCAGCAGAAGCAGCTCTGTGTCCATAGACCCCAGCAAAAGATCACACACCTCCTGATGAGAAATGCTACCAAAACCTCTGCCCAAAACAGTGAAGCAGCTCCACACTCCCAACATTCAGGACCACAACTCAATCTTTCCTGATTCCTATTTGGAGACTTGACTAAAATACCTTTTGTCACAGCTGCAACCCTTTCAGCATGTACATGTCACAGACATGAGGGCTCACAGTCAGTGTTTCGTTTTTTAGTAAGAAGAAGCTATAGAAGATAAGGGAAAAGAATATAAACTCGAAAAAACTGATGCAGTTTTTTCTGTGCCATTCCATGTGATTGTGCCTTCCAGAAGAAACTTAAAATTTCTCATGTCGCAAGAGCTACTGTAATAATTAGTCTATTTATATACTGTTTGTTATATCACACTCATAATCCTAGCTTTTAAAAACAGCATAAATCAATGAAAATAATAATAAAAAAACAATGAGGAAGCAGATGTCCCTTTTCAAAATGTTAGCATTAATATAGAACAACTATTCAAAATAAGTAAAACTCTTATTACAGATTTCTAATGAATTCTTAATTGAAATCCACTAATGCACAGAAGCCTTTGTAAGAAAGCCCAGCAAATCCAATTTCTCCTTCCTATAGAGGAACAGACTCGAAGTATAGAAAAATCACTTGAAAGAGTGATATTTGATGTATAAAAAGGCAGTAAGAGGCACATAAAAGACTTTGCCCATATTCTGTCAGGAATTCCAAAGAATTAGCTGAACTCTTTCCAGCCTGAGTGAAAACAGAGAGAACTTGCACTTCCACGTGTGCAGGGGTGTGTGTCAGACAACACAGCCACATGAGCAGCATCTGTTTTTGGTGCAGGCATCTCACAATTCCCTGCGTACTCCGCTCACAAGATGTAGATTCCATGCCTTGAGGAGCATGCCACGTCCAGCACAGCAGCATCTGTTTGCACAGCTGAGGGGGGGACACTCTTCCCTGACCACTTCCATCATGTACTGCTATCCCAGGGTTGCCCACAACAGTCCAGACTCTGCAATGGCAGCAGCTTCCTCCCAAGTCTCGCCAAGCCTGGAAGTGTTGGGGCAGGAGACCTGAATGAAGCAACACTTGAAATGCAGCTGGGAACCAACTGCGTCATTCTGGCTCAAAGGAAGTGACCATCTGACTCCACAGACGCAAAGTGCCACTGAAGTCTAAAAGAAGGAACTTCTTATTAACAGAAATCTATATCTTTACGAAATCCTTCAAAAACCTTCTCTTGAAGAGAACTGCATCTACTTGGGTGCAGAGCCGCCAGCCACGGTGAAAAAGAAGTTAAGAGTGGAGAACAACTGTGTCTCCTTCCAGGCTACCCCTCACCCTTGTTTCTGAGAAGGGAATAAATACACAGTTGTCTTAGATGGTATTTAAGAAATCTGAGTCAGGAGCTTAAAACTATGACAACATGTAAAGGAATAATTATATATCTAGTGAGAAAGGAATGTATGAGGGAGGGATGCTTTGTCTGGGTGCCAGCACCAGTGAGTAACAGCAAATGGTTCAAACTGGAAGGGCCTTTCCCTTAAAGAACCAGTTGGTCTCCTTTGTTTGGAGGATCCCTAAGCATTTTGCAGGCTTAGGTCTCTGCAGGAATCTGCTCTGCCCTTTCCGTGGATACTGTCTGATCCATTTCAATCTACTGAATCCTGCCTCACCTGCAGTATTCTGGAGCTTTGAGATATGAAGCTGAAAACTTTTTTTTCCCTTTTTTGGTAATACTTAGTAAACATCTCACAGAAACAGGGGAAATGTCACAGGATAAACATGTTTTTATTGTGCTAGTATGTACAAATGTACTGCCCTGTAGCTACACTGTTTTTTACCTCATGCACCCTTAAATCATTATACATCTTATTTTTTCATAATGTCTAAAAGAGTTAAAAAATACATCTATGTTCATACCTCATAGTAAATTAAAATTTATCATAAGGATAAACATAATAAACTACTACAGTCAATATTTTTCTTTAAATTGTCACCAACACATTTTACCTTGCACTTATTTGCTGTATTGGAAGGATGTGATTTAAAAAAAAATACTTGTATTAGAGGTGGAGTATCTTTTCCCAATAGTTCACACTGACAGTCTGATTACTGCTTCTGGACTTTAAACACTAAGGTCCTATAAATATGAAATGAAACATAATCATGAAGAGTTAAATAAACAAAATATTGCAAGTCAGTGTTGTCTCTGATCTCTGTATCTTTCTTTATGATCTGGGCAAGAAATTAATTTTCTTTTTCACAATTACTAAAATAATAACGGTCTTAGATTATTCATTTTTTCTCCTTTATATTCAGTTGTAGGTGATTTCTAGTTCTTTTAAGTTTTGTTGAAGCCACAGAATGTCATGAGGTGCATATACGACTGGAGAGTAGTGGGAAATTTTTTGAGAACCTTATTTTAGATCTCACTGGACGTATTCCTATGCCTTCAAAATGCATCTGGATTTTCTGTCTTCATGGGCACCTATCCTGTCACTGGATAGAGTCTCCAGATAGTCCAATTGCCCAACACCTTTGATTCTAGATTAGGAACTTCCTCTCCTATGGAAAAAAAAAAAAAATTGCATTCCCTTGCCACCCAGTTCAGATTACGCCCCTATAGCAGGAAGCATCCTGAACACATTGAGGTAAACTCACAGAGTTTGTTTTCCAACTATTTAACTTCAGGCAAACATCACATTAAAGCTGTCCATCAACGTTCACTCTGGCTGGTGCTCCAGAGAGGCCCTCTTGATCACTGCTGCTGCCCTGTTTGGCAAACTGCTCCTGAACTTCTTTTTGTTATTTGCAATTGCTACTGTTTAGATATTTTTGATAATACCTTATAGGTTTTCATTGTTTTCTTAAGCTTCTCTATGCATATGCTGTTCAGATCATCTCCATCAACTGGAACTTCTTGCACCTATCTTAGGTTCTGCAAAGTAAAATAACTCTTTACAAAGTGATTTATCTAACAGAAGAAGTCCTCAGACCCACCACTTACACTATAAAAACCTTAAGGGAATCAGAAAACCTTGAAACACTTTGAGGGCATCTTGTGCAACAAGTCCAGTAGGCAAAAATGAAAGCATCAGCTATATTTCTTTTGCTCTGTTCTGTTGAGAGTTTTGTACTGCCTTTTTTTTTCCCCTTGAGACAGCATGATGTATAAACAACAACTTAAAAGATTTGATCTGCTTCTGAACAATATTGTTAAGTATCCTCTCTACAGAATGGTTTAAATTCCAGTAGTTCATCTCCCTCTCTGAACAGTCACACACATAAACTAGGGCCACACCATCTGAGGGAATGGGAAACTAATATACTGTATTTGGTGTCTTTTATCTGTGTTCTTCTTCATGTGCAGGAGTGAAAAAGACTAGTTTCCCTTGTTTCTTGCATTTCTCCAGAAACAAAAATGTGATGTTGGTACTGGAATGAGAAGCCAGGATCACCTTGCCTGGCAAACCTTGGAGACTGAGCCATGACTCTATCTGATTTTCCTTCCATTTAACCTAAAAAGCAGGGGAGGTCCTTCAAGGGGATGAGGAAAATGAGATTTCTATTTTTTTAGGCTGTCTGATCTTTTAAGTTAGGATGATGTTGGGTAAGCATACCATTGCTACCTTCCCACAGAGAAAGGAAAGTACTTTTAAGAAAGTTTTTAAAAATATCATTATTTTAAATGAGACTTATGTGGAAATTGGTTTGTTTTTCAGTCTGATAAGAGCTCAGTTTCTCATGACGAGTTAATACTTTTGGATGGAGAATCCTCATTTGTTGAAGCCTGGTCACTGGAGTCCCCCAGATTTTTTTTCACATGCAATGTGCAAGGATCCTTTCAGATAGGAGATCTTTGAGATCTTTGGAGATCATTAACAAAGAAGAAACTGTGCAAAAACCTGTATTAACTCTACTATATTCAAGGAAAAGAAGAAAAAAAATTATGAATGTGGTAGACACAACTAAAGAAGCAGATTCAGGAGACTTTGCTGTCAAAACTTCTTTCACAAACAACACTTTGAGCTTTGTGCCTTCTGCTCAAAAGTTTTGTGAACTCAGCACTTCCAATGAAGTGTTCTCCTTTGAGCCAGCCTATGTATTTTCCAGAGGTCTCAGCTGCCAAACAGAACCTGACATTTTAAAAAGGTGAGTAGCTCTTGACCCTATAAAATCAGGCAGGCACAGGATTTCAGTAGCTGAAGAAAATACCTGAAACTATGCTCCTAACATTTCTCTAGAAATAAAACCTCACACTAATGGGTGAACCACTGAACCCAAAATTCTGTGCTTAAAGCAAAGAATATTTGAAGGTAAAGGTTGCACTTTAGAATCCTTAGGGGATTTTTTAATCCATGAGATGTTATATGAAGAAACTAGTGAGGTTACAGTCCCCTATATCCCCCTTTATGGCCTCAGATTAAAAATGTTTGGTAATAGTGAAAAGCAAGGCAAATAGGGCATGCATGTGTATATTTGTGCAAAACTATGAAAATGAAAACTGCTTTTGAAAGGCTCTGTAACTAGGATCATGGAGAGGACCAGAAAAAAGAAAAACAAAAAAGAAAGAAAATAGTAGCCTAGATGCCAACTACTGGTTATCTGCACTGTTAACACAATAGGTCCAGTGTTCTTAGTGGACACTGCCAATGCTCTTAGTCTTAAATTAGAGCAAGCAGCTGTTTCAGTGTACAGCTGAGCGTGACATAAGCCTGTGTAAACACTCTTCTCTGTCACATTCTTCTAAGTAGATGAGGGTTGTATTTTTCTCCCTTCATGTAGAATAATCCTCTTCTCCAGAAGTTCCAAGTAACTTGTAAATTGCACCTCAATTCTGCCATTAGAAAAACCCAAAAGATCAGGGGGACAATATAATTTGTCAGGTGGGTGTGTGTATCATGCATCAAACTGTCTACTTTTAAGGCTAGCAAACTCGACAGCATTCCACAAACACATTATCCCTGTTCTCTCGAGCTTACATTTTCCAATGTTAATACACTTGGCAGATTCCAAAGCCAGTTTTGGTGATAGTGATAGGAAATCTCTACCTGTTGTTCCTATGGGTTTCATATATAGAATAATCATAGAGCATGGTGATACATGTCTGTATCTACAAAGGAACAGACTGCAAGATGATTTGGTTCCATAGAATTCCTTGCTGTCCTCACATTTTAAGTGGACTCAATTACTGAGAATTTTAAAAACTGAAATATTAAAATTGCATAACCAACACTGGTAAATTGTGAAAATCCTAGTAGGGTTTTCAATAAACATCCCTCTCCCTTCTCCTCCTCCCCCTCCCTTTAATTTGCATATACTTTTTGGGGCATCTAGAGGTCAGGCAGGGAAACTTGAGAACAGACTGCAACAAATGAGCAACAATTTGCACAGTACCATAACTGTTAAGTTGAAACCCTGACACTGATTTGCATGAATAGGCAGCTGACCTCCATCATAGGACTTATTTTTAAACCAAATGAACTCTGAAGCTGACAGACAAAGGCAGATAAATTGCCCTTTCTTCAAATTTTCAGTTAAAGCCTGTGGAGATGGACAAATTCATAGCAGAGCAGCCAGGCTCCTTTACTATAGAGAAACTAAAACAGTCGTTGGGGACACCACCAGTAAACAGACAAGAATAATTCCTGGAAAAACTGCAGCAGAAGCAACAGGTCACTGGTGAGACCTTGCTAATGTGGAAATTGTTAAAGCAGCCAGTTTAATCCTCAACTCTCACTTTTACATGCTACATTTTTAAACACACTGCCCCTTGAAGTGGGACCCGTAATTTCTGTGCTATCGGATTCCTGTATTGTTCTGGCCCTGTAAAACTGCATTTTACTTATATGTGAGCTGCCTTCAGGTTGTTAAGGATGGTGGCCCACACCTATACAACAGGAGAGAGGATACAAGAAATGTGCTTGCAAAGGGAAAGAGTTTCAACCAGGCTACCTGAAACAGGGGAGCAAATCTGACACAAGTTAATGCTTTCTCTTTCTGTTACCATCTTATACCATCACCACCCTGGCCACTTCCTCACAGGTGTACTTGGCTCTCAGACAACTAGGACCTACACAGCTAAGTTACAACCCTTCATCCAATGCTAATCTAGATGCTTTTTATTGGTGATTCCATCCATATAACTCGAATGTTGTTTCACAGCTGTTCTTTCACTGTAATCAGGAAAACTTATAAACCAAGAGTACAAGCTCCACCTTGAAGTTGTTCAAGCTCTAAGTTTAGGTGAAACAAAAAATATATATGCAGGCTGCTTACTGCTTTAGACTTCTTGACTGTGTGACAGCTATATATTGATATATAGCGGTATTTTCTTTGCAAGAAAGATGTAGATCAATCTCACTTGTTACAGGTGCTCCAAAGTGTCACCCCACAAAGACACACATCTCTGGAACAAAACAGGTACAGGCACAGAAGTACAGAAATGTATACTGGAAGTGCTTTCTGGATCACCCAGTTCAACCTCCTGCTCAAAGCAGGACTCATAGCATATTTACAGCTGAGGCTTGACAAGTCTCCAAGGATGGGGATGTCACAGCCCTTCTGGGCTACCTGTTCATGTCTGACCAAAGTGGATTTTTTTCCTAATATGACCTTCCCTTGTTGCACGTGAGTCTGTTATCTCTTGTTTTACCCTGTGCACCTCTGAGAGGCATCTGGCTCTGTTCCTGTAATTCCCTATCTCTTTTAAATGGGGGCTTATTTTTATTAAATCATGCCTTAGCCTTCTCTTTCCAGGCTCAATAATTCTCCTCACTAACTTTGTTAGTGGTTCTTCCACTGGACTTGCTGCAGCTTTCTGACATTTTGGGGTGGGTGCAGAATTGGACACAACCCCTAGACAAGATCTCATGCATGTTGTGTAGAGAGGAATTATCCCTTCCCCTGACCATCTGACTCTCTTCCTAGTGCACAAGACTCTGCTGACTCAATGCTCACTGTGTCCCTCAGACCTCTAAGGTAACCTTCAGTGGAGATGCTACTCGGACAGCTGCTCTCCTGTCTGCACTGATACTCCAGGTTTTTTTTTTTGTCCCAGGTGCCGGACACAGCACTTCTTGTTGCTGAACTCTTGGAGGTTTCTCAGAGCCCAGCTCTGCAGAGTGTACCAAGGTCCTTGTGAATGGTAGTCCTGCCTCCAGCCAGTCAACTGCTTTACCCAGTTTCAGGGAATACCAGTCAAAGGTCCATTCCAGTCAGCTGGCTCACCCACCTTGCAGCTCCTGCAGTAAATTTGCTTCTGCAGCTGTCTACTTTGGAAAAAAATGATTTTTTTTTTTAAAATACTGGCAGCACAACAATGGCAGCAGTGTGAATTGAGGAAAGCTGCTGTTGGCCAGCATTTAGACTTCTGCTGCTAAACTCACCAACAGAGCAGCAGCACATAAAGGTTAGTTTGGACGCTTCTATATGAGGCATGTATTATTGTATAGGCAAAATTGTGAAGAACTGAAGAGCTACGAAAAGCCTCAGCAGAGCAGATAGAAAAGAAAAGGCCTACAAACTAAGAAGTGAAGAAGTAATTTAAGAGAGACTAGAAAACAGTTTGTTTTGTAGTCATGAACCTCCTCTCCCATCTGGTATTTATGCTACACACACACAGACACACAGAGCCAGAAGTGCATGCATATATATTTCTACCCTCTGAATTTTAAGGCATGCAGAAACAATTAAGTCACCTAGAGTTTAAAAGCAGATAAAATATTTCTTTAGATGCCCTTCTGACATCTGCAGGCAGTTATCAGTTTGGTTTCTTTAAATCAGATTGTTTGCCTCAAGCATACTCAGAAAAGTCTTACACTAAAAAATAAAAAGTTCCTTGAGATGAAGAGAAGAATTGCTAAAAGCAGTGGCAGAGAAGAGATTGTCCTGCCTGGTAAAACCAGAGAACTTGCAGAGTAGAGGATTGCTCAATGGGGCCAGCTACAGCACTACCTGCCAAGTCAGCCACTCTCACAGACTGGGAACTAGCAAGCGAGAGACGCAGCCAGTTGGCTTTGGTGGAATATTTATGGAGGATGCAGAGGCTTATTTACTGAATAATCTGGAGACCATCTGGTGGTATCCAGTGACAAGAACACTGAGCTGAAAGTGGAAAAGCCTGAGCTCTATTTCTGGCTCTGCCAACTATTTTCTGTGACCTCTGGTGGCTCAGTTTGCCCATACACAAATTAGGAAAAAAAAAAATCTACTCTCTTCTCTAGGAAATTTTGATACTTCAGTAAGAATTCACACTTACTACTATTTCAGTAGTACAGTTATTTATTTACATTATCAATAATCACTTCAGAGTTAGTTGTTAGAATATTTTTTGAATCTGAGTTTCCCCCTGTATTAATAAAAAGATTACGACCACCTCAACAGAGGTAGCACATATTGTGGAGTTAAACCAAAAGAACTTCAAAACAAGCTGAACCGTTTTCTTAATTGGGACATTTCTAAAATAAAGAGATCCTTTTTTTTCTTCAGAAGAAAATGCGCATGGATCACGTGAAGAAAAGATCTGAAAATCTTACTGGACCTTCCCCACACCCAGCCAAAAGCACACTATTGCTGAGCTGCACAAAGGATAATCTCAAATACTCCTGAGTTCTGAATTTCCTACCTTTTGCTGAACCTTTAACTGATCATCTGTAGGCAACAAAGGCAATTGAGTAACCAGATCAATACCCACAAGCCCACAAGACATGTGGATTCTCTTTGCCACCAATCTACTCTTTTTGGAAGACCACAGGTTTTCAGACTGATAGAAGTAGGTGGATTTATTGCTAAATTTGCTTTCTTTTCTCCAAACTCCGCTGACAATTTACCATAGGGGCAATGCAAAATCAACCCAATGGGGAAAAAACAAAAAAAAAACAAAAAAACCCAACAAACAAACAAAGAAACAAAAAATTCCCACCAAAGAGCAGTAGCTCTTTGAGAAAATCTCCAGATGACTAAAAACTAGCACTAATCCAGACTCTGATTCGAGTAAGAAAAAAAAACTGCTGTTGCAAGCAAAAACCTGCTATCCCCATTGAAAGTGTTTTGTTGGACTCTTCTATAGGTGATAACACAGTGGAAGTAGAGGGTTTCTGCCTACCAGGAAGATTCCCATGCAAACAGAACCCAGACACCTCCCACTTTCTTCCCACAGAACTGGTCACCCTTGTCTAATCTCCTTAAGTCATCTGGTGTCTCACTGGGGAAGTGCTATCTAGGACAAAGAAGTCTGTAGGGATGCTGGCAAGAGTGGAAAGTGAATCTTGTGACCAAGTGCACCGGGGCTGAGCTGCTCAGGAAAATGATAATGAAGTGGAGGAGCTCTATTTTTAATGGGGGACAAAGGCAGAAAGGTAGCAGGAGGACTCGATCTCCCTTGGAGGGAGGGAGAGGAAGAGAGAAGGAAGGAAGGAATGCACTTCTTTTCACAGATACACAGGTCAATAACTAAATGCATAACAATGAAGTTTAAATTTAAACACTGAGTTATGTTTTCAACAATGGTTCTGTATATGATAGCTCCAAACTATGACCTTTCTTTGCTGATGCTGGAAGAAATCCAAGATACTTCAGGAAGAAGTTGGGTCTTCAGGTAAGTAGATTAACTTTTATATAGTATGTAACATTTTCCAGATAATGTGTGGATTGTGTAGAGATCTACACAAATGCTTGTGTAGAGATCCACGTTTCTTAGGAAGTGGAATAAAAATAGCCAGAGGCTGCAGCAACTAAACCAAGTCCTGGAAAGTCAGCAGTAGACTTCTAAAATAATAATAAGGCATACTGCTTGGAAACCATTTCAATGGGAGAATAATACAAACCCCAAAAGTTGAATTTCTTTTAGCGTACTGCAATCAGAGGACCACCTGAGCCTGCATGATACTATGTATTTTACAATGTTTGTACCCCTGCAATCTTGTGCAGAGATGGCATGCTATACCTACAAACTATTTAGGCAGCTTTACAATTCAACCAACCCTGCTGACAGGGGAATAGGAAGGAAGGGGGAAATCACTTTATTATTTACTCACTGGACTGAGAAAAGTACTGTATGACATGGAACGTCATTAGGAGGTTACTAGGGACACACACACACAAAAATAACTGCCTGCTTGCTTGTATTCTTTTTCTAAAGGACTTCTAAATTCACACATTAAAGTCTGTTTATACTAATATATTTTGTACACATTACAGTAAGATCATATTAAGGAAGATGACAATCTTTCAATGTATTTATTTTCAACTCTGCTAAACTACGACCACTGCAATAGATTTTTCTGCATGTGTAAATCCATCTCCATGTTGTGAAATAATCCTGTGCCATTAAAAAAAGCTATAAATTGTTATTCACTTACTGTTGATACAGTATAAGGGCTCCAACATATAAACACCATATTTTCTTTTTTCCACCTTTTAGTTCAGTTGAAATTCCATTGTCCACCTTGAAAAAGTAAATCACCCCAAATATTAATGGGATTTTGGTTAAGTTAGTTACAGTATTGAAAAAACACTCTCAACCGTTATCACCAGATTTTCTCTCATTTTCAATCAATATTTTCACTTTTCTAGCTATGCTGGATGTTTTCAGAAAAAGAAATTTAAGATTATGATATGAAAATCAAAATGATACCTGCAACTTTAATGAAAAGCTATCATGTTTGATGAAAGCATACCTTTAAACTACTTAGCTATGAACTGAATAATCTCATCTCAAAATTCATTAAATGCTCTGTAATCTGAAAAGCACTACGCTGCTCGTGTCTTATCTGCAGTAAGGAAAAGCAGAGCTCTGTTGTAATTCACTGAAACACAGCGATATCATATTACACTTGTATTTGTAAAATGGCTATTTACTTTCACTTACAAAACAGCAATCTTAAATTACAATTTTTTTCAAAAAAAAAGTTATTAAGGTAGTATTTCAGCCATCAAAACAGGTTTTTAAACACTGCTAAATGTACTTAAAATATCAAACAACCAGTACCATGCAGGACAGAAGTTTTAAAGCGTTCCTCATCAGGAATCTTCTGTAAATATCCTGTCAGCAACAGCAACTTTCCCCCACTTTGAACATGATAACATGAAAATGATGGCTCCACAACTCTGTATTCTGTACCACCCGCAGCCACTTCGGCCAGCCGAAGGCAAGGATGAACTCACACTACATGAAACAGACCTAAACAGTCTATCTTTTCCTGGATGAAAACAGAGCTTGGGTATGTTGCAAGCACTTGCTCCTGATGCCACTAGCAGTTTTGTCACTGGAAGGTGTTGTCACAGCCTTCCAACTAAAAGATACGACTGAACTGCACCGCAGCAGTTCATGGTTTTTCAAATAAAAACTTGAAGCTAATCTGTTTAGCCATTAAGCTCTGCCTAATTTAGAACAGCTATCGAAGGTTATTTTTGTATTAACACACCATTAGATCACATGTCCTCTGTATTTTGTAGAAACAATTTTCACAACAGCTATCCTCTTTCCCTGTTACATTCATTTGATGAATCACGAGAAAAAGCTACACATAATGTTTATAGCTAGCAGCACACACTTCAACTGAACTATTTTTATGTGGATGTATACATCAAGAACCTTCTTATTGTGGACTTAATGACATGACATTAAAGGGGACACCAATTAAAATGTGTGACTCGATAAATTTGTAAAATTAGTTCAAAATCTGTCATTTTTCTATTTTAAAAGTTGTTATTTTCTGTAATGATTGTATTTTAAAGGTGGTTTAGAAGTGATGAGACCTTAAAAACAAGACAATCACTACAAATCTGACTGGCACTGGTGATGATAGATATCAACCCCAAATCCTACGCTGTTCTCCAGCAAATCATACTTTTTATGTTGATGATACTGACACTGTAAGACAGGATCTTTTGATGAAGTACGGGACATAGAACATCTTCTTCCACAGCATGGTCAGAGAAATTAGCTTCCTCATCTAAAATACACTTTAAAACTATTTTTATAGTTAAACACTATTCCATCTCAATTTGGCTGTGTACAATTTAAATGTGCACATATTTCTGAAAATCAGTCTTGCACTTTGTGCATGACTAGAAGGACAGAAATCAAGATGTATTATGCTCGACTGAAGCAGGCTGGCAGAAAAGTCCATACAAAAAACCCCAGAAGGACAGAAATGAAAGCTTCAGTACTTGATACAAACATCTTACAGCTTGTTGAAAGAGCAAGAAGATACATTAACAAACATGACACAAGATCCACTTTTACATAGAACATTATACAGAAGACTGTACATCTAGCAAACACAGACTCAAGCAGCAAAATACTGGGGCTCGTTGCACTCAACATTCTGCACATGAGTCCATCACTCCACCCATTTGTTCATAAGAATTCATTTATTTTAATTTATGAGCAGAAAACCTTCCATTCTCTTTGAGAATGAAAAATATTATGCAGCACTCCACAGTTCTTAAAAAATAAACTGTCTTGAAGGAGAAAGGTTATTGGCAGCCATAAGCACGAAATGTGACCCCATAAGCATAAAATGCATATGTCACATTTAAGTTTCAGTTGTAGCTTTATTTACCAACCTGTTTCAGCCCTACTGCCAAGGTATGCTGTCTCCTCAGCTTTGTTTCCTAAGGAATGGTAACTTACACTGTCAGATCACCCGTATGACAAGCAATCATGGCTTTCACCTAACTCTGCAATCCATTGGCCAGTTCCAAACAAATGCCAGAATAAGGCAGAGGACTCAAAGAAGGCCCCCAAGTCTAACAAGACTGCCTTTGGCTGGAGAAAGAGGTTGGTCCAACACCTCCTCACTGAAGGAAAGTTTTCAGCACTATCCTCACAAGTTACCTGTTTGTGCTGAATTACCTGCAGATGGACACACACGGTCTGACCAGCCAGGCAGCACGTATTCACCAAAAATGCCCTGACATGCACTGCCTCTTGTCCACTGGAAGGGGACTGCCCTGAGGAGAATCAAGCAATAGACTTGAAGGAGAAACGGGGTATTTTGTCACTAGAGAAGTAGGCTGGGCGTCTACAACATCCACAGACAACCAAGATTCATTATCCCCATTGCCTAGAGAACAAATTACACTCTACAGGACTGAAAAAACCCTGCTTAAAGCTCCTGGTGAAGACCAAAGAGAGATTATGCCAAGCACATACCCCATTCTGCTTTAGCTAGGAAGAAAGGCTGGAGAAGGAATGGAGGAAATGAGATTTAAGTTATTTGCTGGAATTGTACAGAGATCCAAGCTGACTGCCAGAATATGCCTATTTTTTACATTAGGGACTATTGACTAACTCAAACTGTAGTTCAAATGCTAGTACTATGTACCAAGGGTGGCAATATAAAACTATGTTAGCTCACTTGTATAATATCCACATATGGCTATATTGAGTCACTCTTTAAGATTATATATTATATAATACACACTTCATAAATCTTGTAGAACATTTTCCCCAAATCTAAGAAACTTTTATGATGACCATCATCATCATCATCATCATAATTCCACAGAACAAATTTAAGATACAAACCACAGCTTTTTTAGCAGCTTCAGCAACCTCAGAACACAATAACTCTTTGGGCTGGCTTTTTAACAGAAACTTCTGTAATCAAAGACACAAAGAATATGGCAGTCCAAGATAAAGTCAAAATTAGATTTAAACTATATTTCAAAACTCAAGTACCCACCAGAGATATAGTAGCATTATTGCTATACTGCAAAATGTTTGAAAACTGCTTTTACAGCAGCAAACATTTATTAGCTGTATGGAATGTTCCCATCCCTTGAAAAGAAGTCTTTGTATTGGAGTGTCTTTAGAAGTCCCAAACGAAACATTAGTTTTGTGTTTACTCTCTAAAGTAATTTAATACGGATTATCAGAAATAGTCAGAAATTGAAATTACTTGAGTCCTAATGAACATGGCTTGCTACAGGCCACTGGAACTTTCAAGACAGTAGTGACTGAAGATAAAAAGGATCCAAAAAGGTCAATGACAGAAAAAGAAGATGTCATCTACACATCAGAATAGCTAATAATTTTGAAGCCTACAATTATATTTACAGGAAAATTAAAGCTGGGAGTTATTCAGTTCCATATTACATCTAAGGGAATCAGTTTACAGTCAATTTTTTAATTGTTTTCTTTTTGACAAGGTGTAAAACAGCATTTCTAAAATTCAACTCCTAGAAAGGCACATTTTCTTGACTAGATAAAAGCATGAATGTCTCTGTAAATGTGGGTGCTATTTTTTTTTCTAGTATCACAGCCTGCTGCTTGTTTGCTATCTAGCTGGGTTTTTTTTTCTAATACATTTTGATTCTTTTAGACATGGAATATGCTTCCAGCTCCTAAGTGACCTGCAATGCAATTTACTGTAGCATGTATTGTACAAAGTTCTTTGGTATCCCCTGGAACAGTTACCAACTGATGTGAACTTCCTTCCCTAAAGAGCTTGTTTTGAATAACAAACTACTCCAGGGGGAAATACGTTATCTTGTCTAATCAAATGTTCAAGCGAGGCTTATTTCATTCCAGAGTTTTACTATGCATTGTGGAAATGTGTGTGACACTGACCTTTAATTAATCTCAACCTTAAAGGACGACAGTTAAACCTTAGTAGCTCAAACTGTGCATATGATTTTAAAGCTACATTTAAATGGTTTAAAGAATTAATCAAAATCTCCTATTGTTTTGTTGACTATGTCCTCTAAGATATTTGCTTTTATGTAATCTGTATAAAAGATTTTCGTAAATATCAGCAGTTATTTATTCTTACTTTGTTCAATCAGGTTTAAAATATAGATGTTACTGATACATGATTTATATAACCAACATACTTCCTTTTACCCAAGTGTATTTATCCAGTGCTTTTTGATTAGCTGGAAGTGTTTCCCCCTGAGAAACATGTACTTTAGACAGAAAACAATTCAACAGGGCAGTATTACATACATGTAGGGCAAAAGTTCATTTTTCACGTCAGAGAGCTCGTGTCAGGTAAAAATATAACTCGGCCTCTTGTGATGCCTGCCCAGGTGGCATGAAGCAGGAACAGCTCAGCCATTCCTGAGAAGCCTTCTGCTGAGGAGACATCTTTGGGGGACTTTACTGCCCAGGTCCCACCAGGGAAGGAAAGGAAAAGGCAAGGATAGCAAGGAAAGAAGAGGAAACCAGGGGATGCATTGGGGTGTCTTTTTCAGCACCCTCTTTCCTTCACCTCAACCATCACAGAGCAGATGTCTCTAGACAGGAGAAGAGAGTATCTACCATGCTCATGGAGAGTTGGGGAAGCCTTTCTGATGCTGTGAAAAGCACTAATAATGAAAGAAATATTCTGCTGAAATTACTCAAGTATGCAGTGTTGATTATGTGGATCCATAAAAAGAGGAAGAAACCTACATAATTCCTGTTGTTAAACAAGAATTAATGCTGAAAGTTTTTGGGACTTCTTCCAGACTAGTGTCAGAAAGACAATATAATAACACTATAAATAAGATAAGCAGTATAATAAACAGCATCTCAAAAGCTGGTGCAATACTCAGGTGTTACATTTGCTGTAATGGTAAATACTGTTTTTACAGTAAACACTTTACTAATGCATACAATGTATAAAGCCCTTGGAAAATCAGAATAAAGCCATTAAACCCCAAATATTATTGCTTTTTTTGCACTGATGAATACCAATTGTATTACATTCCATGAACATTCTCTGCTTGTAAAGCGAAGAGTCACAAGTTTCAGGTATTTTTAAAAATGGTACTAATGATTCAGTTCCAAGTCTTATTCTGTTTGTTTTTGATATATTTTTGACATCCATTCAGGTAAATGAGAAAACAAGCTAGTTATTTCTCTTCCTCACTGCTAATTTTCAGTTCTAGTTGGCTGCACAGGTTAATTCTAAGTTGGCAGGCTTTCAATCACATTTTCCATCTACCACTTTGTAAACTTTCTTGGAAACTTATTCTGATCTTAAAAAATGACAACATAACAAAACCTGCTTAAATCAAAACTTTAACTTCGAGTAAAACGTCATTATTCTTGTTTTGCACTTATTTTGAAGAATAAAGTAACAATATTGGCTTCTATTGATGTAACATTGTACTAGTTTTGAAGATGTATGTTTATATTTTAGATCATTTATGTTTAGACACAGATGGAGAGAAATTTTATTCTAGTCTAAAGCAGCTTGATTTTTTTTTTAACAAACCTGGTGACAAACACACTCATGCCAATATTTTACTTCACATAATAAAAAAAAGTGAACTTCCTTTCCAAGTGTCTCTTACATGCTCAGGAAACATCACTGGTACATTTTCCTTGTGATAAGAGAGGATTCAGATTTTGGAGAACTAAACATGGAAACTAAGGTGAAGGATGGCAGTAATACAATTCAAAACAAATTATAGATACTGCAGAGAAGCCTTCTGCTTGCCTTGACATAGTACTTGTTATTAAGTATTTAGCTTATAATAATTAATACATTAAGTATTCAGCTAAGAGGGCATCTGTATTTTTGCAAAGATTGATATATTCTCCTTCCATTTTTTCTGGTTACATAAATCCAGGTTGAAATGCAAAGAAGGTTTTATTTCTTTCTCTTTCTTCCTCCATCAGAAAAGAGATGAAATAATTTAATGCTTGAGTTAATATAGGTGCATATACTGGGGTTGTATTTAACATTTTTAGCAGGAGTTGAAAAGTTCAACTGAAAAACTTCACTGGACTTTATGAAGACAAAACATTAGATTGTATCATGTTTGCTCTCCATTTATCTCCTAAACAACACAATTTAGCTTAGCTAAAATCTGAATTGACCCTCAGGCTTGTTAAGTGCATACATTATGAAACTTCAGGAGCTTCTCTTCTTTCCCTTCTGGATAGCCACAGGCTCCCTCACGTTATCAGATAACACCTTTTACAAGGACAAGCTGGTAGAAATGAGTTGATCATTTTCTTGTAGTAGAAATCTCTCCCAACTTACAGAAGGAAAACCAGAAAGAAAACCATCATGGATTCTGGCAAGAAAGGCAATGTGGTCTCACACTTGCTATGGTGCAACTGCAAAAATTAAATAAGGGTTAATAGGGGAATCTCACTGGCATATAAGCCAAAATATTCACCTGATCAACAGCTATGATTCATTTGTTCTTTCAGTTAACCTATTTAAAAATGAATCAGCATAGTGCTGATATGGGATATATTGGAAAGTAATCTCTTCTGGAAATGACTTCTTAAATCTTACATCAAGAAGGCTTTGCAGGGTCACACTAGAGCTCTACTATCCTTTTTCCAACAGTGGATGCCCAGAAAGAAATGGGCAAGGTCAGGACACGTATACATAACAACAGTCTTCCAAGATTTCTGAAGAACTCGAGCCAAACAGGCTTTCTACATACTCAGGAGCCTACAGTTGATTTCTGTTTTGTGGACTCTGAACACATCCCATCTCCTCCACATGAACTTCATAAAATAGCTTTGATTCTACATACAATCACTGATATGGCATGCACTGGAACAATGCTCCATTCTTACTTTACAGCCACAGGAACACTTACACTGGCTGATCCAATACCATGGGAAAATGTAAACAGAATTTAAATGTGTGTGTGTGTGTGTGTGTGTATAGGTACCCTCCTCTACCATGTCTTTTGTGGTCAAATGATTCTTCATGAGAATTTTGCATACCTACCTAGCGTATTTTCAGTAAAAATAATAGAGTAGTAGAGTGGAAGTGCCTTGCAGTTACACAACAAATCCAAGAGAAAAGAGTTCTCGTGACATAAGGCTCAAACAGCCATGTAAGTCCTTTGTACACTCAAGTTCATGTGAGTCCATTGCTTCTGAAAGGCATCACACTAAGCCTTAAAGCTCCAGTCCACAAAAAGTCGAGTTTAGAAATAACTGCAGTGAATGTAGCTGTGTTTACTTATCCAAAAGGGCAAGGGTGAGCAAGACAGACCTGTTCTTATACCATTTAACCGCTTCAAGGAATGTCAGTCTTCACATCAGAAGAAGCAAAACCAACACACAGAGCTGGGTTTCTTCTGACACAGATTCTCAGTGGCTTTCGGACTGACTCTAATCTTTGCCCATAGATACAGAGGTGGAGGAAGTAAGCCTGCTTGTTTAGATAGCCATCACCTTCCCATTACATCCTACTGCTTGTTCCCATCCCCGCTTTCTTCTCCATTTTGTGCCACCCGCCCTCAGTTAAAACCACGGAAATGATCTGCACTAAAAATAATCTCTCCCTCCACCTCAGTTGGTCAGGCCAAACAAACAGCTTTACCAGGACACAGTTTAGGGCACAGTGCAGGCATAAAAATGGGAAAGTGGAGTGGGTAGTGATGGGGGAGGGTTGGAGGAAGGAGGACAATGGCTTAGCCTGGCAACATTCTTGGAACAAATGCACATGAAACTAAACAGTAGGCACTCCTTAACTGCCCAGAGCAGCAATGTGATTCAAAGACTTGATTCAAAGATTACTTGCTTAAAATATAAAACCTGAGGAGAAAAATAACTGATGTAGAGACATGAAAATGGTGTCACATGACCCTAAGCATCTCAAAAAAGTAAATGAATTCCAAAGTCAATTGGCCAGTGATAAAGCCTTCAGTTTTGAAACATCAGGTCCCAACATGAACCCAAGCTTTCCACACTGGAAAAACCTGCCCAGAGAGAGTATGCACTGACACAAAATCATCTACAGCAAACGAAGAGTGCTCAGAGCAAATCTGCTAGGAGCAAATGCCTGGAATTCCCCCCAAGTCAACCTGACTGTTAGACTCACAATTTTCTCTCTACTACATTCTGCTCACATTCCATGGAGCAACTCTCCACAAAGTGCTGGAATTTTTTATTTTAAATTGCCCTCTTGGTGTCTGAAAGCATGCAAAACAATATGTTTTTACAAAAAAAACCCCAAACAAACACACCTAATTACACTATTTGCAAAGACGATTTGTTTTGGAAAGAGGAAAAGCAAAAGAAAAAACCCTTTGATTTACTGCATTTTTTTTATCTTTGTATTTCCCCCAGGATTCCAACTCCTAAAGTTTAAGTATGTTGACATCTATCATGTAAGCATGGATCATTAATGGCATGACGTGGCTGGACTTACAATAAGCCCACCACTCCTAACAATTATAGAACCAGTAAAAAGATATATGCCTTTCAATGTTACAATGCTTTGAGTCAACAACATTACAAGATGCATGTCAGCATTTTTTCCTTCAAATTCATTCCATTAGGAAAGCAGGAACTACTCCTAGTGGGAATATGCAATGGAAGTTGTCTCTTTTTTCTACAGATTTTGCTATCACAAGCAGAAGAACTAATTAAACCTGATATACTGAGATCTGTGTCTCTAGTTCTTTAAACCTCTCATTAGTAAAGTCAACAGTTTTATCTTAACTCTGCTCTCAAAGCCCTCTTTCAAAGACAAATGCAAAAGACACACCTCCAAAAAGCCTGCAGACTACCAAGCATGGCACTTGCCACAGGACTCATGAGTTTACTTCTTCGTGATGACTGTTGGGAGCTGACACCAATATTTCAAAGTTACTCACCTGCCATCCTCCACCTGGAGAACTTTCTCACTGATGCCACAGACTTGAAACAAACTTGTTTTATCCTCCAAATTCATTTTCATTTCCACATACTCCAGGGGCTACAGCTAACAGCCTCTGAACTGGATTTTTCACCCCACTGTTAACCACCAGATAACCTAGTTCTTGAATAGATTAGAACCTTGTACAGAAGTAGGAAATGTCTTACACCTAAATGCACATATGTGTGCCAGTACACACACACATGAGAACAAAAACCCCTGCTTGCTGGTTTGAAAACATCTGAAGGCATGCTCTTTGCTCCTTTCAGCCTTTAGAGATATTACTCCTGACTGCATTACTTCCCTCAGCCATTTTTTTCTGCTTTTCGGGAGGAAAATGTTAGGCCCTGTCCAATTAGGAAATGTGCGTAACTCCCCACAAGAAGAACTGAATCATGTGCATGTTGCCAGGAATTAGTTTTAAAACAATCAACATGTGGAAGCACAAGAGAGTTTTGTGCATGCTACACTCTAGTCTGCTACACTGTCTGAAATAGCATCCTGGAAGAACATGCACTATTTAAGAGAAATTATTACTGTCTGTTTATACAACATGGCCATGACAAAATTAGTTAGATAACTAATGGAAGTCCTAGATTAATTCAAGACATGATTACAGAAGATTTAGTTTTGCAAAAGACAACCCAGGGGTTTTCAACCAACATGCCCACAGAAGCTCTGTGAACAGAAAGTGGTAAATGTGAAAGACCAACTGACACAACCTTGTGTCTTCCAAAGATTCCCAGATTTTCAGAAGTTTTTAATTTTTTGAACATGAGGTGACTCACGTCACTGAAAATGCAGACGTAAGTGCCTGAAACTGGGCAGTCGAATCTCAGTGTATTTATGAAATTCTGATTGTTAAGTTCACTGTTGCAGAATATCCTGAACATGTGAACTGCCATACACCATGGAAGAGAGGAATTTTCTCCTCTCCTCAACTTCATTTCCTCCCTCTGAAAAGACAGGCACAAGAATATGTAATTACAGCTTTTTAAATACTAAAAATTGCATTTGGCTCCCTTTCCCCTTCAACTTGGAGTGATCTCCTTCCAAGAGTAAACATATCCAGTTTACTTTGTCTCCTCTTACTCTTCACACTCTCCTCTGGACTCCATTCTTTTTAAGCTCAGTTCCCAAAATTAGACACAATACCCCAGCTGAGGATTCACCATTGCCAAAGAGAATGGCATAATTACTTTATGCTTTTTTGTATAACAGCCTTGTTAATGCATCCCAGAATGAGTTAACTTATTGTTTGTGGTCCATTACTACAACAAAAAATTTTTCCTGCACTACAAGCAGTTTCTTTGCATCCTGTATCCTCTTCCATTCCCTTCCCTAGAGACTTTCTGTTTATTCCATAGAGGCTAGCAGAAGGGGATGACTGGCTGATCTGCTGGAGACAACCATGTTTGACAGACTTCAACGTACAGATTTAGTATTACCAAGATCCGAAAGTAACTTGTTTTTAATTCCTTGTACTGCTAAAAACCTCTGAATAATGAAACAGAATTGAACTATCTTCTTTGAAATGTGATAGTCACAACTGATAGAGAAAATATGACAGAGGTACAGATTTAAAAATGAAAGAAGTGAATAAAAAAAAGTATTTTAACAGTAAAAAGAGGGCTTCTCTAGTAGCCACTCCTTACTATTTTTGCTTCTTTAATCACATTCTACAACACTTTTTCCCACAAACCACAAGTGCTGAATCATGTAAGACTTGAATTGACATAAAAATAACAAAATTCTGCTACTTGCAGCGTTTCCCCAAGGGAGATCAAAAAGTTCAGACCATTTTCTCTTAGTGACACACAGCATCAGGAACTGCTAAGAAAAAAAAGGGGCATTTTGTATTTTTAAACATTATATTTCTCCTAATGAGAAGGGTTCCAAACAATGGTGTTCCTTTCTGCTAAATCAGGCAAACCATAATGAACGATTAAAGGAACTATGAGCAGATTTGAAAGCACAAATGTCCTTTGTGGTACTGTAAACATTGCCTCTCCAAAATCAGGCTGAGGAGCAATTTATTTTCCATTTTAGGAACAAAAATAAAGCGTGTTCTCCGTCTGTACGGAAGAAAATATTAGTCATGGTAGATAATTTTAAAAATGCATCTTCCTAAGTCATACATGGCAGTATAGAAAATGAGAAGACATGTCATTACACATGAAAGAGTAAAAAAAATTGAAAGCAATGGATTTTTGGAACAGACTAGTCAACATGTATAACAGACCTGAAAATACCTGAAGTAAGGATAATTATCATTAATAGTGCCCTTTGGGCTCTGCTAATGTGTTGGTACAGAGGCCTTCACACATATTCCTCTTACCCACAATTGTGCTCAAGCTCTCTTGGAATTATAAAATAATCTACTGTAATTATACAAAGATATCAACTCAGTGTCAAAAACTCCCCAAACCCGACCAGCAACAAAACACCAACAAAAACCGCCATGCCACAATAAAAAAGACTAGATAATGAAAAAGAAAACACCACCTTGAACACTACTTGTTTGGGTTTCTCATTGCCAACAGGGTCTAGTAAAACTAGAAGGGCAACAAGAATGAGCAAAGACATGGAACAAGTGCTGTGAGAGAAGTTAAGGAGGCTCTTTAAGTGGAAAGACAAATATTTGAAGGTATATCATATGCAATGAGAGGGGCAATGTAGGAAAGATGAAATATTTCTAATAGAGAAAGTAGAGAATACCTATGGGCAGCAGGCTAGGAGGGAAAAAACCCAACAAAACTAAACAAACAAAAACCTCCAAATCAATCAAGTGGCACTTCCTCATACAACACATACTTAAACTCCAGAACTCACTGCCATAACTGAAAGCTCACACAGGTTGGGAAAGAGGGAAAAAAAAAAAAAA
>VWYP01006736.1:505153-518433 GCA_013400435.1 Pycnonotus jocosus
AAAAAAAAAAAAAAAGAAAAGAAAAAGAATTCCTGGAAGAAAAAATATACCAAACTTATTAAATCCAGAAATACCACTCCCAGTTAAAAAAACCCTCAGCCATAAATCTGCAGAGACTAGAACAACCAATGTGGGAAAGATTACCATGTGCATGTCCCCTTCTTAAACTCTTTTTTCCTGTATCACTATCAGTTACGGTCAGAGATGCGATCTGGTGCTAAATGAACCCGTGATCTGAGCTGGTACAGAGTTCTTATGGTTTTATTGAGCTGTGCAAATCAATTTAAGGTAAATTATCTAGGACACTGTGCATAAAACCTTTTCTTCTGCACAGAAAGTTATGCTGCTGCAGCCTACTGTTCAGCAAGCCTTTTAAAGATATTATTATTAAAAAACCCCACAATATGAAAATGAATCACGGTGATTGAAAAGACCTACTGTTCACAGCTTAATAGCATCCAGAGAACTGTCACTTATCTGAAAAAGGTTTTGCTTATTTCAAGTTCTGTGCCAATCTCTAACCTACACAACTTTACCCACCCCCAAGAAAATCCATAAAAGTGCTCAACGACCTCCCAAATATAAAATTAACAGGAAAAAATGATTTGCTTGTTTTGTTTTACAATTGAAAGTATTAGTGATTTTTATATTAATATCACTGTATAACCGGAAGCTTAGATGCATGAACTCTGTGCTGGCAGTACTAGCTGTGCACTCAGGTCCACATATATCCAACTGTTTAAGCCTTTGCAACATTAGACCCTCGGGAATATAGCTGCTTAGGATGACTTCTGTATTTATGGAATATAATAGTTCTTGCCAGCCTTTCATTCATCAGTGAGAAGAATCAAAACCTGCTCTGTAGAACTGAAGGCCAAGGACAAAATGTAATACTTTATTTCTTTAAAATCCAGTGAAAACCCTCTGTGGTTTGAATGAATCTCAGAAATGTCAACAGCCATCTTCCTCTACTGACATGATTTTTAGTCCCTAAAATTATTTTTTAATTATGATTTCTCACTTACACTTTCCCTGACTAATTATTCTTCAGGTCCATGATATACCCACACTCCACTGTTGGTTAGTGTGTTAAGTTTGCTGCTGTTAAAATCTAGGGAGAAATTCAGCAGATAACAACAGTGATTAGAAATGCTGATTCCAGGGGTGGTAAAAGAAAAGCTCTGCTGTTCAGCTGAAAGTATGCTACCCTAAATAAATAAATCTTCTCTTCCCAAAACGAACAGGCAGCACTGACATCCTCAGATAGAAAGAGATGCTAAAGTTAGAGGACACCTGCCTGCCAGAAAGAATATTCTCACTTACATTTTAAAAGCTACAAATCCTACCATGAAGCCTCACTCTGCCGTGATGCCTGCTGAAAATCTAATCATTAATGACATGGTTTCAGTAGCACATGGTGACACCTGACCTCTTCCTCTAGTGACCTTGTATTTGTTTATAAATAGCTTTTTCATTCACATTTCTCCTCCACTTTTCTTTTTGTTGGAGTTGGTAACTCCTCATGGCATATAGCCTGCACCAAAGGCACTCTGAAGCTGACTGACAACCAGGTCCTGCTGCTGTTTGTGGTCAGCTGTAGGTTTGCAGGCAAGGAGCAATTTGTTCTCTGCACAGAGGGCAGCAAGGACACACTTTCCCCTATTTTAGTTAACTGTTCTTTGCCTTTTCTTGTTTTCCTACCTGACAGTTCTTAAATTTGGTATTATTTAGCTCCTATGAAAGAAAGTATGTGGGTGTATGTTAAGAAAAGAACGATCTGCACAGCTCTGTCACTTAACATCCTCTGGAAGTGAGGGTGGACGTGATCAAAAAGCATTCACCAAATTAACAGAGATAAGAGGGCTTGCATATCTTTAGCCTATTTCATCTTGCTAAACAATTTCAGTTTAAAACAGGGGATAATTATTTGCATTAAAATATGTTTAAGTCCTACTGACAGCACCAAGAAAACTAAAATGTAATGAACTGGTAGAAGTGTCAGAAAATGTTTACTTTTAAAAGATTTAAAAGGCAAAGTTCATCTCTAATGTCGACGTAACAGAAAATATTCCAATATTCTTCTTGCCTAAGGATAAATATCTTTTCAAAACATCCAGCATAGGTTTTTAAAACAAATACTAGTAGATTAATTACAAGAGTACACTTTAAACCAACCAAAATTAATCTACTGATTTAAAACAAGAAACCCTAATCTGCACGCTTCATGTGATAGCTGGCATGCTTACAACCAGAGGTAGCTCCGTTCCAAGAAATTATTACAAGTTTCCAAAGTAAAAGGCAATATGAACTTGAGACTGTATTGTACAAATTACATTCTCCTCCTGACTCCTTTTAAAGACAGGGCCTTGAAACTTGAATTGAATCTCTTCAACTACAGAAAAACAAATTATGTGACAAGAGTGACAGAACAAAACCATAAACATTTTATGGAAACTTTTAGCAGTTTACTGCAAATGTACATTGTTCTCGCCTTTTATCTGCTTTTTAGCAGTCATATTTATATTTCTTACAAAGAGCTTCTTAGATCCTCAGAGGAAAAAGGTTGTTTATAATACTTTTTGGTTTCCAAACTATCTATTTCAGAGAATGCAAGGTATACGTAGAGTCTTCTGTTCACACTGTTTAGGTTGTTCTCTGTTCCTTTAGCTCAGGTTGCTACCTTCTGCAAACAAAATATCCTGTCTGTGTATGCAGTCTTTGTTGACATTATAAAATGTAATCCGCTGTTGACAGTAAGTACAAGCCATGGATGAAGCTATGGAGGTGATGAAAAAAACAAGCAAAGGTCTAAGCTGGCAATGTTAACACTGTTGCAGAAAGTGAAGCTGTGATCTCATCAGGAGCCGAAGAAAGGAGGATGCAGCTCTTTGCTGCTGTGCAGATGAACACTCACTTCTTTGGAACTCTAAATTATGACATTTAGTATTATTTGAGTAGGTGAGTCTCTGTTCCATAAGTCTCCACTGGCTTCAGCGACAAGATGCATACATGTGATGATTTACCCATGATCTGTATACTTTATCATGGTCACTGAAGTAAAAACACAAAGGTTCTCCCTGGCTAGTAAACATACTACTTTTCCAGAGCACTCAAAAATGGCAAAACAGCAAATCAACCTGTGATCTTTGGCTTAAGAGATTACAAGAATTAATTGATAATAAAGACAGTTCTGAAACATACTCTGCTTTTCTTTGGTTGTGATGGAAAATCTGTTTTAATGCGGTTTATAAATAATGGCAATTCATTAAAAAATTTCAACATCCTTCATTCTTCTGAAAACTGCCACTTGTGAAAGTCTGAAATGTTATCATCCTTCAACTAAATGAACAACATGTCTTCATTAAGAGTGTGGATACTTTTTGCACTTATTTACATTTACTTCCATTATAATTCAGTTGGATTTACACCAAAGGGGAAAAACAAGTGAACTTCTGGCCATCATTTGATGTTCGTGTCAAATCTTAACATATAAACTACTTTGTAATTAAATCTTTCTACAGAGATTTCAGTGCACCTCAGCGGTAGTGCTAAAAATGACAAGAATTTGTTTCTTGCCTGAGGAAAGCCTGGGAATCAGGATCAGTTGGTGATTCTGGCCAGGCTACTCCACCTCTGTCAAGCATCAAGTCATAGGGATCAGTGCTGCTCCACTGGCTGTTTTTCCAAACCTTACCTCCTAGGATGGCACAGGACTGCTGGCACCTCTGCGTGGCAGGATCGCTTTCAGAAGATACCCTGGCAGAAGCCACACTTGTGAAGGAATTCAGAACAGTGGACCCCAAAAGCAACCACACTTTAAAATAAATCTGTGTCCTTCACAGAACTGTGGCCAGGACAACGACAATGACAGTATAGGCTTTAACCTATTGATTCTGCCTTTCTTAAATTCAAAATCGGGGTGTACACTGAAAAATACTTGATGAACAAAAATATTCTAATGTTCAGAAATGATCCTCTAATACATTTTTGGTTCTGTGAGTACAATCAGTCACTCCTGCTTAAAATGTTATTAAAGTTATTAGTCTTCCTGTTGCCATCAAATCTAATATTCAAATTTAGATGCAAAAATATTTTTATCCTAGTAAAATGCAATATAAGTATATGAAGTTTTCATCTCAAATTGTAGCAAAAATGGCAGAATGTGACATTTATTGCTAATAATTTGCAGTAGTTGACTGGATGCTACACTGACTGTAAAAACCCCTTTAATTAATTTGTATTAATAGGTACATAACTTGGAAGTAATACCGGAAAATGTCAACAGGTTTGGAGACCACTGAAATAACTTAGGTTTTACTTAGCAGCAGCAATAATAATAATAACAATAACAATAAATGATTATATCTTTCCAGTTTCACAATGAAAGTCTCTGTGTTGTGTGATGATAATAAGTAAGTCAGGCTGGATAAAGTGTGAATACCACCTCACTATCTGGGAAATGAGACTCACAATATAAGACAGCAAACATTTAATTTGGTGTTACTATGATGATGTAATACCTAATGTAGCATTGAACTTTATTCACAGGCACCATTGTTTAAAAGACTTTCTCAAATAACTGCCTTTTCAGAATGGAATTAATTTTACACTGTAAGCTACAAAAAAACCCCATACTCTAAAAAATGCCAAGTACTTGTGAAAAAGGTGAACCTATTCCAGATATTTCAAAGCTGATTCTGTTCTTAACAATACTGAGACAGAAGGCTTAGAAACAAAATTTAATATATGCCTTTTCAATTTTTTTTCTGAATACAACTCCTGTTTATTAACTCTGGATCATTTGTGATCATGTAGAAGATTTCCTATGGTTCCCAATCCCAGTATTTCTACTGCTAATCGTTGGGGGCCTAAGTACATCCCTGAGCTCCTTTCCTGGGATACAAATTTAATTCTTTACTTCTCGTTGGTATAAACTCTTGTGGATCATGGAGTTTGGAACAAGGAATGGAGGACATAAGTTATACTTTTATTACAGAATAAAGTTCTACTATCGCAAAAAACCTTGCTTTATTTTATGAATATCAGGGTTTTTTGTCTAAAGCAAGCACCATCCCAAACACAAACTGCATTTTAAGCAAGAAATCCTGAGCTTCACAGAAGCGCTGTACTTTATACACAAACCACTCAATTTTTAACCTCCAGTTGTTTTCAGTAAAGTCAGAGTATTTGCCAAGGAGATAAAATAAAGAAATTAAAGAAAACCATGGTACAGTTCTGTAATTTTACAATTTCAGCATATATCATAAATTCCAGAAGTTTAGATGTTTTGAGATTTGTCAGTTTGGGGGTTTTTTCTCTGCTGCCCCCCCCCCCCCCCAATCATATTGTCCTGTACTTGTCTGTAGGATGATCCCAGTTCCAGTCTTGTATTTTTGAAACTACACAGTTAAAATAAAAACTGATTATTTCTGAAAGCACTACTGGATTGACTGGTCCATCAAAGCAAACTTACTGCTTACAGAGAACGTAACAAGTAACACTGAAGTAATTTTTTTTTATCCCATGTATGAAATGCTTGTAACTTTAACACTGACTAATCAGAACATTAAGCATTCAGTTTGCTGGTTTAATGAAAAGTAGACAACTTAAACCAAATCTGCATGCAAACAGTTACTTCACATGGAAGAAAAGCTATTGCTGGGCTTCAGCAGAATCTGCTCCTCACATGAAAAGAGCTCAAATTTAGTATCTGCAGTTAATGCATAGTGTACAGCATGAAAACAACTGCTACCACAGCACAAACATTTCATGGGTAACCTGATTGCTTCTTCTCCCTAATATCCACTACTTTCCAGCATCAGTTCTGACAATTTTAACCTCTGTATGAAGACTAAGGAGCTGCCAACAGCTGTAACAGCAGATGTGTTTTCAGCTGTCCTTCTCTGACAGCCTTCTTCATTAGCTCTTCAGGTGTTATTAATTCAGGGCAGTAATAAGGTTGTCAGACCAACACAACTTTATTGTTGTCTGGCCTTTCAGATACTTCCTGTGTTTGTTTAAATATGGAAATATGTGTTTATGTAAATATGAAGATGTACCAATGTGCATTTTAGATCACAGAACACCATAAATGACCTAATTTTTTAAAGTATAATTGATTTTTAAAATATTGACCACAGTGATGTTAACCACTGCAATCACAGGTAGTTCTAAAAACTTGTGTTCGTTCTACCCAAAATGGTAAACAAAGCCCTAAAGTAAAAATTTGGATAGAAGGCAAAGCCAAGTGAAGCTATTTGTGTGTCAATATTCTCTGCATTCTCTCTTCTGTTTTATGTTATTTTTGGGTAAAACACTGTATGTTTTCACACTGGTGAAAAAGATGAGAAAATTCTGAGTTAAATGAAAATCAGAAAATGTAAGGTGATGCTATTTTGTAACTCATTTGGGCTACATCAAAGGGAAACTTAAACAACCAAGTCACAGCATTAACTGTACAACCCAAGCAAGTTTAACATATACGAACCATACTTATCAAGTTTGTTGTTGTTGGTTGGGGGTTTTTTTGTTTGTTTTTTTTTTTTTTTTAATCCAGGATAAAGATTTTCTACAGCCCAACACTACACTTCACCTAAGCAAGATTTTCAGTTGCTTCAAACATTGAGATGCACACTGTGAAAAGCAGCCACTTCCAGGCATCAACACAAGATTGAATCTGAGTACCAGGTATCATAAAAATTGGAAATGCTTAACAGAACTTCAAATTCTGAGCAGAAGTATTTCTCTTTCTTTATTGTGTCTTTATAATATGAACATGATATCCTGATTTTTAAGAAGAAAACCTGAAGAAAAATTAAAGCCATCAGATAGAACTCAAACCGCAATATCTGAAAATGTAAAGCAAACCGCAGACCTGATTAATCTAAAGTACTTTCCTTGTCAATGCCCACATTAACGTTTCATTCTTAACAGCTAAATTAAAGAGCTTGCCTGACTAATAAAATAGCTGTAAAAATTATATTTAAAACTCCCATACTAAAATCAGCACAAGGGACTGCATCCACACAATTCACTACTTAGGAACTTTCAAAAAAATACTTTGCCTCTCTAAAACATCCTTTGCAAAGGAAGATGAATCTTTTGAAAACTCTCCCCGCTCCCTAAAACCTGTGAAGTGTTTACATGTTCTCTACTAAGCAGATGATTCACGTTTGCTGGTAGCTGGTTTGTATGGCCAAACACTTGAGGATGCAGTGAGGTAGGTGACCATTACCCGCTTTAAACCCACACAAAACTGATCAGATGAGCTTCACTCAAGACACATTTTATGCAAAGCAACTTCATCTGGCTACATTTTTGGGGAAGACAAGGGGTAAAGGAATTATACATTGAGCAGCTTTGTAGTTCTCAGAAAATTAAAAAACTTTAATAAAAGACAACTGAACTTGAGTAAACACACACTTAGATAATACACCACAGCTACCAGCATAATATGGCCTTAATATGTTCATGCTGATTCACAAAGGGCAAAATAGATCCCCATCAATAAAGGATTAAAATTGCAGCAGGTCAGTTCCTGTAAACTATTGAAAATATCAATCAACACTTTGACAAAAATAATAAAATCCTTTTTGATAGGGCATGCATGCTACAATTCCAGTGTTAAAGCATTTCTGCTGATTCCACCTTTGAGCAAAGATAATGCCTAATCTGGTCAGACAAGATTTTATCTTGACTCCTGTCACAATTTCAAGGACTCAAATACAGGGGACACTTGACTTATTTCTATTTATCAATTTTGTAGAAAGTCTACCCCTAATTCTTATGATTTATAGAATTAGAACACATCAGTCAGCCAAGAAATACTTTGTAAAAAACTGTAGTCTTTTATAAAAGTAATGATAGACTATGTAAAAATTATAAAAGAAATCCAGAAAACTTTCAATTTTTTTAATAGCAACTAAAAGAATCATCAAGGTACCATAACCAAACCATATAAAAACCCAATTTTTTTAAAGTAAATTAAACTCTTGTGGGGGGCACTCCACAGACTCTTAAAGTAATGTCAAAACACTGTAAAGAGAAAACCATTTGTTTTAAAATTTCTATCACTACTAAATAAAATATTCTGCTTACATTTTATAGAGAGGTATGTAATTTAAAAGACCAGACAAAGACCCAGAGTATCTTAGTCTACATATGAAGTCCCCATCTTTACTCAAGTTCTTGGAATTTCAGTCATAAATTGCAATTAAGAGTATGATTTCACCCACAGGAAGTCCGTGTTTTCCTATCCACTTATTTTAAGGATAATTTTCACAATTAAATGCCTATTAGTTAATCTATATGCAGTTTAAAATGCCTGTCCAAGCACACCCAATATGTCATGAATATACTTAAATTAGTGCCCCAAGAGCGTTGGTCAGATTGTGCCATCAGTGAAGTTTCTGCATTTCACCAGGAATCTCTCTTTAAAGACCCGTGATAAGATGCAGTCATTTTACCACATTTGGCATGCAATGTATCTGAAATCCATCTTCAACTAACACACATCGATTTTTATGACAAAGATTACACGGCTAATGTCATCCAAAAAAATGACACATCTGTAATTCAAATTGCAGCACTAAGGGTCTTCAACAACTCATTACCATTCATACTGTTACAAACCCTAAAGCTGTCTCTTCTCTCATTCAAAGAGGGGTAACCTTTGTCACTTTACAGCACGTGCCAAAATGAGCCCCAGTGCTGCCTATGTCAGCAGTTTTTCCTTTACAACTATTTTGAAGTAAGGATGATTAGACCTAAAGTCTTCAATGTCTACTGCTAAATACTTGGTTTGGGCTCAGAAGTCTTTACTCATATACCAGCTATTAATTACAGAATCAGTAATGCTCAGCAGAGGATGCCTGACTGATTACTATCCAAGTATTTATTTTTATATCTGTCCTTATCCAAAAATACTAAATGGGTCAAAATTTATTTCAGCTGGAAACCTAATTTTACTTTCTCATTGGCTTAAACTGGAATAAAATCAAGCCCTGAAGCATAACAGCATTTTTTTTCAATCTGCCTTGCTCACAAATCCTATTTGAGATAAATAACATTCTAAACCAAGAAAAATTTAAAAGCCCTCAAAAATCTTACCAAACTTTACATTTTAGAAATATTAAACCTGTAGATTGAGCTGAGAAGAAAACAGAAGGGAAAATATGAAAGGGACACAGAAATATATTTACTTGTAAATCAGAATTAGATTTATCTTCTTCTTTTAAACTTGTAACAACCTTTCAAATATTTTTTTACAATTAGGACTAGTAATTGACACTATTTAAACAACATGATGGTATTTTCAGAAAACCTATTTAATAAAAAGCCACTTATTAATATTTTTATTTTAAACCAAAATTGACTTTGAATTGAGATTTCAAATGAATTATTAATTGTTTCAAAGTCCACTGGGTCCTATCCTTTTCCCCTCCAAGAAGGTTAAATTTTCCTCTATATAAAATACCAAGTCATGAGTCAAATTTGACTAGATATAGTCAGCTTCTGTGAAAAAGAAGAAAATTTGAAAGCAGTTAAAAAAACCCCAAAAGACTCCAGCCCTATGAAAAGCCCAGTTTAACCTTCTTTTATCCCAGAAACTCAAAAGAACATACATACTGCAAAGTGTATTTATCATCTTTTTTTTTTTTAAACTCAAACATCTAAGGATCAAAATTCAAGGAAAAAAATATCCACATAAATTAACAACAAATGCCTCAGAACTGTAATACCTGCAGAAGATAAATACTTCATGTCAAGCTCACATTCCATTTCTAAAATGAGTTTCTCATTTCCACTAACTTACATCCACCAATTGAGCAATTATGCAATATGTGGGTGTACCTTGCAGTCGGGCTTTTTTTAACATCTGCATTCTGTGTTAAATTCTAACTGTACAAGATGTCTGATAATTCTTCTTTATCTTGAACCTTCAAAGTGGTAGGTTTACCAGAGGCAAAACCACACATCAGAGAATATGAGTCATATAATAAAGAAACGACTCTTCCCCTTCTCCCCCTTGCCCCTTGAAGCTATAATGACCTAAAGACACTCTATTGTAAATGGCTTCTTTGGCAGTTTTGATAGCATGTACAACTTGCAACCATTTAGCCAACAAATGAAGATATTTTTAAGTCCTTACTGTATCCATAACAAATTGCTTTCAGTACCATTTTAAGGCGAATTAAAACTGTGTTACTGCAAAACTAAAATTCAGAATGTCTATGCACTTGCTTTCATGTCATGCATAAAATATGAAACATTCTATGCATGTGCCTATAAATAATAACACAAAAAAGATAAAAATAACGTAAGATGCCTATGCAAGTTAATCTGAAAAGTCTCTCTCATTTGTATACAAAAGATCAGCCTCCATGCAGAGGTCCCACATTGATTCCATATCAAATGAAGGCAACATTTACATAGAAGCAAACCACTGCTCCTGCCAGCTACAATACATGAGGAAGCAAAGCACCTTACTCGACCACTGCTTACGCAGGTTTCCACGCTGAAGTGCAGCAAGTATGGGAAACAACACTGAGGCCACTCTAGCCTTTTACTTCCTTTTATATCCTTTTCTGCAGGTAGACAGTAACTCCTCAGACTAACATCCTGCATTTAATTCCATATAGGAAATCAGCTTTCAACAAAGTCTTATTTGATGTGTCAATACGTAAGATTGCATCAGAAAATTTGAAGAGAGCTAAGTGCAGAAACAGCAGCAAACAAATCAGTAACAGCAAAACCTTGCACCACTGAAACAGGTGCAACCACCACAGCCTTGTTAGAAAGTTAACAGAGGGATGCTAGCATAAGATCTTTCCATGATCATCTTCCAGAAAGTACAAAACCCCAATGTTTCAGTAAATCAAAGTGAAGCAACACATTCCTCTTTGAAGTAGAATAAAGCAGTGGTTTCTATTCTTACCTGTGTATAGTCAAAGTCAGAAAGAGGAGCTATACTCTTGATGTAGTCCATTCGAAATTGGTTTTCTGGGTTGGCCAATGGAACTGGGGGTATTAAAGTGCTCATAGCTGAAACTATAGTCTAGAATCGGATAAAACAAAAAAACAAACACATTAATCTGGATAAATCTAGGATACAGGATCAATAGAAGATAATCCAATCTGATCAGCAAAATGGGATTTCTCTCATTACAGTCTTGGAGAGCAGAATCCTTATAATTTCCAGTACAAACAAGCATTTAAGAACAGTATAAAGTGTGTTCTTACCACAATCGCATCTTTAACGTTTTTCCGAATATCCAGTATTTTCTGTTTCTTTTCTCTGCAGTAAAACAGAAATATTAACACTTTGATTTTTTTCTTCCAAAGCAGTTCAGGCACTTGCATTTATGTTTTTTTCACTGATCGTTTGTTTATCTGCTCTTCAAACATTAAAACATACTAATAGAAAAAAAAAAAAAGGCAAGACAAATACATTTTCCCCTTATCCATTTTCTTGCATCGTGTGAAGAGCAATGCACATTCATCCCTAATATATTTTTTTTAAATCAGACAATCACAGCCACATCTGCAAAGCCTCCCCTGATGGAACTGGAAGTCATCCTTTAATTTCTACAGCATGCTGTAAACATGCTCTAAATCAACAACACATAGCTGAAGGCCAACAGATATCTAAAACGAATGCTATGGATTAATAATGATTTCTGGCAAAGAGTTCTTTAGAGAGAAAATGATGTAGCCTCACAAAACAGGATGATTTCTAACAAATAGGCAAAATTACTTTCAGTTTTACACTAACCCCAGCACCGGAAAAACAGCACACAGTGTCATCCTGATTATGATTTGACAAGTATTTTTATATTACAGACAGATGCAATATTTGGTTATTTGCTTCTATGTAAAAAGTAGTCGCCATGTTGTTGCTACACAGGGGCCTGTCAAGCGCTGCAGTAGCAACAGTGTAAAATACAGTAAAGGGGCCAGAAGGAGAAAATGCAAACATACAATAGCAGCAATTTCCTTATTCTCACTCCCCTCCCTCCCTCAAAAAACAGTGTCAAGCAACCAAAACACAGTGGATGAGAGCTGAAATTTCCTTGCCTACTGTGTGTTAACCTGTTTGCAACATTTAAGGAAAAATAAGTCACAAAGTGTCAATAATTCTTACTCTGAATTAAATCCATTGACATGTAGGATTCGCATTTGTTTCACAATAGTGCTTTTTCCTGACTCACCAGCCCCTAAAAGAGAAAGAAGGAAAGGGAGAACATTGTGATACACGGTTCAGGTTCGAGGGTCGGAGCGGTTGTGTTTTTTTTATTTTGTTTTTGGACGCGACAGCATCTCCCACCTCGGCAGCATTTCTGTCTGTGTGCATCCATGTGGCTCAGGCGCTGAGCTCGGTCTGTGGACGCCTCGCTCATTGCTCGACACAGCAGCAGCCTGCATTTTCCACAGCCAAGGCTCGCACGCCGCATCTCCCCTCTCGGCTGCGCCCGCCGCCCCGGCGGGCTGGGGCTGCTGCCCCCTCCTCGCCCTGCTCGCCCCGGCCCCCACCTCTGCCGCTTCCTCCTTACCCAGCAGCAGCAAGCGGTGTGTCGCTTTATAAGCCAGCCTCTCTTTCTGCAACTGCTTCTCTATTTTTTTGTTGGCTTCTCGCTGCGCTTTCTCATCGATACGCTGATCCTCCGTTTTGCTGTTGCCCAAACACCCCATAGCCGCTGCTCAGGGTGGATGTCAAATCGCTGCCTTCTCAGATTTAGTATTTACAAGGGGGGAGGGAGTGGGGGGGAGGCAGAAGACAAGTCTTTATATCCGTGTGTGTCCCTGCGACGGTTTCTCTCCGCTTCTTCCCACCCGGCTCGCTCACATAAAATGGTCTCTGGCCGCTTTCCGATCGCAGCGGAGTTGGCTGCTTCGCTCCCCACCAGAGATGCGGAGAGCAGGCGGCAGAGGTAACCCTGCCCCGGCGGGGAGGGGGTGGGGGGAGAAAGCTGTGCAAAAATGCCTAACATGCAACGAGAGGGAGAAAAGGGCTCCTCCTGGAAACCAGCCGGGTGCCGCTCTCCGCTCTCCCTCCCCACCGCGCACACAATCCCTATATTTCTCTGTAAAGGTCTATTTTTGTCTTCCTAACTCAGCACTGCCTCTTTCTGCGAGACCAGGAAACAGCCCCGCTACCAACCCTACGCGCAGGGGAGCCGAAGGAGAAAGGTAAAAGCCGGACGGATCTACCTGGATCCTGCGGGGCCGGGGCCAAGCGGCGCCGCGGGGTCCGCGCCCCCCGCCCCGGGCCGCCCCCGCCC
>VWYP01006736.1:518581-583290 GCA_013400435.1 Pycnonotus jocosus
AAACCCGGAGCTGGCATCGCCGCCGGGGACCTGCGGCCTCCGGACCCCCGCCCGCGGCCTGCCGCAGGGGCAGGGAGCCGCGGGACGCGGCGCTCGGGGAGCTGGGGGGCTTTTCCCGACCTTTCCCCGCGCTCCTCGGCGCTACTGGAAGAGCCCGGCCGCCACCAGAGCGAGGGTTGGCACTCGTGGGTCTGGAATCCCAGGCTGGCACAGGTGATGGCTGCCATCGTGACTGACCTGCGGGAGCAGCGCCGGGAGCCAGCACCTGGCACCGGGGTGTGGGAGCGGCCGGGGTCTGCCCGCGTGTACCCCGTCACAGAGCACGCATACACACAAACACCCTGCCTCGACTGCCTAACCAACAAAATGTCCCTTTCCACACAAGTACTCCTGGCAGCACATGGGCCGTTTTTCCCTTTGAAAATTCCAAACTGCATCAGCTGAACCAGAAAATGAAGCTGTCCAAACAGCTCACGACAATGTGTAATCCGAACATGATAACATACACGTTTAATATCACTACAACAACAAATGTTGACAAGAAAACGTATCTCCGTTCCTTCACTTGCCTCCATTTTAGATCCTAAAATGAAACTCCAAGCTAGACAATCCTATAGCTATTCCTTTTTGCTTCAAACCTCTTGCCTTGCAAACTGGCATCTCAGTGCAAAAGCGTCAGTACAGCACCCGGCTCTTCCTAAACTCCCCCTGTGTAGAAATCACCTGCACTACTCAAATGTGATGCCTGATACGTTCAGGCACAGGAACACCAGAAAAAGGATGGACATTACTCTGGAGTCCCAATATACTTTCAGCTTTTATCTCCAAATATTCTTAGTCCCCCCTCATACTTTCAAAGATGGCTTACTGAAAAATTAATATTTTGATAGATACATACGTGTGCAAAATCCTGGTCCCGACTAAAATCAAAGTGAGATTGCCATCAACTTCAATTAAAAAAATAGCATTTTCCTCTAAAAAGTCTTGAGATGTATGTAGCAAAAAGAAACTAGATTTTAGAAGTAGAAGGATTTTGTTTAGATGGTTTTGGTTTTTTTCAATGGCTCCCTCACTCAGGTGAGAAATGATGACTCAGGGAAGAGAAACTGGTACTGTCTGCTTTGAGCACACATCAGAGGAAGGTGAAAAGGGCAGGACCCAGAAAAGGTACAGGTACTGCTCCACCTGTGGTCGGGTATGTGGAGTTTTCAGGAGACTATGGAATTCAAGTGCCAGATATGCGGTTTTATGGTACTGCTTGATCTTGACTCTGGAAGCTGTTTTCATCTTCCATCTTACATAGGTGGGGGGAGCTGTGGGAAATGGGGGTAGGTAACACACTACAGGACTGACACGATCTGCCATGCCAAAATACGCATTTTTTAAGTGTTACTGAGCTGCATATTTTTAGGACAGACTGCTTTTTTTCCTATTGACTTTTTTTTCTGTCTGGAGAGGCAAAAAGCACCTCAGATACAGATAGGTTTGGAAGCACAATTCAGGGTGAGTGCTGTTTTTGGAGGCTGTCAGACACGGGATATATGATTAATAGCTTCTGTGAAGAGCAGTTATGTTTGTTCTCTGCCACAGCACTATGAGAACTCAAAACTGAATGGGTTGGTTAGAAATCACTAACTGGGTCTGAATTTTCATAGTCTTCCAGTGTCGGAAGCTGTAATTTATGATGCATAAAATGTGTGTAGCCATATTTATTACCTATGCAAACACCTCAGTTTGAGACCTAAGTCCCAAATCTGGCTAGTGTCAGGTGGTCTGTAGGAATCTGCCTTGTTTCTTCCCCTCCTCTCTTCAGCAGTTTTCCTCTTTCACGTACTAGCATTGGGATTTTTGGTGCAGATTTGTTCCCAGCTTTGAAACGGCTCAGTGCCAATAATTTTACAGGATCCTGGTATATCCTGCTTTTACCTTTCTCCAAAAGAGGGAAAGTGTTTCTCATTTCCTCTCTCCGCCTCAAAAAACCCCATGACCCTTTTGGGTCTCTACCCCCTGAGAAAAGATCACACAGTTCAAAAATGAAACACGCAAGCAACCTGTTCCCAGAAAGAACTTTTAGCTGTAACTGTATTCCCAACCCTTCCTTTGCTTTTCCCAAACACAGCGCTTATCCCGACATAACTGAACTACAAAATCCTAGAAGCAATAATAAACAATAGAGAAATTTTCACCCCCTTTGGACACAGCTCTTTTTTTTTTTTTTTTTCCAGAGAGAAACCATAGCTATCATATGAATATGTCTCCTCTGCACACAGATAAATCTAAAACTCTATAAAAGCACAAGCTGCTTCACCAAACCAACTTCCAGTACAAATTTACACAGGAATAAAAACAAAATCCTGGACAAAGGAAAGAAGACCCTTCCTGGTCTTCTCTCTCCTGAGGCAACTAATGTGGGATCTTCCTCGAGTTCCTGAAAGATGAGGTATTTCACATTGCCTCTGCCCCTTCATATCGGGCAAAAATGTATACATACATATATTTATGTATGCACATTTATATATGCATATATTTATAAACATAAATACACAATGAGTGGATATCTGTGTGCAAAAAATGAGATTTGCCTTCCACTTTCGTGCTCAAACTTCCTGTTAACCCTTCATGAAACCAGGGAATACAGCATAAGCCCTCCTGGAGGGAAACTGGAGACACCTTTATCTCCTGCTTTCCTCTTTGAGTTCCCACCTCAGGATGCACCATTTGTGAGCCTCAAGATGAATGCTGGAGAGCACAAGCTGCTTGCTTGAGGCTGTATCTGCATTCCTGTATGGAGGAGGATTGACAACCCAGCTGAAGCCACACTGGGTGGCCACCCTTGCTACAAAGTCAGTCTCGTTTCTTGTGCCTGCTCTGCTTGGAGTAGGAAGGGACAGAACCCCAGTAAGAATTAATGCAGAGCCCCTACAGATGCAGCTCAGGAGACCTGGTTGCCCCTCCAATCCAGAGCAGGACTGATAGAGAGCTTTTTCTTGCAAACACTAGGTGTTTGCACCTAGTGGAGAAAGTGGAGGAAGCGGAGAAAGTTTCTATACAGCAATCCTGCAGACCACTTGCAGCCCATCTTCCCTTTACACAGCCTCCTTTGTGGCTTTGGTTCCGTTTTTAAAACAAAAGAGCAAATGGAAAGATGGAGGTAATCAAAAGCATAGGAGGGACCTAAGCCACTGGTAAAGAGATTCTTTTGGCTTGCCAGTCTTCCTGCCTCAACTTTCACAGGGATCTCTGAACTCTCTGCTGACACTGTCCTCAAGTATGGGCACTAGGTGAGCAACACTGGTGACCTGATCTGCTTCTCTTCACTGACCTCTCTTTTTCATGTAGCCTACCTACTGCTGCAAATCAGGATATACAACTCACTAGTGGTTGAGTTTTTACTCATCATCAAACTGGGGAGGAAAAAAAAAAAAGAGAAAAATGAATTGTAACTGCATAGGTATTCAAGAAAAATAATTCTTTCTCTCTAGTAATAAATTACTGGTAAGTTTCTGTCTCTGTAGATGTCAAATATTAACACAAAAGTACACATTCCATAGAAGGCTACATTTGGAGTTTTATAAGATACATGAACCAGGAACCAAAAAAATTATGACCCTAACTGTGTTAAAAATACTGAGTAAGGGTTTAGGAAAAATACAGCATGTACTTTGCAGAGAAGTGAGTATCACACTCCAAAAAAAAAAAAAAAAAATCTAACCAACATCCTTTTGTTTAAATCCATGACCTCAAAAAAGTCTTTTTTTTTGAGAGGGGCTTATCCGTTTTAAGAAGGAGGATGGGAGAGATGCCAGAAAAGATGAGTGTGTCCAGTGACCGTGGACCTGATCCTGAATCGCCTTCACGTCCATTGATTAGGGACAAATTCACTGATGCACAAGAGGGTCACGCAATGCTGAGGGGCCTGGCAAAGCTCTGAGTAGTTCCTTGGCTCCTTGACAGGGTTTGCTGTCCCCATTCCCAAGCCATACTCCTTTACTTGGCAGCTGCCACAATGTAACTCACCTGACACACCAACTTCTCTCCTGCTCACTCCTCTCCCATCTTTGTGCAGCACAAGGAGCAAAAGGGAGAAAGCAGGTGACCTGATGGAGTAGAAGGCCGTAGGCTAAAGATAATAGTCTGAAGAAAAAGAAAAGTTCTCCATAGAAGAACTGCAGGCAGCAGTCCACAGAAATGACAACAATAGCCTTTAGCCCTGAGAAAGCATTTGTGAAGGGGAGGATTAGATCTAAGCAGCAGCCAGATGCTCCTCGGGAAGCCTGTGTGGAAAAGCATCAGGTGAAAAGCAGATTTGCAGTATAACTACACTAAAGAAAGAGGACAATCCTCTTTCATTCAAGCTAGTTATTCCTCATCCAGGCTAATTATTCCTCTTCTATGTCCCACAAGAAAGCACAGGAACAGGGCCTTCTGCTATGGCCATTCCATCAGCTCAGGGTTTCCCTTCGGACCCTCATCAGTAAAATAATTCCGGTGTTTATTCTCGTCTTTTCTGACTAGAAATTCCTTATCTGTGAAGAGAGATTCATATGGCATCATTCCACACATGTCCATCTGTTGGTACCAGAGGCAGAAGCAGAAGCGGCTGACTGAAACTTAACATAAATCCAGCAACGTCCTAATAGTCTTTAAAAGACTAAGCAACCTCCTGTGGTTTAAATATTCTTACTTATTACAAAGAAATAATACTGTTAAAATGACACAGATGCATTTGAAATAAGCAAAAGGGACATGTCTTTTGATGAATTTGCAAGACCACAGTATTATAGGATATGTTACATTTTGGCAAAACAGGAGGCACTTTTCTGTCATGAAAAATTTCACTTGGCTGGACACTCCAAAGGCACTTCCCCAGCTTCCCCCCCGAACAAGGTAATATATTCCCATTTTAAGGCAGTGGAAAGTTAGTTCTAATCAGTTGTTTAGGAGAGTTGTCAGGATTAAACAGATTTAAATCGAGCCAGGCAAAACATGCAAATATTGCCCTAATTTAGAAGCAAATTAATCAATAAATAAAGAAGTCAGCTAGAATTATAGCTGAAGTTACCACTTTCACAAAAGGAGTAAAATCTATACAGGAAACGTGTCCTGGATTCTCTGTAACATGCTGACTAACATCTTGCACAGCTGTAACAGCAAAGCCAAATCATTTGTCTGCAGTTTGTAAAATGTTTTGTGTGAGACGTAAAATTTTGCATTTAACAGTAAATGTTCAGGTCAACTGCCATGATCTCACTATTTGGACAGGAACAAATACTAAAAGGAAAACTAACTTGTGAGACACTGAAGTATGTGTGATGTGTGTTAACCTCACCTTTAACTCCAAGGCACACTTCTGAGCAGGACACTCACTGTCATAGCATGCCTGCCTGCACCCCTGGTCTTTAGACAACATTCTGCTCAGCTAGATTTTCTCTACATTTACCTCAAACACATCGGACCTGTGATTTCCTTGTATTACCTTTTTGTTTGTTCTCAGTTATTTTAACTTCTCTGCTTGAGAAATTAAATTTTAGCCACCCCAGGAAATGGTTGATTTAAAAAAAAAAAAAAAAAAAAAAGGAAGTCTCCACAAGTTAAAAAAAGTTATGCTCTGATTCCTGTGACTGCCTGCATGGTTAGTGGTATCTCTTAACAGAAAATTCTTACAAATATAGAAAATCATTGCATACAACTACCTTAGCATGAAGTGAGGAATTCTGTAACTGCTTCTTAACCCTATTTAAGGATTCCAACATGCAATTACACACAAGAGCAATCATTAAAAATTTGCTTCAGGAAATAATGTTACCAGTAAGTTGGCAGCCTCATGCACTCACAACCTGATTTACATCAATAATATTTACCACAGAAATACAGCTTTTGCTTGACTATATGACTAGCAAATCCAGATAAAATAGCAAAACTAACTGGATAAACAACAACCTAGTATTTTTCTCATTATGTATCTAATTTTTTAAACTATACATCTGCTTGTAACAAATACCTGTTGAGTCATGTTCTTGGCCTTCTGTGATATTAGATCTTAAGTCTCCTATAAGTATTTCTATGGTATATTTGTACAAAGCAGATGATCTCTGGATTAAATAGCTCTCACATATTTGCTTATAATTCAAGAGACATAGCTTGTTGACCCATGTGATCCTTTCCACAGTGAGGTTTATGTTACAATTAAACCTCAGGCTTTCATGACATGAATTTATTTATTTCTTTGGATAGAGAAAATGGTCAATATAAAGACTAAGCAGATACATTACTGATATAGATGACTGTTCCATGTGCATACCTATGTGGGAGAGGGGGAAAAACAATCTTAAGCAAAGTGTGATAATCTCCTGCAAAGTAAGTCTACTCTTTTTCTCTTTTTCTACTGTTTACTTATTTACTTTATTCCCTGCTAGTCTCAAATGCTATTCTGATAGAATGAGTTCATGAAATTCAAACCCATATGATTTTACTGATCTTATTTTTACTAAAACCCAAAAGTTTTTTCCAGCATCTACTGGGCTGCTTGTATAACATGGATTAGATTTTTTGGAGCAAATATTTCTCACAGGATCATTTCACTTGGGGTGAAAGGTGATAAAAGCATTGGTGCACGAAGGAGAAGGGGGAAAGGTTGAAAAGTCCACAGAACTTGCAGACATTTTTGGAACAAGCCATTTAATAAGTTACTGAGGAATCTGTATTTTTTCACACACTTTGGAAAAGTAAAAGTTTGTTTTTACAATAAAAACGCACAATGAGAGAAAATTTCCTAAACTATGGTAACATTTTTCTCTGGGTTTCAAGTTTCAGACTTATCAACAATAGTGCAACGTTTCTGTAAAATCTGCATAATTGTAGGCTTGATTTTGGTTGTTTTTTGGCTTGAGATTTTCTGGTTAGTTTGTTTGTTTTTTAAGGAGACCCATTCTAGCTTGATGCCTCACAACATCTTTAAAATTTCAAATCCTAATGTCTCAATGATGCAGCACAATGCTATGCAGGACTATCACAGCAGTGTCTGAGGTTAGGAATAGCACAAGTGCAAAAGGGGTTTAATCCAGCAATTTCAGCTAATGCAGCTGCTCAGACACTGTGCTGTATGTTTTAAAACTTTGAGAAGGTTTTAGAAAGCTTATAGCTGCTTGGAATATTTAACAACTTACAACAACACTTACATCCTCAACCAATTTGCCTACCAATCCCAAAACATTTAAAGGGCTTTAAACCTACCCATATGCAGACTCTTCCTGTTTAGATTCAGCTACACACAGTCTGCCACCCACATCACTAAACACAATGACAAGATTACGCTTCCATGTCTTTGCAGCCTATTCTTCACAATATGCAAATCTTCAGGAACTGCATTTCTGATCCCGATGCAACAGCACAAAAGCTATTGTCGTAAGAAATGGTTTAACCTGTCAGCAACACTGTCACCACAATTACTGCCACTAACAAAGATAGGATCATAATCTGCCATCTAAGGATCATTAGATACATTATGACTATTGTATTCTTTTACATAGTTCTTTTACATGGACACTAATTGAGAACACTTGATTTAAATAAAATCAAGCACTATAAATTTTCATTGACAAATCTGTTCTTAACCTTCAGTCCTGCTTGCTGATGCAGGGGAAATCAGCTATTAAAAAGGCTAACCTTACAAAATATTTATCAGAAATATAAGCCACTGTCGCACTGTATACAAGGGACTTGGAAGAAGCACACAAGGATGCTCTGTCTGAACATGTAAATGACTTACATTAAGCTAGGTTAAAATCCTCAGTCCCATTCAAATGCAACAATTTATAGTGTGTTGGGGAATGGACAGCTGTACACTCAGAAAGATTCAAGTATATCTGTAAAAGGCACAGAGTGCATAACAGAAGTTTATTCTATATAATTATTTTTATATAATTTTATTGATGCTGCAGAAACTATGAAAAATATAGCAAATGCTTAAATATGAGTTGTATATGGATCTCAGATGCAGCTCTTCTGCATGTGTCATAGAGTCCTCGTCCTCTCCTCTGAAAGCTTAATTTCCGGAAATATTTAATTTCAGAATGACCATGAGCTGTCAGAGCGACCATGAAAACAAATCAAAACTACACAGGGATATGCCCTCCCCGCCCCGCCCAACTGGAAGCCCAGAACATACCAAACCAGGTATTCCCCACAAAGAGAAAAATATTAGCATTATAGGAATTTGTGGAAAACATGATCAACATTGGTCACCTACCTTGAAAATAAAGGAACACAAATTGTCAGAGGTACAGAGAAGAGGGATGAAGGAAGTTAGACTGGACAGCTGGCATCAGAGACTAGGAGGAGCAGGATTCATCACGCCAGGGATGGCGGTGTTTGCCTGCGACGACCAGGCAAAGCACATAGCACACCATGGCTTGCCTTGCCATCCTGGGCACAAGGGCTGCAGCTTCCTACTACAGCAGGAACACTGCAAAGGGCTGTTGCAGGCAATGTTGTATCCAGAACTGTGGGTCAGGACCACTGATTTTGCCTTACAGAAATCAAAAGGCATATTGTTGCTTTCCAGAGAAGTATGAGAGAGCTTTCCCACGACTAGAGAAAACTATTTAATATATTCCAAACTGAACTGTTTTACCTAATTTAATAATTCTGGCTTGAGATGCTGCAAGCCATGTGTAAATGAGACAGAAAAAAAAATTGAATTTCGAGCTGCCAGAAGAGCCTGGATCTGGTGAGAGCATGACTGGAGAAAACATCACCAATATCCAGCCTGGTCCAGCTCAGAGAGTAATGCAACTGTCTAAGGGGAAGAGAGGGCACCTGGGCATCCCTTTCATCATGCTTCCACTTGACCATGGTGAGCTGCCGTTTCTCTGGGGAAATCCCATCCAGCAGAGGGAAAGGAGGCAGAAGATGGCAGGCGTCCACACACCTTTTGGAGCCTGTTCCTTCTATTGTGTCAGCAAACAATAGCCTCCCGCTAATCTGTGAATCTCCTCAGGCTCCCTTCATGCCTTTACCATACTGCTTCCCAGTTACCTTCTCTGCTATTTACAGCTCTCTGAACCCTCAGATTATTTCTCTGTATGCCCTGCAAGAAGGTAAGTTGAAAAGAGAAAAAGATGTCACTGAGTCAACCGCCTACATTTTCCAGTTTAACCTGGATACTTTCCATATGCTATCTCTGAAATTTTATGTGATTTGTAGTATGAGCCAATGGCTGTCTTCTGTTAACTGCACAGAGCATGCAGCCAAAGATTAGCAAAAAACTGGTGCTGTGGCAAAATACTTCCAGTACTGCCAAAATCTGTGTTTCTTAGTAATTTCAATTGCCTATGGAATCTTGAACTAGTGTTAGTATACAATGGACAGTTTATGGCATGTTGTTGCCCTGAACTCATTGAATGTGTATGGAGCCATAAGCAACCTGGTCTAGTGGAAAGTGTCCCTGCCCCTGGAATGGGTGTTGGAACCCGATGATCTTTAAGGTCCTTTTCAACCTAAACCATTCTATGATACTTTTCTGTGCCTTTCTGGAAAATAATGAATGGACCAACGGCACTTCAAAAATTTAAAATATCAACAGACAAAAATACAAACACTACCTAACTACTAAGGTGTTGTTTGGTTTTGGTTTTTTTTAGGCATACTATCAGATTTTAAGAACTAAATTTTAGCAGATGATTGTTTTACACTGTTATTGAAAACATAATGGCAACTTACAGTCATGATTTATACTGAAAATTACTCTGTAAGTATTTGGATTATTTATAAACTAAACAAACCAATGCCATATATATTATCCATATACAATACAAAAATAACGTGGGGTTTTCGGGGGTTTTTTTGGTTTTGGTTTTTTCCCCCACAGCTTCCTCTATCCCAAGTGTATATGCTCTGGTGGTTTTTTTTAAATTTAATTTTTTAAATTTACTTGGCATGTGAAAACTCTGATGCCAGATTTAAATATTTTTGTTACATATTCCATGTTTATGCTTGGAATCTGTTCATTTGAACACTTTGGGGTTAACAGATCAATGATAAGCAGAGAAATCTCTGCCACACAGAAAATCTGCTATAATCATGCACAGTAAAGACATGATGTTACATGCACTAAAAGTTAAAACTCTGCACATTATGCAAAACTCTATAATCAGTAACAATTTTAAGCAACTGCAGCCAAAAGGAGTGAATCTTATAGTAAGTAACTAAAATCATTCTAACACAGATGTTTAAAATCTAATTACAAAAAATACTAGATTATTAGCTGATCAATCCCTCCCTTGAAATGCCTTTATCTCTTCCCAAACTATAAATGGATTCAAGGTGAGTTCATCTAGAGATCTAACAATCAGTGCCCAGAAATCCCTGTGAAATGGAAGTAAAGGTTACTAGCAGGAAATACAGCTGAGCAACTGTACTGCACTGCACGGCAGCAAGCCAAAATCAGTGTATTCTCAGTGATGTGTAAATAACTTGGAAAGTAAAGATGCAGAGCTGGTGACCAGTCAAACTTGCTGGTCACCAGCAAGTGACAGAGCTTTTGCAGACAGTTAAACAGCTCTGCTGCTGATTCATCATTTTTTGTGGTATTTATGAATCCCTTTTTTTCATAAGAAGTTAATGCTAATATATTTTAATTCTTTTCTTAGCTTAAAAGGAATAGTTCTTTCAATACAGTGCTGTTCAGTTTAGATCATAAGGCATCCAATTACCTCAAGCAATGAGAAAATCCATATGGGCAAGCAATTCATATTTTCAGTGTCTCATGAAAACAACTCCAACCTCAGTGGTGCTTCATGAAGATGAAAGAAGAAAAATGCTTCAACTGTAAACTACTCTGTATCTATTCACTGCACGATTGTGACAATACATTTCTCTTTTATTTTTTTTTTTTTTTTGGTATTTTAAATTCCTCCCCCTCTAAATTCTACCACAACTGCAAGCTAGTACAATTTGACTAAAATGCCTTATGTGTACTGATGCTAATACATATGAAAATTAGCATTTACCTATCAATACACTGAGGCAAGCCTGAATTTTTCTTAAAATAAAAATGAAAAGTGAGCAGCATATCAGAGCTTCTCCCTGCTCCATGCAGAATTACGTAATTAAAAGCCTAAGGTAATAAGTATGTTGTTATTGGTTTGTACGTACACACACAAGAAATTTCTGTCTCTTGGTATGAAGTTACCTCTCCATTTAAAGCTAGTGTTATAATCAATCCATCAACTTTTTCATGGCCTCCCTACCATCCAAATGTGGACAGAGTGTTCACCTTTACTGGCTGAGTTTCTGTGAAGTCTGATGAAACTGCCTTAGGATCCAAGGCCAATAAACCCTTACTTTAGAATTTTTTTTCTCCTAATGACCAAACCTTTCATCAAAATGCAAGATAAAGAATATTCAAAATCTATACATATTTCTATAAAGTGAACAAGATCATGCATATGCCTAAATTAAACTGTTTCAGATCAACACCTGCTTGAAACTTTAAAAGGATCACTGTAGAGTGCTGCTATGAAGTTGTAATGGACACTATGAAATTTAGCCATCATTCTGCAGGTATATCCCTATTTGTGTTTCATTTTTGTTACTTTTATTTTTGAGCTCTTCTTCACTGTTGATGGCAACTTCCACAGCTTGTATTAAAGAGCTGTCCATATCAACCCACTTATGAAGCAGGCATACATGTCCTCAAAAATCCCGAGAGGCAGAATAAAGACAGACCTTTAAATCAAGGGTAGGCAAACTTATGATAACACACCACTTTCAAACATGAAAGTTTGCAGAATCTGCTCAGGTGTTCAAGTTATTGGAATCCACCTGCAAATGCCACTGGTTTTGCCACACAGTTTCAGTGTGCAAGGTGGACCTTGCTTTTTGATACTCCCTTTCTGGGGGAAGAGAGTGGCAGGAGAAGAAAGAGCTGTATTTTCCACATAAAAATGTCAGAAGACTTTGGTTCAAGCTACTCAAAGTCAACATACGTTGAGCAAGACTGGTTACTCTGCAAAGTGACAGCCCAGAGATTAGATGAGCCACATGAAGAAGCAGCTCCCTCACTGGGCTGCTTGCCAGTTTTAATCTTTAGCTCCTGACAGGTCAGAGAGCCCAAACAAGAATTATTCCAGGGATTCTGAGAGGCATGGCAGAGCTGGGCACACAGAACAATTTTCCTTTGAGCTTGAAAAATCTGCAGCAAATGGGATTCGGTGCCATAGCTCACAAAACCTACACAGCCACCAGTGGGGGTTCATATAACTTTCCATAGCAGCCCAGAGAAAGTGCTGATCAGAACACAGCTTGTTTCATTTCAGACAAGAGCTAGGCAAGGTCAGGCAGCTGGAGCAAACTGAATACATCCTGGTCTACAATTACTCTGTCATACCAGTGACATTTTTATCGAGATAGCTATCTTTAGAATAGGAAGTGACTGCATTAAACAATACCACCTTACTGTTCTTTCTGTTCCCTGATCTCCTTTACCTGCTTTCCAAGTCTAATTGTCAGGACTAACCTATCATTTTATGAAAATTTCATTCTCTAATTCTTATAGATGCCCCCTTTGATTAATTTCTTTCTATCCCCTTCCCCCACCTCCCCCCAAACCAGTCCTCTGCTCTGTACTGTCTTGTCTGGAGCCTCTTCAATATCTGCCATCCACTGCAATAACCAATGCCAGCAGCATCAGTTTTGCAGGGAATCATATAGTTGATTTCAAAAAGTTGTGTGAGAACCCAGAACCATCATAAAAGAATGATATAAACTTTAAAACCCCCTCCCTCTGGCTTTTCATGCTTATAAGGGCTGTCAGCAGCAGTCTCTTTTCCTTTTTGATACAGATGACACAGATTTCAAAATCTGCACTGAATATGTAATTACATAAAGATAGGAACTAGTCCTTTGAAACTCTTCTTCCTGATTTATGGGGCATAAAAATCTCTCTCAAAAGAAGCTGTAAGACGACTGTTTCCTGAAAAACTCCTGCTCACAGAGCAGTATATAAAATTCTAATGTCCCACTCTATTTCTCAGGGCCACTTTTAAGCAGCAAATTAGGTTTTGAATGATCCTGAACAACCAGGAAAAAAAAAAAGCCAGACACACCTTACCCTCAAATATACTTTTCAAGAAAACTTGATTAAAGCTGGTGAGAGAAGAATTTGGGACATTGTGAACAGAAACAATAGAGCCTGTTGCAAGGTATCTACTATTCCTGAAAAATCAGAGGTGAAAACATGAAAAGCAAAGAATGTTGATTTTTTTCCCCACAAAAAAAACCCAATTTCATTAAAAACCCCAAACTTCGTCCATTGTTCAGTATCTTATCTATATCTTAGAAGCAATGATAATCAGCGTATTTCTGTTGAAGTACTGAATGAGTAACCTTCAACCTAAGGCTGAAGGCCAGGTGACCAACCTTAGAGACATATTTACATTGTTATTTTTAAAATGCATTTTATCTTGTATATTTCATTACAAATTTTTAGATTCCAAGTGTGTAATAGAGAAATAAATTAAACATAATAAACATGACTTATGGAGATGACCTCAGAGTTAGAGCATAGGAGGTACTTGGCTGTGGAACAAACAACTTCTGGAGATGTTCCAGGACTACAAACTCCCTTTTTTTCAATTAGATGATCTAATGGATCCCGTGATGATCCAGCACAACAAACAAATTGACTGAGGACATGCCAAGTAGTAAAAACAGTAAAACATGATTTTTGCCTCAGCACTAGGAATTCACTCTCATTAAAAGGGGGCTCTTTTGCAAAAAAACCCAACAGCCCAGTACTGTAATACACATCACTGAATTTCACACTTAGGATTATAAGAAGATCCTCTTTTTCTACGAAACTGCAAATGTTTGCTGCAGGACATTAAGAAGTTTAATAAAGGGACTACCCTTCATCAACACAGGGTAGTGGTTAGCATGCTTCCAAGCAGTCCCATTTCAGACAGTTTGAAACCAAAATCAAAGCAAAGCCAAATCCTAAACAGGATTATCTAAGGACTTGTCACTGTGTAAAAATAGCTCATGTGTTTGATGCTCAGTCATGAAACACATTACAGAAACTTGAAAAAAAAAAGGTGTACATATACACACATACAAACACTTTTCTGATGGTAATCACACACATGTAGAATTTAAAACAACAAAGGATATCCAGTATAGACATAAACTGAACGGTGAAAGGAACCCACAAGAGATGTAACTCATGAAAGAAATAACAGCAGTTTAATAGTGAGAAAGCAGTGCTATAGGGGCCTTAGCTGGCTGCTTGTCTCCAGGCGTGCCCCGGTGCACAACTCATGTGTTTGGAGTACAATTTATTTCCCCTCCCCCCTGCCTTGCTTTCTCGGCTGAAAAGCTAATGAAGTCTCAACAAACAGACTTAAGTTCAAACATCATTAATTCTGCTATTAAGGTATATCACTAAGAGGTTCTCCCACTTATATAGTTATGAAGTGCCTGGCAACAAGGACATTTATAAATAATTTCCCTAAAGAAGGAAAGACCAACCTGAATTTTACTGCAGATCACAACTGTGTCACTTTTTACCATGTCAAGCCTCGGAGCAGCAGCAAGAAGATGACAGACTCCCCCAAATTTGTGCCCAAAAGGTTGCTGCCAAAATGGCATCAACTATTTTGCTACAGGTCCATAATGCAAAATGTCTCAATCATTCTTTTAAAGCATTACTCATGATAAAAATTAACAGGGGCCTTCAGGCCAGAGCAACATCAGGTACCTCTAAAGCTGTCTTAAAAGCAAAGGTTTCAGCGAAGCTGTATTAATACGAGTATGGTTGCTGAACTGCAGGCAAAGCACATCAAGGGGGTGTCTCCTCTAACAGCCTAATTCAAGGCATCAGACGGCACCGGCCTTGAAGCTGTCCCTTCTCTTCCCCTACATGGGAGCAGGGAGTGAACCAGGAAGGACCTGTTCCAATCACGCCTTCTGTGCAGTTCTCTCCCTTCTTCCTTCACAGTGACTCCACCACCACACATCTTACGGGTCCAAAAGTATTCCTCCCCCATATGCTTGGCCTGCTTTGCTTAGAGGACCAGCAAGCTGTTACACATTTCCCTCACAGGACCAAAAGCATATCTAGTAGGAGATGCAAAAGTCTGCCTTTTGGCCACAGAGGACACGTACTTGGTCGTTTGATGGGGAAGGATTATATTGTCCAAGACTCTTCCACAGACACTTCAAGACATGTGGCCTGCTCCAGCAGGAAGATGAGCATCACCATTCACAGCAGTGTGGTTTCTGAGGAACACATGGAAGGGGCTTCCAGCTGTACATCACGTTAAAAAAAAATTGGGATCTCAAGTTGCATGCAACATTTTTGTTTTCTTGTTCAATTTCCCCCTGCTTGAAAGTAATTTCTTCAGTTATAATAGTAAAGCTGAATACCATGGAAAGAACTGAGGAGCAAGCAGCAAATCATGCTCTGAAGTGCCATTAATGTTGTGCATTGTCCTGCCATCAACGCATCCATCTCTCACAAATCTGTACAATATACCTGTTATCAGTGTTCCTACCAACATGCTGCACCTCTTAGAGTTTATCTTTTATCTCCAGTGTCACCTGAGTGTCCAATAATGACACTGATTTGGCAAACTCAGAGCTGCCAGGTAGGTACAGATTTCCCTTTAAGAACATAAATATGGTTAATTTAATTGTTTTGGATTTAGTCAGGTCCTCTGCAAAGTGTTCTCTGTAACTAAAAAAGCCTAAATGCCCCAAGTGAACAAAGATGGCAATTTTCTCAACCAGTTTTCAGCTAAAAACCAGGTTATGATCCACTGCTCCTGATGATTTCCTTTCAAAACAAAAGTGCATTAAAAAACATGAGAATGCAGAAGGGGAAAGAACTGATGGTGATGCAGGAATTTTTCAGAGCTGAATTAAGGCATCATATGAAGAATCTCATGCAGATGTGAGGAAGACAAGTTAATGTAAGCATGGACTCATTAATACACAGATCACAGAATCATGGAATCATTAAGGTTGGAAAAGACCCCTAAGATCATCAAGCCCAATCTTTGACCAATAACCACCTTGTCAACTAGACCACAATGCTAAGTGCCACATCCAGTTCTTTCTTGAGCACTTCCAGGGTTGGTGACTCCACGCCAACCTAATCATCCTTTCAGTGAAAAAAATTTTTCTTGACTTCCAGCCTGGACCTCCCCTGGCACAGCTTGAGGCTATGTTCTCTTGCCCTGTTCCTGATGAAGTGCATTTCTCTTTCCCATCTCTTTTTAAGACACAGCTAGCCCACCTAAAACTTTATTTTGAATCTCTATTTGCAGTACTTAGTAAATTATGCAATTCTGACTAAGATCTGAATTAGAAAAGATGAGAGGTAAATTAGGTCATAAGAAGACAACCAACATTGCAATCAATCAAGGTTTCATAATTTTAAAAAAATGAAACCATTCATCATCCACCAGATTTTTTCTCAATCTCTGAAGAGTATGTGACAACCATTGAGGTTGGAGGTGGCAGAATTTTTCTTCAATGTCTCCTGATTCCGTTTAGTATTTTATTTCAACAGTCTTTTGATCCCCTCTCCCAAAATAGTCTCTACAAGAGACTATCATCTCTATGATCTCTAGCACTGACACGAAAGAAAGTCTCCAAACTTTCTCAATCTGTGGATGAATATGTATTGAATTTTAAACTACTGACATTTTAGGAGGCATCTCTAATGTATTCACTGATTCTTTGTTTCAGCTCTTGTTACTCAAGAGCACAGGTATGAGGGTAACTGTTAATATGCATTTAAGACAAAATTTTACCAAAAATTTACCAAAAAAGCTTTGGTAGGTAAGTAGTTAACAGTGGGATGGAGGGAGGTTTAATGCAATGCATCAAGAAGAACAGAGATTGAAGAAATATGCACCTAGCCAGACCTCAGAACTTTATTAACTGGGGAAGATGTGCAACAAGTGAGATGCTGAACAAGCAGAAGTGGAAACACTGTTGTGAGAGAGTAGCTGAAATGCCATTTGCCACATAAAGTTAAAATTCTGTAATATCAGATCAGCAGAGATAAACAAGCCTGAGATCCACAAAAAAGCAAACCTGTGAAGAGCTGCAAAAAGCAAATGGAGTTCTTGAAAGAAGAGCTTAATATGGGATTACAGGTATTTGAACTGCTTTTGGACACTTGAAAAACTGTTACTATTAAAAAAACCTCAATCAACCCCCCTGCAACAAGTGCAAGTATACCACTACATAAACCATATACCACTACTCAAAAACAAAAAGGAGAAGTCCTTATTTTCTGTAACTGTGCCAAAATAAAGGCTTTCCAATGACAAAAATGCAGAAATCTTCCAGCTGATTCCCCTAGCTTGGTCCCTTTCTGAATTCCAACTTTTTCTAGATTTGTGTAGCCAAAATATCTCCTTTGCCTACTGACAGATATATAAAGACATAAAACTTTCTCATAAATCCATTGTTAACACAGAAAAACAGACCACACATTAATATCATCAGAATATTCTGTCAGTTTCCCTGTGACCATTTCAGTACTTAGTTGATCCCCTCAAAATAAAAATTGTGAAAGGCCTTTGAAACAGGAAGAAAATTGTCTGCTGATTGCCTTTGCTTCACTACTCCCCAAACACATTCAAAGAATTCTAGAAAATGAGTGAGACACTATTTCCCTTTGCAGAAACTGTTCTGCCGAGATGAGCCTGTATCTCTTCTAGAGGAGCAGACCAGCACATCGAAGCTGGAATCTGGTTGTGTTTATTGCTTAACCAAAAAGAACAAAGCATCATTAAGTCTATTACACAAAGAGAAACTCTGGAGATAGTTCTTGGTTAGAACTAAGAATGCTTCTGCACTTAACAGCTGCCAACCCCCCCAGAATGAAAATGCCTTCTCATTGTCTCCACAAAGTCAAATTTCCACAGTTATATGTAAACAGTTAATGTTCCTCTGTGTAAAAGGGTACTTCAACAGATCAGAAAACAAAGCAAAATACATGGTCTCTTTTGGATTGCTCTGAAGTTTGGCACATTTATGGGGACTGGGGCAAGGGGCAGGAGAGGAAACAGGTAACATTAATGTTCTTAACTTGAGCATCTGTAAATAAATGCATATGTATATCTGAGATACAGCTAAATTTTTCTTTACCCTCACCACATTAGCTTTTCTAAATGTTGCTATTCTTTTCCCGCAATGTAAAGGTGACTGTTCAAACCATGGCTTAGACTCTGAAAAGGTTCTCTGTCTCAACACTTTTCCCTGCATTTAGAGTATGTACAGGCAAAAAAGCAAAGGGAAAACAAGATTTCAAGTCCAAATGTTAGCCCAGGCACATGTTTTATGCTTAAAAGACAGTCTATCTGAAAAAAATATATATCCAAATTAATTTCTAGCTGATTAGTTTTCACTTGAGGAGAGAGGATGGAAGAGACAGGCTAGGCACTGAATTTAAACTGTTCTCCAACAGTGTCAGTTTACATAACATGACTGGCAGAAAACTGAAAAACTGTAAGAAAAATGCTACAATTGCCATTTGTATGCTTTTGTTTTGAAGAAATGTTAGCAGAATTCTCACGAATCAAACTTCTTTTAAAGAGAGAAACTGCATACATGTATGCATGTTTGCAGGGCCACGAAATATAAAGAGTGAAGTAAAGAGCTAAAAAGAAAGGGGGATTGAAGCTGTAGTGAAAAATGATGGGAATAAAAAGATGCTGCTCAGTAGCAGCAAAATTTAGTGCAGGGGGAGAAAAGAAAGGAGAAGAGAGAAGATCCTTATCCAGATGCAGAGAATCCAGATGACAAAGAAAATAATATAGGTATTTGACAGAAAAGGAATATTAGTGGGAGGAATGCTTGTCAGCTCCATATTCCCTTCCCTTGAATTCAAGATTGGAGTAACCCTTTCCTTTAAGTTTCTTTAAAATCACCTCCCCTGCTCTTCAAATGTGAGTGTCATAGTCTTTATGTAAACCCAGGAGAGAGAGCAGAGCTTGTGGCTGTGGTGGGAAGAGGGAATATAAGCAATTTGGCTATTATTTAGAAAAACCTTGACCATTATGTAGTTTTAACTTCTTCCCTGACCAACGTGTTTCATGATCTAGGGCAATTCCAAAGAAAATCCTGGTGCTAGAGTCCTGCTGCTCTGGGAGTACAAATCTAAATGCTGTCAATATGTACTGAGCTCTTCCCTGTAGAATGAAACACCTGACAAATTCCACAGTTTCTTCCCTCCTATGCCACTAACAATAACTGTTCACTAACGTCTCATTAAGCCTACAAACCACCATCACCTCCCCTTCACAGCTGACAGATTTATGAAATCACATCTTTCTCATAACATATGCATGATCTTCTGCATCACATTACAATTCCAGCTCTGCCGACACATTCCAGTTGTTCCCTACTCCATTCAGTAGGGCTGGAGGGTGGCTGCAGTGCTCTCACAAAACTGCCCCAACTGCTGCTGGCACTTATCAGGGACAGAGCAAAGGTGGCATGTGTATGTGTGCCACATGTTTCTCAGTGAATTTTATAAAACTCACCACTCTGGAAAACCATGAACTATCGTCACAAGTCCTCTGAATGCTCCACATCTGGACTGCAAATTCTGGGCTATGACTCCTAACGTGTAGCACATCTTCCCATTACAGCTGTCAGATCAGAAAGAGGTGCTGAGTCTTGAGATCTGTCTATCTGTGTTACAGATATCTAAAATATTCTAGTAATTTGCAAAGTGACCTCGAAGTTGCAAGATCTGATCTGGACTGAGAACACCACATGCAGTACCTGTATGAATAACAACTTAGTATGAACTAAATTAAGCATGTATCAATTCCAACTGCATAAGCATGTATTCTTTCTGTCAATTTTGTTTGTTGCAGTTTTAGAGTTTCATTATTTGAGCAAAGGATGTGGTTATTTTCTTCCACATCAGCAGCCTAAAAACTTCTAGTACAGTAATTTGAATAGAGTTCCTGTCCCCACTGTTTGCCTGAATTACATAAATACAATGTATTGCACAAATTCTATAAGTTGTACATATAGAAGTATGATCAATAAACTATTGATTATAGGAGCACTAGAGAACCAGCCAAGATAATGTTTTAAGTCACTAGTGTTTGAATGGTTCAGCAGATTGCTGTGAGAACTGCCTTGTTGAAAAACTTGGCGTTTTGGTGTGGGGGCAGGAGGAGAAGACATGTGAGAATGAGGGGAAGAGAAGGAGGTTAAACTCAAGAATAAAAAGAAATAAAATAAATAATGCAAAGGCTTTGCCTATAGAAAATTCTGTGCAGGTTTTGGGAGGGAGAGGATGTTTATCCCAGACAAAATCTAGCAATTTTAACTTCCTTAGTTTTCACCTCTCTGAGTGAGCACCTTTTCTTCTCTTTCTCCTATCAAATATAAGCCACACTAACCCTGCCACATTTCAGCAGTGAGCAATATCAATATATTTCCGCCCAAAAAATTTTGTGATCCCATATTACACTCATTAATACTGCCTTGAGACAGTATTTTAATATTTATTATAAAATCAGACCTATTCTTAGAAAAGCATGTGGAATAAGCTATATAATGTATTCTTAAAACTAGGAAGTATTGATGGTCTGCTCAATATTGCAAAATGAAGAAAGTAATGCCAAGATGGTGCCTTGAGTAAAAATTGGAATCACACCGCTTAACTGGATGAATCAAAGCCTGGAGATGAGCTTAAATTTCTGAAAAAGTTCAGTTCAATCCCAGCCAGAAAAGCCTCAAGCAACTCCACTGTTCTGAATTGTTTTAGCTTTTCTAAACAAATCAGAACAGCAAGTGCTATTGGAGTCATAAACAGATTTCCTATTTAAAATGCTCAACTTTAAGGCTATTGACCACATTCCCTCCCTTCCTGTCCCAATTTAAACTTGGCTTTCACAGCTCCTGCTGAAACCTGAGGTGAGCCAACTTTGAACCAAATTTAGTTTTGTCTGCTTTTAATTTGATTGGACTGGCTTTCAAAACAAACCAAGCAAACTCTCACAACACTAGGATTTCAAGCTACTGAACTTCTTTTGCATAATCTCCCCCTTTTTATCCTAGTATTACCCCTTATGCAGGGCTGATAAAATATTAAAAATATACTTTTGAAATGAGCTTTTGTAGGTTTTTTAAATATTATACAAATAATTTTTTAAAATGAAGGATAAGAATTGAAAATCAAATTAATGTGCTCATCCACCCTTGAAGCAAAGCTCAGTATCTATAGCGGGTGTGCAGAAAACATGGTCCAGAGCTAGCATTAAAAAAAAACAAAACAAACTTGTTGATAGTGGAAATAACCTCAAATCAGGGAGCTTTTAAAGGCATCAGTATGAAAAAGGTGCTCTCACCACAGGCCAACTAAATAGCACGCTGTCACAGTCTTACAGCCCTAGATGCTCTTGGATGTCTCACTGATTTACCCTCTACCTGCTCCTGTCAAAGTTTATTGAATCTTGTTAAAAACATCCCAGTATGATTACTGAGCAGAACTCAGGCACCTGGAATACTGCTGTGACAAGCTCAAGCTAATTCCTGCTGAAAGAGAGGAATGCTTTACCCACCATACAGAGTTACAACAGCTGCTCTACCACAGTATGGACTCATCACCTGAACATCACCTTCCTGCCCTCCCCGGCAGGAAGTTGTGTAAGTTTAAAACAGAAAGGAATGAGCTACTACATCATACTTTTTACAAAAGGAAATGAATTCCTAAATCACTGAAGACTGAATTCTTACTCTTCTAACTCTCAGGGAAGATTTTCTTGACTAATAACCATGCTTTCCTAGATCACAAGATGCAGGAGCAAGGAGGCTAAATACCCCTCTAAGAAGAGTTAGAAAAAGACTTTCCAATCAGTCTTTCCCACAGCTTGCTTAGATTTATCTTATGCTTAGATAAATAGGATAAATAGAATCCATAGCCCAAGACAAAGAAAAGCTTCTACTGACCACACTGTGCCAAGATTTTACTCTTATTACTGATCTATTTAGAAAACAAGGAGAAAATAGTATGTTTTGAAAATCAAGTTTTAAACTACCAGTCTCTCCACTGAGTATCTAAGGCAATCTAAACAAAGAAGCAGCTTTGAAGAAGCTATTACCTAAAGTGATAGGCTAATTATACAGTTTTAAAGTATTGTGTCCTACATGCAGGTAATAGAATAGCTATATATATATCTACACATCTGGGCTAGCAGTAAAAATATCACAAATATTTGCTTTGTTATATTATTCATAATATACTTCATTGCTCTGGCAGCAGAGTGTTAAAATCAGACAAACAGCAAACTGGTTAACGATTAATCCCTGCTATTTCTACTACTGCCAATGAGTTGGCAGTGGAATACCACCAGCTCTCCTGCAGAAGCACAAGTTAGTCCAGCTACTACTTTTACTGTTCCTGCTTCCTCCAAGTGAGTTCTTTCCCAAAGTCCAGTCTTTTTAAGATTTTAGCTACTTGTCTTCTGCAAAGCCACTTTTTGCCACTTGGCCAGGTTTTGGTTTCCCCAGGTAAAAGTACAGGGTTAAGGTTGTTCTGTGCTACCCTCTCTGAACTGTATTTTTTTTTTCTTCTCCAGGTTCAGCGTACTTCTGTTATTTCTTTCCCATACACTTCACACAGGAACAGTTTCCAGCACCAAAATAGCTTGTCCACCACTGGGAAAAGAGAAAGTAGACCCATTTTCCTGTACACTTCTTAAAATGGTCTTCTTGCCAAGCATTGTTTCTCATCTGTTGTGGAACATGACACCCTATTTAAATGTCAACATGAGTTCAATTGGGGCAACCAGTGTATTTTTGAAGTGGCTCTACTCCGAGCTTCTTCCCTACGACCATCAGGTTACTAAGAGACCACGTTTACAGTCTCTGGATTAATAATAATCCCAATGTGCATGTTATTTTAACCTTTATATACACCAAAATTAGAGGAACTGTTAAATTAAGAATTTCTCATCTGTGCACAGCTATTGGTACTCTGCCATCTTCATGTTGCACTGCACCTCTAAAGCCACAGTCACGGAGAAACTCACAGGTCTGTGAGCTAAAACTAAGTCCCATGGGCATTTGTGCCAGAGCTAGTGGAGATTCACTTAAAAAGTGAGCGGATCTAACACAAAAGCCTGCATCTGAGTGACAAGGCTCCAGATGTGCATTATGAATGTTGAAAAATGAAAAATGCACATTAAAATCAACACACAAAAAAGTCCTGTTTAGGTAATCATTAAGGAACTACACACTCACTGATTTCACAACACTGAAAGTGTGAAAAATGCCAAGCTCTTGGTTAGCTTCCAAAAGAAAGGCAAAACATATAAATGCTCATAAACCCCCCGCCCCCCAAATGTGTGTAGTTAGTTAATATAGCTTCAGAAAAATGCATCTATTTAAAATCCCCAGATACCTTGTCTTTTTATCTGTTCTGTTTTTCTGTTTTTGTATCATAGCTGCCAAAAAGAGGACAAAAGAGAGGAAAACAAAAAAAAGTTCTTTTTGTTTGTTTCTTTTAGAGTTCCTCTGCCTAAGAAAGCACTGCTCTCATACACCCATGTTCTTGAAGGAAAAGAACAACTGCATGTCAACTGACAGTTGCCAGAGGACAGTTGTTGGAAAGATCAAAGTGGATTCACCATTCCAAGGGTTAGCTTCCACTGCAGCCTCACTATCTCCAGAGTATTTCAGAGGCATCTCTGAGAAGAGGATTTCCTGTTGCCCAAGCACAGAGCCAAGAAGAGTCAAGGAAAAAGTTTCTTGGGACGTCTCAAAGTACAGTACTTGGTCACAGAGAACACACTGAGAGTATCAGCTGTAAGCAAGCCCAACTCCTGGAAGCCAAAGGAAATTGGCTACATTGAAATCTCAGGATTTTGGTCACACTGCAAATTCCCCAGTAGTTATTTTTCAGGTAGTATTGATAATGCTTACTTTTGTTTCAAAGTTAACACTCAAAGTTAATGTTTAGGACATATATATTATGCAACTATATAGCTAACACTGAGTGAGGTATTTCTCACATGTGCTTCAAAGCTTGTTTCAAAACATGCTAGAAGTCATAAAAGTACCTTCCAAAGAAAATACATACAACATCCAAATCTTGAACTCACAACTAAAACCACCAAATTATTAAATTGAGAGTATACATTAAGTTAGAAGAAGGTATAAAGGTTTAGTGGGAGGGAAATGTACTGGAATAATCCAATGTATCTGACAGTCAAGGGGGCTAGAATAGGAACAAAAAAGTCTAAACCAGTCAATGCAACATGGAATGAGATAACAATACTTCCCCATAAGGTGCTTTCAGGTCTTATCAAAAGCTATGCTTCCAAAAATCTCTACAATTCATGGCTGACAAAAGCAGAATAACATAACTGATAACTGCACACCCAGAAAATTTAATGCAATACAGTAACTTGCAGTTTGTACACAGTCTTTCACTTCTCCTAGGAAATGATTAATTTGTTGTCCCAGACAAAACAGCCTTTGGTTATCACAGATGACTATTAAATTACAAGAACTATACTCAAATAATAACTACAAACTCTGCTAAACAAAGCAGCAACAAATAAGGAGTATAAAAACAAAGAGGATGCCAGAACAATCTTATTTTGGTCCTTAGCATGGACAGGAAGATCTAAGACTGTAATTGGAGGTTGGTGTATCAGCTTTTCCATAGGTCATCTAACTCCTTTCAGTAAGCAAGCCAGCTGCTTTTAGCATGATCCAGGGCAAAGGTAAAGACTTTTCTCTGAGCCCTGCTTCACCTTCACAGAAGCTGTGTGGAGCTACATCCATGGAATACAAGGACAGCAGTAAGGAAAAGGCGACAAAGCAAGTTCCTGGTCAAATAATCCGAGCAAACGTGGACAAGAGAAGGGTTGCGGATAAACAAAACCAGCTTTTCTTATTTTAAACATTTGAACATTGTTTTGGACAATTGGAGTGTATCCTCATCTCTAGATCCCTTTGTAAGCTTGTATTTGGATGGGTATTTGATTTGAGAAACAGTGACACTTGGATAAAAACAGTCTGGCTGAATACTTGTTTGGTACGTTCTGAATTTAGAGATAGCATCTAAACACGTGCTCTATTATTAAAATACTTTAAATTTGCTAACAAAATTAGCAGTCATTAATTCTTGTCCTCTACAACCACCTCCTGGCTCTGCAGCACCACATACTAGAAGCCTCTTCCTTGGATATTAGCTCTAATTAAACACTAAATAATTTCATTCATAAAAAAAAATTAATGCATTTAAAACCTCATGTAAGGTCATGCACCTTACACAGTGTGATCTCCACTTCTTTCATCACCAGAACCACAATGATCTGAAATTGTTTTACAAATTTCTGAGAAAGCACAGCTAAACTTAACACACATCTCACAAGAACACTGAAATTACCAGGACTTGAAATATATGTCAATTCATTACCAAGAACTATGAACTTTGTATTGAGCTGTTGCACATATATGACAGTCATATTTCAAGGTCTAAATTATTTCTCTCCCTCTCAGAGGCTTCAGGTAAATTTTTTCAGAAAACCTCCTGTTCACCGGACTGCATTTGTAGACCTAACAGTGCAAAATGCCTGAACGTAAATAAATGTTTGTAGTCAGCAGAAACCAGTGCCTGTGATCCACAGGAACAGTGAAGGGCTCACAGCTACAAGCAGAGCCAAGGGAAGGGGAGGGGAGAGGGAAAGTTGGCTGAGGGGGCAGGGAAGGAAGCTGTGCTCTGAAGATATGGTGGAAATTTTGTAATTGTTTAAAATTTGGCAAACAACAAACATCTGGCAACCTCCGTAGCAGGAGATTCTGAGCCCTGCCTATGCTTTGGTCCCTCATGCAGTGCAGCAGGAAGACAGTCACACATTTGATACAGCCTGAAATCACAAACCATTTTAGTAGGAATAGCTATTAATATCTCCTTCTGCTTCCCAGGCAAGGAGGAACCAGGCCTAAACATACAAGAACATCAGTTTCACTACCTTATGTGCTAACATGGAAAATCTGGGCTCAAAGAGTCTCACGAAACTTGAGAGAACAGACACATGGGTAAACTATGTTCCACTTCTGCATATTTAATGAGTATTTACCTTTATGGACAGAGATTTGAAGGGTATTTTTTTCTCACTGGAATCCCATCTCCAAGGAATTTAGGTCTGCTTAAGCTTTGCTTTCCACATTTTTCTACCTATTTAGAAACTATATATATAGTTAACAAATATAACAAGTCACATAAAGCATAAGGTGTACCAAACTACCTTCTCTTCTCAGTTTTTTTTAGATGTGGCTTAATATATTAACATGGTTAGACCACGGTCAGGTAAGGGGAACCCTCACTTCAATAAAGAGGGCAAAGTTTAACTTAAGCTCTAGGTATCATGTCTTCTATAAAAAGAAGTTACCCAATTTAGTATTTTTAAATTTAAATATGGAGTTTGAACTCTATTTTAGGGCTGTTTTTAGACTTGATCCAAGACCCTTGGTGCTTTAAAACATTTTTGAAAATAATTTTCTTTAGTGAAAAAATATATTTCTCATTTAAGAAATTACATTAAATATATGTTTGATATTACAGCCTTCATAAAAAACCCCATACTTTTCTCATCAATTTTTAGTATGAGGAGGGTTTGTTTTTGGAAACTTTTCAATCAAGGTGTGTATCTGCATCCTAAAATTTTCAGAAAATTTGTTCACTGTCTTCATTTGAAGATAATGAAAGGCTTGGACGTTATTTGAGGGATGGGAAAAGAAAATATTGGGAAGTGGCAGAAGATAAGGCAAAAAATGCCACTCACCACCTCTGTGATATTGTGACAGACTGCAGAGCACACCAAGAACAGTTTTGCCATGTAAAAATTGCATTCTACTATTTGCTTAATTTAATTTTATTTTATTGGCAGAAAACATTTGAGAGCTCTTATCTTTTTGACTTTTTTTTTAAAGATGAAGAAGCAAAGTTTGCTTCTTGTCATGGTTAGAGCAGACCATGACAATCTTCAAACCCACGCCTCAACAAATCAGCTTGCTGAGAGTTTCCCCACTTGCCAAAATTAATCTCATTCCAGGTAAATGCCTGGCACCTGTTTCCATGGTATATTTCAAATGTCCATTTTCAATTTTTTTTTTTTAAGTCTCTTTTCTTGAACAGGAATCATTTCATGGATCACTTCAAGCAATGAGCAAGACATGGTGACACGGTGATGTCTTGCGATATGTATTTGCCAAAAAGTGTTTGTAAAACACAGGGAAACAGAAGTTGCAAGAATAAAAAAGGGTAATGGAATGTATACAGCAAATCCACTGTTCTTTTCCCACTTTCTACCCAGAGAAAGAAACCTATTTCTCTACAATCTAAACAATTTAGCAGGTGAAATATCAACAGCTTAGCACAGTCCTTTCCCAGCTAGTGCCAAATACCAAATTCTACCATAATGTGACTTCAGGATCTCATCAACCCAGTGCCTGGTGCCCTGTGCTTGCACTGCCTGTCCCATGTCTGCAGTAAAGGCATGGAGCCAGTGCAGAGCCTCCCGAGCTCAGCCTTCCACAGGAGATACAGATCATTATTTGGCCAACCAAAACCCCCTGCTCTGAGAAGCTGCCCCAAGCCCCAGGTGCCTGCAGCCACCTGGCCAGGCCAAACCAGCCTGCCTGGAATCCCCACTTGTGTCTCAGCAGACAGGAGGAGGCTCTGTCATGGGATAGGGGCGGTGCTACAGGGCTTGGGGCTGTGTCACTGCTGAGGGCAGGAATTGTGCTGGACCTTGTCTGCACATTGGTAGGGAGGAGAAGCACAGGAGAGCAGAGGGGGCCCATGCTGGGCAGGCACTAATTAGATGGGAGTGGGAAAAAGGGAAGGAAGAGCGCTGGATTGTGTTTTGCTTTGGAGAGAGCTCCTTTTGCAGTAGAAAGGGAGGTAGCACAAGGTTAGAGTGACATTTGTGACAGAGCACACTTGAACAGGGTTCAAATTTGGAGAAGCCAGAGGTAGGAAAGCATGGGACTTAGGATATTGGCATGGGCATCCCAAATCAGGGAGATGAATGGGGTCCTGAGGAGGATTGATTTCTGCTTTGGAAAGGAGATGTTGCATGAGTATGCTGGGCTACCATCCTTTTCTGGGATTTCCCAGACCAAAATAAATGCACATGACTTTTCCTCCTCTACTGGTCTTACCGCAGCTGTACTGTACAGCTGATTCACACCCATGCACATACATGCCTGGAATTTTTCAGCTTATGGCAGCCTGATTAGAAGTACTGTATCATTGCTTGAACAAGCTTCCAAAAGTTTGGAAGTCCCTAAGGAAAATGTTTTCCAAGTCAGGCATGAATACATAGTTGTTGCTGCTGACAGCAGCAGCTAAGCAAACTTGGTCTGGAAATTCCACATCCATCCTTTAGCCCAAAGGCATAATTTCTACATGGGGAAGAGTTAAAGACAACAATACCAGGCATGTCAACATAATTACACAGCAAAGCCTGCAATCTCCAAAAAAGCAATTGCTCTCCAACCATCCAGCCTCAGAACACACGCAGAGGACAGATGAAATGTCTGCTACAGTGAACAGGGCTTCTTCACACTGTCCTCAAAGTGATTTTGATCCCCTCAGAGAACTGGCAGCTGCCAAAATCTATTTTTAGATATTTGAAAAAATTAGTGCATGTTTGAAGATGGGATACAATTCTCCTTCATAGATATGATTTTTATTTTGCAGGAAAGTTTTATAAAGCGCATTATTGTAAGCCATATTTAGTAAACACCTAAGGAAGAGGTGCAAGTCCATTCCACACTATACCAAAATGTTTCTAATAAAACAAGTTTAGAAGACAAAATTTGGCAAAGTTTACGCTTAACGGGCCAGCCCATACAGATTTCAACTGCCTGTCTAAAATGAATAAAGAAAATCTCCCAATATACATTAAAAAAAAAAAGAAGAAAAAAAGAAAAAAAGAGAGGCATATGTAAAGGATTCTGCTATTGTAGTCACATATAAAAGCAGGTACAGCCATCAATTTTGTTAGGCACATTCCTACAATGCGAGTTAAGACCAAGTTCTAATCCTTAATTGAAACTTTTAGGCATTAAAACAAACAACTGAGATTCATAAAGATATACCAAGTGAAATCTAGGAAAAAATGCCATGGAATTGCATGCCAATTACAGTAATGCAAAAAGTCACCTTTAGCGCTTCAGATGCAGGCAAAATTTTCTCAAGAAAGGAAACATGATGCTTTGCACAGATAAAAGTAGCACAGTAAACAATTTACTGAATATAAACATACAATTATTAGTTCACAGAGTTTAATGGAAGGTACTGCCACACATTTCATAAAACTGAAGCCATCTGTTCAAAATATCTACAGTGGGAAAACACAGATGAGAAAGAAAACCCCAACATTAAAATATTTCATTCATGGCTAGAACTGAGAGCAGAATTTCTTAAAAAGCACTTTCTTTTTGGAACCAACAGTCATAATATCACAGACTGTCCTGAAGGACCTACAGGGATCATTGAACACCAAATCCTGGCCCTGCACAGGACACTCCAAGAATCACACCATTTGCCTGAGAGCATTGCCCAAACACTTCTCAAACTCTAAAAGGGTTGGTGCTGTGACCAGGGAGCCTGTTCCAGTCCCCAGTCACCCTGTGGGTAAAGAATCTTTTCTGAATGTCCTGTCTAAAATTCCTCTGACACAGTTTCTCTGGCCCTGCCACTGGTCAGCACAGAGCAGAGATCAGTGTCTGCCCCTCCTCCTCCCCTCCCGAGGAGGTTGTAGACTGCAATGATGTCTCCCCTCAGCCTCTTCTTCTCCAGGCTGATCAGACCATGGCTTCCTCTCAAGGCCCTTTACCACCTTCATGTCACTCTTCTGGATGTCCTCCCACAGCTCTCCATCCTCCTTACACCGTGGCACCCAGTCCTGCTCACAAGACTCGTGGTGAGGCCACCCCAGCACAGAGGAGGTAAACCCAGAGCAGAGGAGGCAAATCCTCACCTTGTCCAGCTGGCCATGCTGTGCCTGGTGCCCCTCAGGACAGGGTTGAGGGCAATTTTCCTTGTGTTGCAACACAGACAGCACACTGCTTAGAACAGGTTAGAGAATAGACTGCAAGAAAAATGGTCACACATCTACGGATTATAGTAACGAGAAACATAATAATATACACAGTGTGGCTGGGTAAAGGTCCTAACTTCAGGCCAGTTGGAATGTTCTGACACACACTGATGCGGCAGTTCTCCCTATGTTCCTTCTCTTGGTGGCAAAGAGTGAAATTTCTCATGAGGTATTGCAAAGAGGGACACAGGAAAATTAAACTTTTATTGCTGAAACATTTACTGCTTTGAAGCATCCATTTCAGCTGCTTCATAAAAGCTGTTGTTTCATGATTGAGAAAGTTATATCATATTGCAGGAGTCTAAAATTGGGCACTGTGAATACCTTTAATCTATGATTTTATCTCTAATTATGTAAAATTGGTTCTGTTAACTTAATACATTTACAGTTGATTTTCTGGAGACAGGTATCGATGCCATGTTTTACTAATTCCTTTTTTTTTGTCACCTGTAGTGTTCTTCAGCAGAAATGTCATTGCACTTAATATTCAAGTTCCTTTTTCCTAGACATTTACTTCTTTTTATTATTAATAAAATACCTGCACAACCTGACATGACTACACTTTGAAGAGTAAATCTGTCTTGAATACTAGAAGAAGAACTCCAAGTTTGATGCTGTTATGGATGCTGCCTTGTCTTTTAATAATGCATTTTAAAAGAGCTTAAACTCATTTGACCTCACCAGTTCAAAAATTCTTAAAATGCAAAATTAAGTTTCCTTATTCTAACATAATTTATTATTCTCTTTATATATCAATCTGATTTTGATCATTAATTTCTTAGATTTTGAGTATTTGGTATCATCATAATCCCATATTTCAAAATTAAAACTGTGAAACCCTTTAAATGGACTCTCAGTTTTAATTCCCTCTTAGAATAACTCTGTTCCATTGAAACCTAACTTTAATGGGCAGCAAAACAGAGAAATGCCTATTTTCTAATACTCCAAACATAGTTGCACATTTTACCATACATGCCCTGATACTTCTGATTGTTTTAACGGTGTGGATTTTAAAGTTCTACAGGAACAGGTAAGTTATGTGATGACCAAGAAGCCTGTACTTATTAGGCTGGTTGAGGAACTCATACTCTAGACTTCTGGCATATTTATTTCACTTCAGAGTGCTTTTGTGCAAGCAAAGAATGTTTTTCAACAAGTAGTCATTATGGTTTGGAAAAATATAGAACTTTTAGTGTTATCCATTTTAAGGAGTTTAGCATGTTTCTGTACTAATTTAATATGTCCTTGTACAAATCTTCTCAGACTCCATTTTTACCATATGCTAAATACATTAGAAACCCATTATACATACTCAGTATTTCCTCATTGTGATATTTTTGACATAATTATAGCTTCTTTTAAAAATAGACAAAAACATGTTTAGCATTTTCCCCCAAATTAAAAGCAAACAAAAAAAAATCTCTTCTAAAGCCACATGATCTCCCAAATGAATTACAGCAAGGAAAGACAGAAGATTTTAAAGTCACCTAAGCATTTCAAGACAGATATTAACAATGTAAATGCAGTCAGAACCAAAATAAATTTCAAAGGTATAGCTAAGAACAGCCTATTCTGGATTTGAGTTTTTTCTTAAATTGATTTCGGATTAAAACTACAATGCTACAGTATTTTGTACAGATCCAGGAAGTACAGTTCATACTACACTTAAGAATCCAAATACTAATGTTACTTTTTACACTTAGAATCAGTATTCACTTTGAACATGGGTGACATTGCAGGAAAAGAAAAAAAGCCCACAAAATTTAAATAAGATTATACTTCTGGACAATGTATTAGTGTTGAGAACACCCACTTCCCATTTCACAGTGGGTAAGACTGGAGCAGTACATATATGTAAGTTCTACAGGCTTAATGACTTCTGGGTTGGTTTTATTTTTTTGGAAACTCAAGAAGACCTTCCACAGTAATTTCAAAAATATGCTTTCTGAAAGTGTGCCTTGTAACTAAAGTCTATTCATACAAGGCTGAAAATGAAAGATCCTACAACGAGCATGCATGGTCTTCTGCATAAAACATCTACATCTATAACACATGCATGTGGCCATTTCTGACACTCAGAATATAAAGATCTGGCCCTACTACACAGGGACAACACTATGTTTTTATGGTCTAAGCTGGTATCTAAACTAGACTCTGGATTTCAGACCACTGAATGGGATTTCATCGCTCTGCATCATCAGCTGGAGACAAAAAGGTTTTCAAGGAATGTGAATAAGAAGGGAACAATGCCAACTTCCTAAGAATTTTCAAGCAGCAACTATAGCTTGGCTCCTGAATGCTTTTATGGGAAACAAGTCCATCCATAAAGGAAGTCACTGCTTAGTTAAAGAAAATTACTTCAAATCTTGCTTTCTTTTTAAAATGTGGTGGTGGACTATTTCCATTCATATTAGAACAACAAAGGAACATCGAAAGTTTCAGATTCTTATAGGTAGGGGTTTTTTGGTATTTATCTTTTTTCTTTGCACTGGTATGAAATTATAGTATATCAGAAATGTTCTAAATAAGTAAATTTTCAAGACATGGACACAGAGCCAATGAAGAGAGAAGTGTCCCTGGGAGGGTGAAAAAAAATCATAACTCTAAAAGAAAACAGAAATCAGATAAAACCACCTGCAGGGATGATTAATGAAGGATGGTTAGACAGAATCTCCTGGTGCCTAAAGGAGCAGAGGACTGCAATGCACCAACAACGTTACAAGCTCATGTAATCACAGACAATCATTCAAAGGCAATTAGCTCAGAAGAGTCCAGAGTACACTGCTAGTGCTCGCTCTGCTCCACAGGCCATAAACATGACATGCTAATCCATGTGAGCATGTCAGAAAAGAGCAAAAGTCCTAACTCTAAGTTGTTCCAGGAAGAACAGCGAGGTCAAGGGTATCACCGGTGCCTTAGGTTCCTGCCAAGGCAGGAAATGTGTTAATGAACTTGCAAAGCAGCACACACCAGCTGGCTACCTCCAGTAAGGCAAGAAACCACAAACAGCAGCATGTTAGACAATTATATTTTGTCTCTAACCAAATCTTTGGCATAATCAGGAAGACTTGCTTAAAAGACAAAATTACATGCCTGAACTCCAATTATGCACTAAGTGTAATTAAAAAAAGGAAAGAGAAGTTCCCTGCAATCCCCTCCATAGTCAAGGATACTGAAACCGAACTAATGCCAGATAAACAGAAGGACTATACAGTAAAAAAATGAACAGTCTTGCTACCTTTGAAAACTCACTCAATGTGTCAACACAGATATATCATAGATATGGGGTTTTTCCTCCTAGGAATTTCCTAATCCATCATAAAGGGTTTTGTAAGCCTGATAATGTAACGTAATTCAAATTCACTGTGAACTAGACTGTTGTCCCAATCAACACTGTTCAGGGTGGGTAAGAAGCTTTCAGTTTCTGTTCTGCACTTACTTTGATCAGCCCTCTTACAATTTCTCCAACATGCCAGTCAAAAATTAAGAGTCAGAAGAGCCAGGAGGTTAAACCACTGTTTACACAGCATTTGGATGATCTAGGTAATACTGGAGCGGTTGTGTAGTAACAGGTGGGATAGTGCCCAAAGTTTAATTCTGATTCCTAAATACAGATTTCTAACAGAAAGGAGGATATTCCAGTAGTAGGTAGAGGATATAGTTCTTTAATACACTTTACAGGAATTACTAACATGAATTGATGTTCATGTTTGAACTTGACTTTCTCAAATCAGTTTTGGAGAACAGTGCCCAAAAACTGTAGCACATACAAAGAACCTTACCTGTAAAGAAAGACTGAAGAAATTGTGTTTAATATAAAAGAGATTAACCTGAAACAAATACACAATACTTTTTAAAATGAAGGAGACTATTGCAAAGAAGATACTGATCAGTTCAGAGAGAGAACAGGAAATATTTACCTTGATTTGCAGCAAAAGAGTTCAGCTTGATACCAGGAAAAGGTTTGCTTACAAGAATCACATAAGCATTGCAACAGATTAATTCAGAAGATCAACAACTGGAGGATTATCAAGAACAAGTTGGAAAAATGTCAGGTAGAGCTTAAATATAGCTCTTTATCAGGGAGGTCCATCTTAAAGGTCTTCTCTAACCCTATTGTTTTAAGAGACAACTTATTTTACTCTAAGTCCAACGATGGCAAATCAAATGTCTTCAGAGAGCATATTTTGAATTTCATAAGAGTGTATGGAATATGTCAAGCAAACGGAACTTTTCAACAGTAAATCAAGAAAGCCCATCATCATAAGCCTAATCTGCATTGCTCCAACAACAAACCTGATCCTTCTTTTACTTTGATGGATATAAGCTCAGGTTCAGGTTTATTATGAAGATAACTATTTTAAATACTGACAAACACCTGAAATTTTCCAAGACCAAATTGCCCTGCAGACAGGAAGTTGTGTCCCGGCTTAAAACAGTTCAGATTGTGGTTCCTAGATTAAGGATAGGAACTAAGGGGGAATATGCAAACTGTCATCATCATTGACAAGTTACAGCTGACATCTCAACCCAAATAGTGTCTCCTTTTTAATCCAGACTTCCTAACAGTACTGCATGAAACATATTCATCACCAAACTACAAAAAACAATTTGAAAATTTCAGTGAATTACATAATAGCAGACATTTAAAAGTAGCTCCTAAACTTTTTACGGTCCTTAGTCTGACAATAAAACCTTACCGATGCTGAGGCTTTATTAAAAAATAGACAGACAACTGCGTTACAAATCCATACTGCTGCATAAGCAATGTAACTGTGGAGTTCAGTGACTGTCATCAATGACTAACTACTCAAGTTTTATAGAAAATAAACAAATTGGGGTAGAAAACACCTAGGGCACCTCAAATTAAGGAGCTCTTGAGATGGATCAGCAGCAATGCTTCAAAGCTTGCCTATTAATAAGATTGTCTGACAACTTCCATTACAAGACCCTGCTATCAACTGCTTGTGACTTCACCAAATGTTAGCTGCTGTGCAGAAATGTTCCATGCTGAGAGTCCTGCCAGACTGAACATTTTGGAAAATTTAGCCAAAATAGATAATTTTTGTGAACAAAAAGAGAAAATAGTTTGCTTTGTCTGGTTTAATGTACTATGATGACATCTTAAACAAAAAGCTCACGAATACAATATAATCAAGTCTGAGCATCCATATGCTTTAAGTCAAGATTTGGAAGTCTGCAGGGCAATGTAAACTTTAAGATAATGGGACCCATCTGCTATCCATGTGAAAATCTGCCAAATTCAGTCAATTTTCCAAGCCTTTTCCTTTTGAAGTGGTGTCAAGAAGGAGAAGAATGTTGCACCTGATTGGTACATATTTGCTTTCCCTAGGTGGAATGCTCTAACTCATGAGAAATTCTGTATTCCCAAAACTGCAGTTGATTTGGGACCTGGAAAGTCTGGAAAAAATATATGCTCCCCATGTCTTCTGTGCAAGGTTTAAATGTCATGGACTCAGAAGTGGTATCATCAAAATGCAGAACAGGAGCAGGGGCTGCTAAAAGAAAAATTACTGGGAATGCAGATTAGTTGAAAAAGGTAGAGAAAGCTTAGAACTGGTAACTGTGGAGGACAATCGGGCAGGAGTGATGTCAGCCAGAACTTGGTCAAAGAAAAAGGCTATTTCTGGAAGGAGAGACTAATGGAAAAGTGAGTGGAAATGAATCTGATAAACTATGGACCTGAGACTGACAAGTATCATGTTAAGCAGTGAACATCAGCTCAGAGAGGTCCTGTGAGACAGAATTCATTTGTGGCAACCACTGACACCACAATGCTGGAGGAGGTTAGAGGAGTTGAAAAGAAAGCATTTTGGTCACACTGACATGACTGTTCTATACATCAAGAACCTTGCTGGTGGCTCATGTCAAGCTGATGTAAGATCTAGCATAAGTTTATTTTAATACAAATACAAGAACTAGTAAGACATAGACTCTTCTAAACTAAGAATACTTGTGTGATTCTTAATTCCCTCCACACCATTCTCCCTCATGAATCTATTTTATGATGCAATGTCCAATTAAATGACAATGTCCTATTTTTCCCAGCAGGATTGCTTCCTCATGCTAAGCACAAAACTGACTCCCTCTGGGAATGAACAAGTGCTATGCTGTAAGGGATACCTGTTTTTAGGACTCTTGACTCCTCTCTTGCAAAGCCGTAGTGAACGACTTTTATGAACTGCAAAAGTCATTAAAGGAACCGAACATTTCTTCAAAACACAACAGGAAAAATACTCTCTCCTCTCTCTTCAGCAGCAGACCTGCAGGCCACAGGCTGCTTATGCCAATGCATAAAAACAAGTGTCCTTGCAGGCATCAGCCAGAAAATCACGAATAGTCCTCACGTGTTTTAAGTGAGCACTGGCTCCGTGCTCACAATATTAACGGTTATGAATGACCTGGCACCTTCCTTTAAAAAAAAGATGAGAAAATGTCAGTAAATTCAATTTATGAATGGGAAAATGAGTTAGGGAAAGCTTATCACTGCCCTGAGTATTCACAGCAGCATACTGGCACTCTTCTGCTAGAGATGTGCTGCCTCTTGGGGAGTCGTTTCTCATGCTTATGTTCACTTGACTTTTCAGATGAGAACAATTGTACTTATTTCTGTTCATGAAAGTTAAGTTTTTCATGCAAAAATGATTAAAGGAAGACTTCAAGGATGTTAAGTTGTTAACTGACATGTGAGTTATGACAGTCTATATAAACTTCTTCTAAAGCAGTCTTTGGGAATTGTTAAAACACATTTCCAACATTTGACAAAAATAGCTTTCAGACCAGTGATATTTGCTAAAATACATGCAGATCTACTGCATTAATATTATGAAACAAAGAATCCAAACACAAGAATCCTTTGTTATCTTAGACACAAAAATATTAGATTCCCACCCCACAGCAAAAATCCAATAGTCTGCCTTTGCAAACCCTATCTGCAACCTAATCGATGGAACTACTGATTGGTCACATCAGGTCAGATGCCAGGATGTGACAATTCTATTTCCTCTTCTCTCTTCACTTATTTTCCTGCAGAGATTTCCACAGCTCTGTAAAGCAAATGCATGAAATGCTTTAAGAATTCTAAACACTTAACGAAACATTACACAAGCATTCAGAATGACAAGTTAAGTAACCTTAACTTAAAGCAGACCTTGAGCTACAGCACACCAAATATATATATTCAGCTTTTACAACAGCATGATTTATCATCTGAAAAACAAGACTTAAAAATTGAGTGCTTTGCTAGGTCAGGAGTTAATTTTCAGTGATACTAACGTGCATTGCTCTAGCACTCATTTCCATTTGCCTTCTTCCATCCTCATGTGAGTTCACATTTTACCAAAGAAGCTCTGAACCCTGGGACCTACAAATGAGTTCTCTAAAGTGGGTACTAATTTGCAGCTGCATAAACATATCTGCACTGCTTTTCCTACACTTCACAGAAACTACGCATGTTTCGAGTAATAAAGGCAAACGTGGCACAGTCCATGATGCTCAAAAATGGTGAGCAGAAAGACACTTAGGAACATAAAACATGAGTCTGATTTTTCTGTTTTTTGGTAAAAGAGAAGATACATTAGAAATAAAGCCAGAACCTACTTTTCTGGTAAAAATTGGTGGTGTGTTTATTCAAACACCTGCAATACCTCCAGGAGATGGATTAATGCAACCACTGGCTAACCCCTTGCACTGAGCCTTTTCACTGCTCTTCAAAGAAGCCAAGTCATAACAGTGACTTAAATATATTATTTATTAGGTAACATTCTAATATACTTGGCCATCAGCTCTCAGTGTACCACTGTCAAGGTTCTGTGTACCCTGTAAAACAACAACCAATCGTCTCTAAAAACATTTTTTTTGTTGTTAGAAACTGGCTATGCAAAAGTACTTGGACTAAAAATTAAAGATCTAGTATTTGTTAATTCAGTTATTTTCTTTAAACACCTTCTAAGAGAAAAGAATACTTGCATTCATTCCAAGTCACATTAAATAAAAACATTAAAGTAGAACAGATTTCCCTCACCCCAGATAAGTAATTGAGGATCAAAAGGTCAGGAGTTCATGACTTAAATCCTCTTTTGGATGCAAAGACCAACATTTCATCATGTTTCCTTCTTAACTCCTTACTATTCCCTTATGGAATTCACAGTCTAAGCAAGAAAGAACTTTGGCCCTCATGAAAATAAATCTGTCCCATTAAAAAACACACATTAACCCCAGCTATTAACTTGGTGGACTATTAGCAACTTCTCCTTTGCAAAATAAGACCGTAAGGTTTGTAATTATTCAGTCTTTTTATAAATTATTGCTTTTCTAAGTGACACTCTGTAAGACTATGAAGATGAACTTGTCAGAGCAGAAAAAAAAACATGTACCAAAGGTGATTTTATTTCCTACTGAAAAGGAGTATTAACCACAATGGATACTCTACTTTTAAAAAAACTGACAAAAACACAGCACTTGACATATTTATGCAGGGCCTGCAAACACACATCATTTCCCATAAAAGAAAACCCTAGCTTTAATATTATTAATTTTCATACTACTTCCATGAGACATTTTCAGCCATTTTTTCAAAATGTGATAGCTGAGAAGAGTCCTTCACGAGCAGAAAATGTACCATCATGCTGGTAAACTGGACATGGGTCCTATATTTATTTTTCAAAACTCAAAGTCAGTAACAGTACCAATAATAGGTTTCTCATGGAATTCATGGAAGGATACCACCCCAGTTTCTCATATTGTGCAAATCCTCAGCCATTCATTAAAAGTTACAATACTAATTTGTGGCAGAACTGAATATTCTCGGGTGGTCGGAAAGTCTTTTCTCCAGTAAAACGTTGAAGTTTAATCACAGAGCAGGACTCCCGAATCATGGCACATGTCCCGTAGTGCAATGTAAGCCCATTTTCCAGCTGGCACACGGCTCACCACAGGCTAGTGCCTTTCTTTAGGGGCGGTTTTGATGGCCAGCCCTCCACAGAGTGGAGCACCTCACTAAAAAAACAGTTATGAAATCCTGATACAGATGACCTGCTGTCATTTTTGGTTGTTACTTGCACACTCCAGACACTTACTTACACGAGTTATTAATTATCAAGGCATGGGAATAACTTTACTGCTAACAGCCCATCTTGGGCTGTCTCAGGGAACTGGAGGTAGAAGGCAGAGCAGTTAAGAAGAGCCATCTCAGGCACGAGTTTCATAGAGGGCTCCTCAGCAGTCCTTAGTCACTGCTGTTTGATGGACTGCCTTGGGTCTCCCATGACCTTTTAAAAATCCTCTTACTACCTACCCATACATGTTATTCCCTCCAAGGCTGTTGCAATCCTTAAGCCTTCAGTTTTGCATCACTGGCACCGAGCGCTCAGGAACATAAAACAATTTCAGGCCCTTCTTGCAGTATTTAAGCTATTATTGCAACAGACCTACTTCCCCTTCAGCTCCAAGCCCGTCTTTAAGCTCCCTAAGAATCAATCACGCCACTTCTCCTGCAGCAGTGAACGCCAGAAGATCCTTGCAATAGGAAACCTGGTTCTGGAAATCCCTTTTTATACCCCTGAGGTGGGCTGTAACAGTGGAGAAAGTGAAGTAAAATGGTATGGGAGGGTATTTTTAAAAAGGGGGTGTACAGACACACGAAAAAAAGAACAGCACCCTGCTGCAGCTATGATAAGACACTGCTAAGATTTCAGGAAAGTACATTTGACTGTCATTTAGTCTGGAAGGGAAAACTGATCCACAGTCTGAATTCCCACAGTGCTGGTTACAGCGCTACCCCTGTTGCTAAAAACACGCTGCTCAGCTGCATATGAGAGGAGGAAGAAGCTGGGTAATACCACCTGCATTCACTGGCATGGACTGTAATGAAGAAAAGCATGTAAACAGCACCTTTTTGCACGTTCACAAACAGGCTTCAGCACATGCTATTCTCCCAAAGGTCCTAAGTAGGCAGGATTTCATCTGACTGGTTGAGTAAAGAGATTAGTTCACTTAGTCATTACAATGAGTGTCACATTTCTAGCAAGCACAAGAAAAGGCCCAGGCTGCAGTAGAAAAAAAGAGCTCACTTTACCAATACCAGTGAAGATGATTTTCTCTCAACTGCAATGAATTCAAGGGTTGCCAAGCAGGTTTTTTAAAATACCATTTTTAGGCAGAAGAGACTTTTCTGCTTACAGTTCACCTCTTTCTCACTATATGAAGAAATAGGAACAAAGCACATACTTAGCAATATCCTGTGAAAAAAGGCAAGACTGTCTTTTTCTGGTTTGAATATTATCTACATGGCTCTCATTTCACTGCTCTACTATCATTTTATTTCCTGTGAATTTTGTGTCTTTCCAAGACCAAAAAAAGAAGCATCCCCTCAACCAAATGAAGAAGCACTGTCTCCTACAACCCCATGTGCTCCGTGGACATCTTCCTTTCCCCCACTTGCCCTGGTCTCAGCCACCCATGCTAAATATGGACTTGGGGATGCTGCTAGAGCTGCATGATGAGAAATCAGTAAGTGGGACCTAGTTCACTGCTGCTACCCCAGTGAAGCTGAAGACAGTTATAACAAATAATTGTAAAGGGGATTTTATGTTTTAAATTGTATAATATCTACCTTATGAAGGCGTTTTTACTGAAGATTGACAAAGTGTGGGAAGTGTGAATAGTGCAAGTGTTCACAAATTATAAGGATCCAAAAAAAGTTGAAATGCATGTGTTATAATATTGGGGAGAGGGGAAGAAAGTGGAGGTGTCAAAAAAAAGGAAAAAAAGGAAGGCATTTTGTGAAAAATTTCCCCAGAAAAATTAAAATGGTACCATTTCTTCATCGACTTCCACATTTTGCTGAACCACACCTGCAGTGTTTTTCATGTATTTATGTGAATGCTTGTTCTACAGACATCAAGTCGTTAAAAATACCTTTTGTAACAAGCACTAATAGCAACTTCATGATTACATAAGACAAATACAGCACTCTCGTAACACGTACAGTTCATCTAACAAATTTATCTGAGGTCTATAGCCACATAATCAAATTAAAGATTAATTCGCCTACCTCACTCTTGCTTTAGAAACTACAAAATCCTAGGAAATTCTAAACATACAGCTATTATTAAAATGTATGACTCAACATTAATGAGAAATACAACCAGACTGACTGCTTTAGTACTGTCATAACTGAAAAACACAAAACCACAACATTTTTAGGAACACTGCATATAATCCCCTAAAAGGTAAAGCTTCTGTAAATTTTGATGGATTACTCAAATCATCCTGTGTAGCTAATTCTTACAGCCTCTCGTGCTCAAATGCTGTAGCCTGCTCACGAGACTACCAAAATGGCTTACTAAATACAAACATTCAAACACAGCCAAAGGGGGGAGTGCCAAGGAAGCTGTAGAGCTCAGTAAACCCTTGCTCTACCTCCAGCAAAGGGCAATGTGGGTTTGCAAAAGGCACTCTTCCAAAGAAAGATTAGAAAGCAGAGTCTGGAGCTGAGAAGTTCCTCTGCAGGAAAACTGAAATAAAATGAAAAAATAAGAAAACAGGATGATGTGTGCTATTGTGAAAAACCCCAACAGATTTAGCATGAAAGAAGAGGGCTGCAAAGGGAAGCTGGAGAGAGACCAGCAGACTTGTAGGTATATTCACAGTTTTAAAAAGACATTCTCCAGGATTTTTTTTTCCCTTTGTAACAGACAATGCTGTGCCTTACAAAGACTCTTCAGTCAGGGGTTAGGAATCCTATTTCTTCTGCAAGGAACATAGTCTCAAAAATCTGGATGCAAGACAGACGTTAAGAGTTGCAGTTTATATATCCAACATTTTAACTCGGGGGGAATTGACCGATCCCTCCTGGAACCAAATGGATGACTGGAGCTCATGAGGGAATGATTAACAAAAAGGAAGGGGAAAGGACATGAGCTCAGTGACTGTGACACAGATAACCTAAACCAGATTTCTTAATGTTAGTCAGTATTTTTTTTTTTTGTCCTTCAAAAATGATGCAGCTAGATGGCCTTTCAAGGATTTTACTGCATTTTTAAAGAGAAATTAGTTTACTACATCCAATACACTTCCACAGATACATCTTTTACAGACATACAAACTGAATTTATCAGTACCATAGGCAAAAGAATACTCCAACTCTAAATCAAGACCACTCCCACCTAATAAAAATATTTTCACTTCTTACACTAAAGTCTTGACTCATGCCTAAAAGAATCTTAAAGACATAGAAGACCACATGTTTATACAGAGATCTCAAAATAGATCCAAAGTCTTTGTTTACTTACTCCAGCTCATCCTCTCTAAAGGAATAGCCTAAGAAAGTGATGGAGATCTTAACAGATGCTGTCAAATGGCTGTATATAAAAGCATTTTCTACTTAGTGACAAACATGCTGCAGAAGGATGTAGTTTAGACTGTTATTCCCCAAAGCTCTCAACAGCTGAACAGATTTCCTCAGCATGCAACACCATACAAGAAACGATAATATGTTCAAAAACTTATTTTTGGGCACAGTGAGATCCCACAAAGTAAAAAGCATCCATAGTCCCTTTATTGTACAGTAACAAAGTGGGGAACCATTGTATTTGCCCTTAACTCTTTGGTTACATACTCTGTAAGTGATGAAAGACATAACATCATATGCCAATTAAAATGGATTTGCTTACTATGTCTGGAAAGTGAATCTTGCCAGACTCAGCTGCCAGTATTTTGTATAGAAATCTTTTTGACTTCACCCATAAGCAATATCAGTCTTTGAATGTTGCCAATACCACTGAAACATTGTGGTTTGAAAACCACAAAATTTTAAATGCAAAATATCTAAGAGATGAAGCAACCAGCCTGTTTCTTAAGCAATCACTCTTTGTGTAGCATATACCTACTGTACTTGGGAATTGTTTCTTATCTGATCCATGTTACAAATACTACGAATCTGTGCTGTTCAACAATTAGAGGTTACATGTGTTGCACAGTCTTAAAATAAAAGCATCACAGGGCAATAAAGTTACATTTTGATGCTAGTAAAAGAAAGTATGTAATTTCATACAAAAGGCCGAACTGCTGTGGCCCATCTACAGAAACCATACAGCTTCCCAAGACTATATAGACACAAGTACATCTAAGTGACTGCATCAATTACATTGTATTCTCTGCACCTTTCAATTTTGCATGCAATACCAAATATTCATTAAAACCCCCACTATTTGATGGGGTTTAATGGAAACCAACTGGCCTAGTTTTAATGCATCCACAAGTGTCCACAATTCCCTTTCCTCCCCTCCACAAGTACAAAGCAGCAGACCCTTCTATGAAACAGGTAACCTGGTGTATGCACCAAGGTGCTTCACAGAGAAATCAATTCTCCCAAAATTCAAGCACCAATTACTTTTCTGAACTCCTACATCCTGCCATTTTTCCTCTGAATTTTCTGTCTAGGACATTGCATGTCAGACAGTCCTTGGACGGGGCATTTTCTATTACCATATCTGCTCTTGAACAGAGTCTTAGGTTGCCCTGCAGGTAGAACCCTGCAGGATTCTTCAAAGGTTTTTCAAAACACTCACCAAAAAAGGCAAAACAAATGACATGCTCAAAGAAAAAAAAAAGTATCAAGTTATTCCCTCTTTTCTGATCATACAGAAAAAAACAACCACACTCTTTCATTCTTCCAAAGGTGGTTCAGTTGTTGCAATATATTGGGTTGTAGAATAAAAGCAATGCTCTGACCATAAAACACACAAAACCTTATGTACACAACAGTTTGCCCACTTCCAACTATCCCAATGGGTGTAATGTAAGTCCTCTTCCCACAAACTTGCTTTACACTGTGTAATTAACAGGATGAAAAAAGGAAAAGAATATCCATCTCAGTCACCAAGTAAGAAAGAGTACTTTATTTGTACTCTGTTCCATAACCACACCGCATCAAATAGTGCTTTTTCAGCAGTGAAGGTCAGCAGACTGTATTATATTTATATTTACATGAAAGTGAAATCCCATCATTAACACTTACAATACAAGTAGTGATTTGGGTAATGGAAGTTCATAAATCTACCACATTTAACATCATAAAACAAGGCTATTGAGCTTCAAAAATTTCCTTGAATGAAACAGCGGCAAGCAGGAAAAATAAGTATAATGAAAAAGGTAAGGTGATCTGTCAGTTATTGAGTAACACCATAGTTTTAAGATCAAACACTGTGATTTTCTGGAGAATTTCTGGTATAGCTCTTGAACTTGCATGATTGCAAATGAAAAGCTACACACATGAACCTGTCCTCTTTAGGATGCAGCTTAAGCTCATATACAAGTTGTCATATTAGAAAGTATGCTCCCGTTTTAGCTATTTTGGGCTTGATGCACACTCCCTGTAAGACCAATATGAGTACAGAAAACATATACTTCTTTTTCCTGGTAGTATCTAATACCCTTTATAGAATGAGGAGCAAAAAATCCTCTTGATTCTCATACAGTAACAATTTATTCTAGTCCTATAACTGGTTCTGCAGAGACTTTCATCTTGAGCATTCAATTTATTTGAAAAAAAACTTCAAGTAATTAAAATAAAGATGCAAAGGATGCAAAGAAGCAGACGTCTATAGGCACAATGGTCTATCCCTTCAATTTGTATTTCTTTTTAAATGCATTCTATCCTAAACAGCTCAGGAAGGTAGAGCCATTAAATTGGCCTTTCAGCCCACTTCTGAGATATAAAAAATTACCTCACTTAAATATTTATTACCCATTTTCCAGTTCTTGAATCTTCTAACTGGAATACAATACAGACAGAGCATATTTTCATCCTTACTTGAGTGAGGGTCACCTGAAGTAGTCTTAAACAATTTAAGGTCAGACACCAGAAGCAGTCCTGCAAAAAGTGTATACAGACTACATTTACCTGTTTTCCATATGAACTGCTGTTTGTTTTCCTATCTTATTTCCTTCTTCTGGGTAATTTATGAACTTCAGTAATACTGGCTTCAGTTCCAAAAGTTTGATATATATGATGAGAGCTTCACAGTATGCCAAGGAAACACAGAAGAGAGAACAAATACCTGACAATTTTGGTCAGGTGAAAAAGATGTCAAGAAACGGATGTGTGATTCTGAGGTCCTGCAGACGACATGAAATGAACCCATCCCTGTGCTCATTTACAAACCAACACTTCTACCCTGAAATAACTGTTCACTCACATTATCAAGTCAGTCTATAGCAAAAAAATTGCCTATGATGCTATTTTGGAAAAGGCTGTTTCAGATACCAAAAGGTAGTTCTAGCTTTAATTAGCAGAGTGTTAAATCTGCAGCCAACTTTTCAGTGTTTTAGTGACTTTTCAGTTATTTGGTTATCAGTACCTCATAACTAACATTTGGTATTTCTTTCTTTGCCTTGTGTTGACAGGTGTCACTGGATGCCTGACACTGTCTCCCTGTTTCCAACTGGAATCCATCAGACAGACCCTGACTTAGTGTGCAAATTTAGGAAGGATTATGGCAATGTAGTGCCTTGAACAACAAGAGTCCTGGCACTAGTGCTGAGGTTAACAAAATCCCTCCCCATTCCAAAACTCCAACAGTCTTTGGATAACATTTTGGAACTGAAACTTCAACCCTGCCATATAAGTTCTGTCAGCAGCTCATGATCTTCACAAATGCTGCCTTTACCTGCTGGCATGGGGATGGAGAGGAAAAGAAGAAATATTTCTCCCAACTAAATGTCTCTCAGAAGTTCATAAAAACTGACATCGCAGATGATGAAGTTTTGACCCTGTTTTTGAGCTGCCTCACTGGAAACAAAAGCTGAAAGTGTGAGTATGAGCACGTTCATTTCAACTGTAATTAGAACCCAGGTCAGCAGCACTCGGCTGGCTCCCTTTCTCTTGGCGTGTGCTGCCACCACGAGGATTAAAGACAAAATGCAAAGAATGCAGGAATTTCTCAAGAACACCTGGTGAAGAGCAACACTCAACTGCAAACATTTCTCTGTCAGTCCCACTTCTGGGTCTGTTACCCCATTCCAGCCTATCACTCTTAGCCCCCTCTGAAAGCTTTGAAAAGGTGAAAGTAGGGAGAATTCGGGGACAAATCAAGCAGGGAAACTCTCCAAACTGGCTAAAATGTCTTAAGCTGAGAGTCCACACCACTTTTACTCCTTCTGCCATGTTTATACACAATTTATGCTTCCAAGTTTTATTGAAAGAGAAGGCCTTCTCCTAATCATCTTAGTGGTCCACACAACTGTAAAAATTTTGGAAAAGAGTCCAGTATTCCTAGTGGCAGTAGCACTGCTTCATTAATATCACCATTAAAATGTCATGCATGCTGTTTTGATAAACAAATCTGTTCACAAATTTACAACAACAACAAAGTCTCAAGCAGTCAATTAGTCATTAGTTTTCTCAATATGTAACAGGACAAGCACATCTTCTTTTAAATCAGAAGAACAAAGCATTGGTAATTTTATAGATTATCAGGGTGGACAGACTTGTCTTAAATTCTTCAGCTACATCTTTTGGTAGCAGAGTAAGCCTGCATCAGAATATTTATATTTATAGTGCTAGTAAGCTGATACACACAAAACTGTAGTAGTCAAGGATGTGTGGTCCCCTGAGAAGACAAGAACTTGTAATGACAATATTCACTCACTCATAATACCAAGGCAGATTGCTGCTTTCCAACATCTTTAAGGAAATATGACATCCCCTTAAATATTTATATTTCAGCTTTCCTAATCCACATATCAGTTATAATATGCTATTCCTTCTGCATCAGAAAATGGAAAGTTTTCTCAGCTTTGCTTTTTCTCACAAAACTTGATATCTCTTTTTGAGTTTGAATCAGTTCTATCTCAAAATTCAAGGTAAAATTGCATTTAATGAAAACTGTTTAGAGTGATTCAATGAGTTAGGAACACCCACCCAAAGACCTGCAAGTTTATTATTTGCTCATCACAAATGAGTTTCAAATAACTGATATCTGCAGTTAATATGCACACCAGTACCGTAAATGTGCACATCACATCACCCAAAAAGAAAGAGGATGAACCTATAGGAACACCTTGTACTTGAGCTTTCCTCAAGCTCAACACACTAGTGTATACAGAAGAGTAAAGCTATTTGTCTTGAAAAGTGATGTGATTTTAGAATCACATCTACCACATCTGGGTCAAGATTTATTGCAACACAAAGTTCAACAGATAGGAATCTCTCTATCTCTAAATAATGGGTAATTCCTTCAGTGAATTCCATCACTTGTATGAGGTTCAAGTCAGGCAGCGCAGCTCAGGCACCAGTCAGCAGGAGGGTCTGTTTGTTTAAGCAAATAAGTTTCTGGATGAGTAAAAGTGATCTCACCTACGTCTGATGCATTTGGCAACCCAAAAATAGGAGGAAAGCTCAAGAGATGAAAGGTGAACAGCTTGCAAAAGAAGAATCAGATGCACATTGAATCAACACCAGTCTTGTCTAAGACAAATTTGGTGAGATTCACAGCTTTACAAGAAATAGGGTAAGGCTTACTTAATAGGGTAACCCTGAGTAACACCAGGTACTGCCACCACTCAAACCATTCCCACTAAGTCAAGGACATTCACCATCCATCCTTCCTTCCCAGAGGGCTTCAGGAACAGCAGTTGTAGAAAACATGAAGGGTACACAAACCGTTTTTAAAGCTCTCAGTGTCTTTGGTATCTATCTTCAACCAGAGAAAATTCTCCTTGAAAGAGGTTGGAATAAAATGGCCAAGTTGGAGAAACTGTGAGGAAGGAAATAATTGAATTGCACAGCTGTTATCTGCTACCCAAGCACCAACATGGAAACATATGCTTTTCACCCAAATGTGGTGTAAACTGGAGGGGAGCACAGTGGGAGTGGGAAACTGAAGAAAAGTAAATCACAAGCTGTAATAAACCTTGACAAATAATTTCAGAGTTGCTGCTGCCATGTCTACAGTTAACCACTTATCACTGTTTAACCACAAAGCCTGAATGCAACCTGTAGAGTACATCCCCACTAAGACTATTCACAGCGGTCTTTGTGATTCTTGTTTCGGTGGCAATGGGTTTATTTGAGACTTGAGATGCAAGAAACAATCTTCCTCATATAATATTACAAAATAGTTGAGGAAATATTTACAGGAGTTAACAGGCAACATGTGAGTATTACACAGCGAGACACTACAAAACATAAGGTCCTAGGCATTTGCCTTCACATCCCTAGATCTATGAACACTGTACCTGCCTTTCTGGGAACACCCACAGTGTTCCATCATCTGCATCTATTGTAATAGGGTGTGATGAATGAGCGCCAATCCAGTGCACCTCACTCCATCAAAGTACTCTTAAAGACCTCCTGGCTTTCCAAAAGGACCTATTTCCTACCATTAGTGGAGAGAACGTCTTGTAGAAGTTTTAACTTATATCTGGCAGATGATTGAAAATGTATGGGCCTGAAAAATAAACAACCATAAACAAAACCTGACTTTTGCATGTTCTCATTCATCGGCAAGATGGGGAAACTGATAAAGAACATCTACTAAGCTGTGTAAAGGTTGCAACTCTTTACTAAAGAGCTATTAGGAAGCTGAGAATTTACTTTGGTCTGCAATAAAAACAATTATAAAATTAAAAACATCATAAAAATGCTGGACCAGCCTCTGTCTTCTGCCTACAGAAGTTTCATCACAATATATGGTATTTCATGAGCTGATCTTGAAATTAACCATCATGCCCCCCTCAAGTTCAAAAAAAGTTAAAATCCATGCTGCCTTAATAATGAAATTACCACAAGTTTTCTTCACCAGTTTACTCCCAATTCTCCAAATTGCAAAAACAGCATTAATAGCTCTAATTATGCTAAGGGATAAGCCATGGCAGTTTAGCCACAGAATCCTTCTTCGTTCAGTGCAAGTAAATGGTGAGTAAAGAGCAAGCAGAGGTGATACAATATAAGTTGGTGAAACTGGTGTAAGGAGGCATTTGGCTCAGCCAAGAGGCTGCTACAGTTTTCTTTGAGAAAAAAGAACTGTATGCCTCTTTCGGCCACAGGAAAGTTTGCTTCACTGCACGACTGGTCACACACACAAATCCCTTCATACCCAGCAGCACCGTTCTTCACACCTGAACCAGCAGGTAAGTGGGAATGCAGGTGGAAACAGTTTTGAGTATCACAGCTTCTTTCTGAGCACACAGCATCTGTTCAGATAGTCACTCAAATTCTGCCTAAATTTACTCCGTATTTGTAAACAAGTTATTGAACTTCGTAATTCCGTTGGCTTTTTTAGAGCAACCAGCAACAGCCGGAAGTTACAATACCCTGTGACTCAGTTTCTTCTGAATTACTGACATGGTTTATCCAACACTGACCTCAGCTTAGATAAGATTCCACAAGATTCATTTGTTCTGGCATAGTACCACAGATAAAAGACAAGCACTGAGGAACAGAATAGATGTGTGATCTAAAATAATAAGATAAAATTGCATCATATTTTGAATGGGATTTGGATCCCATTTTGTTCCAATAAAAGAACACAGGATTTCCAATCTGTTAGCAAGCCCACCGATGACATGTTCAACATACTGCACAGAGAAATATTTATGAAGGGTTACTTCATTTCATTTTCATGACATTTTCATTCTGTCCAGACAGGGAACCTGTCTGACAAGTATCTGAGAGTCCCAGATCATTACCATGGCACTGGGACATAGAAACAGTAGCAGAAAGTTCAGTTTCTTCACAGCTGGGCTTTCACATCTTGGATGTGTAACCATCAGAGGAGATCATGCAGCTGCAGTATTATTGCTATGTTTCTCCACTCTCAAGATTATTTAACTTGAGAAGCAGTTTTCAGAAATTAGAGTAAATATCAACATCATAATTTGAACACCAAAGGTAGCAGCTTATTGTAACAGCTCTCTAAAATAATTTTAGAAGTAAGTCAGGTTGTAGGCATCTAAACTAATAGTTGAAAATTAGATGATACATAAATTTGCACATGATCCACTTCTACTTTGATTTTCCATCTGAACAAGAGGAAACATATCAATAGTCCACTCCTTGGAAAAATCCACACTAGACACTAAAGACTTCTGTATACACTGCAAGAATTATTCCCCATAAAAAAGGAAAAGATGACATACAATCAACATGTCACACATTTGCTACTATTTATTCTTTACTGTATATGCTGTAAGGAATGAGAATACTATGTGGAATGCAGAAAGGAAGCAGTCATTTAATCCAGGACAACATAACACATGTTGAAATCAGGCATGTGTACCAAAGTTTGGACAGATACCCTTCGTGATGGGATGCCTGACTTTTGCATGTATATTTGACAGTTTGACCATGGTTAGACTCAAACCCTACTGATCATTGTAGTTGAGTCTTCCTAATGATATTCACTATGTGACACTATCCAGCTGATTCTATTATGTTTTAACCTCTCAGCCTAAAGTTTTCCATCATGAATACCAATGGGTACTTATGACCAGAAGGGAAAACTAGGAAAACAAGCAAAAAAGTGTTTCTGTCAATATTTTAATAAATCTGCTGTTCTGAAATCTACCCTAATTTTTTTAGCACCCTGCTCTTGAGCCAGAAGTTACATGATGCATTTTATAGGCTTTATGAAAGATATTGCATTTCCAGTTTTAAGGCTCAGAATAAGAATACTCTTAGAAAAATACAAAATCAACTCAAAATAAATTCTAAAAAAATTATTAACATCACTTAAATACATATTCAAGGACTGAGCCAAGTACAAAGTCAAACACACCATTAAAACAAAAATTAAGAATATTCTCCCTGAAGGAATTGATACATTCAGACTATGAGACAAAACACTTTTGTAAGTCTTCATCAGCGCTGACCATTTGACTCCAAGTGAAGTTGGCAGAAGACAAAACCACTCAGTACTTCTGAAGCACTTTTGATGACCTGTGCCATAATCAAACTGAGAAATCAGGCACTCGGGAAAATTTTCTGCCATGCTTCTGGATCTCAGCTCCCTCTTCCAACTTAAGCAGTAAATTCCAGACTGATGGCACCACAAAATTAAGTTCACATTTGGGATTCCTGCAGCAAGATTTGGGATTCACAGCAAGACTTACTATGCTTTCAGTGTAAAAGCACGTGTTTTACATACTTTCACATTACAAGACTGACTTATAATTTCAGATCTTTATATACTACAGCAAAATCAGAAACACAACTGCTCCTATACTTGTGAGTAAATTTTCCTCCTCCACAGTTTATGCTCACAATCTATTCTGGAAATTCTTTTAAAAGAAAATGCATGTTTTCTCCACAGGAAGGATCCCTGTGTAGAGAGTTAATTAAAATGCTAGGAGACCAGGCTCCAGTTAGAGCATTTATCAGGGGAAGGGCTACCCTTTGAAATGTTAAATACATTGTCAGCCAGGGATGGGGGTCAAAAAAGATTTTCAAGCCATCTGATGCTCAGAAACAAATGCATACACCTCAGAATCAAAACCCATACTGCCTATGATGGGATGACAGACTTAGTTAGGTATTTTATGAACTTAGAAAATTGTTAGTGCACATTCAGGATGAGTTAAAAAACGAGACTACCCCAACGTGTTCAGAGAGACTTAAGTAATCAGTCAAATACCTATTAATAAAGAAGAGGACTACAAAGGTGAGAACTCTTCCTTTAATTTAGTAAAAGGTTAGAGTAAGTATTGATTTCCAACATGTATCACATATAAAAATTCTGGCAATAAGCAGTTTTTGTAACAGATGTTACCCTTCCTAACTACTATAAAAAAATGCCACCAAAAACCTGACCTAAAATAAAAGCGTTAGTTTACTAAATGTTTGGATTTAAGAGCTTTATGTTTTGAGCTGGACTCCTTTATGGTAAAGATTGTTTCAAAATCTGAATAAGCAATTTTTCAGCCATAGACAAAGAAGGCAAAAAGTAACAAGGGTCAGCTGATTTTAAAGACAGCATTCATAAAAGGTCCAAGCAACTGCCTGCAAGACCTAACATAGTACAGAAGACACTTCTGGAAAACAGCCAGTAGCAAATAAAAGAAGAAAACAAAAAACACAACATCATGAGATTATCTTTTTTCTCCTGTGCTGCTCTGTAGTAGCAGTAAGTATTTAACTGGCCTAGTACTTCATCTTGATAAAGCATTTTCAGCTTGTTGAAACTATCAATTTAAATAAGCAGCTGGTTTCTTTTTTAAGAAAAGGACATGGAACAATTTCAAACACCCTCAAACCAGACTACATAACAGAGATGAAAAGGACCAAGCAAAGTACTGCTGTTTCCAGAGTATCTCAAGCTAAAAAAATTATTTGTTGTACAAGAAATCATAACAGCAGCATCCTCTTCTGCACCATGCTAGACTAAGACGTGGTTAATCAGTTTCACTGTTTAACAAAACCATTCATATTCACCCAAGTTAGGTTCTTTACCTTAAAACAGTAACAGCAAATTTCCTGTGTGTCAACACAAATAATTCGATTAACAGAGATTCTTGCCCTCTGTCTTCACAATGTGATCCAAACAGTTCTTTTCTTAATGTTTACAGGATAGCACTCTACAAGAAGGATCGGAGCATGCCCTGCAAATCACAACAGATAATGGTGTAAGGAATGTCAATCACATTTACTACTGCTCTATGAGATAACCTGAAGGCATCAGAGAATCAAGGGTTTTTTCAGGTATGAGATGCCACTATTTAGATTACACACAGTTTGAGAAAAATCACATTCCATCAAGCACAGGACTGGAATCTACTATCTAATGCCAATGAATCAGTAATAAGTTATTTGCCTAATTAAAAATAAATACCTGAGGAATATTGACAGCAAACACAGTTGATTAAGTTGAAGGCTTATGTCAATATAATTTGATATTATAAATAAGCATAAACATGTATGCCTGATGTTATTCTGCCAACAATCAATACAACACATTTTAAGTGAATTGGGAATCAGATAATATATGGATTTCAAGAATGAAGTGCAAACCATCAACTAGTTACAGTAAACTTTTGCCCACTGATTAAAGATACCACTGTCAATAATGTTAGCTTATCAAAAGACTCAAGTGTGGACAAGCAGCAACACTGAAGAACAGCAACTATGATAAACCTGGTACACTCAAGTAATATTCTTCCACGAGCCACTGCAAGGTCGTCTCTCCAGGAGCAGCAGAAGCAGAGTACAAAGATTTTTATAGGCCAGTTTCAGAAACACTTGGATATATACTAATTATGAATTCTCAGATAAATTAAAAAAAAAATTAAACCAGTGTTTCCCGAAGAAAAGAAACACAAACACCATTAAAACGGGCAGTGCTCACTTCTGACACATTGGAAAAAACAGTCAGACAAGAGCAATAGGTGATGAGCATGTTTAGCTTTTAAAAAATATATTCCAGACTGTTTTCTTTCAAGGAATGGAGTAACTATGTGAGTTACAGATACAAAACAAGATGGAGAAAGCAAGTGTAGTATGAATTCCAACCCAGTAGAAGTTGGATGGGTGGGACAGTGTGTTCTGTTCTAAACTAGGGTTCAAAACAATAATGACAAACAAAAACTGCTTGAATACTTTTTATGAAGTAATAGTTCAATATTCATATTAAAATTCAAGCAACTTATGAGTTTAAAGCACAGAGACTATGAGGAAGTGAAATTATGTTCCATACATAGTCAAATGGAAAAATCTTACTAGCCACTTCTGGACTTTAGTCTAATTATTCATAAACTCCTAAAGTCTGCTCCATTGTCTAACTGCTTACCTCAAGCTGATGAAGCAGCTACCAATATCAAAGTCTTTATCAGTCTAACTTCAGAGAGATAACTGTGTTAGGGAATAAAGGACTAACTCAAAAGATGCTGTCTATTTATTTAGGTGGGACTCAGTAGTACTTTCAAATTATTTTTGTCTGACAAAAGACTAAGAGAGATTAATTCAACATTTCTTTGCACATCATGTGAACAGACAATTAATTCAATTTTCTAATTACTCTTTTATCAGATTATATAATTATCTTTTATCAGGGTATCAGGATAGATAATACATATGAAAAAACACCTCCACCAACAATCCCAAAACGGCAGAAGTTCTTACTTTTAAAGTAAGGGTAGGAACAGAAAAAGAAAAAAAAGAATAGTTTTGCTTCCACACTTGTCCAGTCATCTTTATCTTAAGAGAAATGCTGTCATTAAGAAAAGGTTACATTTCAGTGGCAGTCAGCATAGCAGGATGTACTGATGTGATGCTGTTTTGGTTTGAGAAGGTTATGTGTTTGTTTTGTCCTGCACACAATCTACATGTACTAGAACAGGAGGTGCTGCAGAACCCTGGCAGACTGTGACACTGCTCACACAACCAATGCACAGAAACCCAGAGAAACTGTGGTATTAAGATGAACAGCCTCCCCCTAGAGCAGATTAAGGTATTAACATGTACCTGCTCTTCAGCATTGGATAGAGAATCAGACCAAGTGTGGAACAACTGCTCATTTTGTTTCAGAGCATCAGAACTATTCCTGAAACACCTGGACCAGGAGCACAAGCAGTGGTACTTGTTGATAGTATGAAGCAGCATAAAAAGACAGTCCCATCTTCCCTGCCTACCCTCCAAATCCTGCTCCAGCATATCTGAAAGGTTGTTTGACCTTTTACTGCATTGCTTTAGCTTTTCCTGACATATTAGAAAGCATTAATTCAGTCTCTGGCAGATAGATCACATATCTGTGAATCTGCTTTAATTAGACAAGGACTACTGCCAAATGGGAGTCGATAGGGAGTCGAGTGTTCTCCAGGTGATCTCTTCTGCATTAAATGATGAGCAACTTCAAGTATCAAAAACTACTCTTGTCATTCCAGCTTTTCCATGAAACAGCTTTTCTTCTACTTCTGGCAGTTCAAAGACATAGCTGACATACACCTAGAGCCCTGACAGAGGAAAGTTCTGCATACCACAAGTCAAACACCAGCACAGGCAGTTTTTTTTTCTTTTCCCCCCACTTCTGCTGAGCAAACATTTTCACCTCTACACAGAGTTAAGAAGTAGAAGGCCCTTGGAGTGAATATGGAGCCCCCTAAGATATTATTGTGGTTTCCCCATGTTGGGGGTTACGTTTTTTCCTTTTGTTTTTTGCTTAAGGAATTTGTTTTTCCCCATGGCTATTGGGAGACAAAGTGCTGGGTACTTAAGGGTGCTTGACCAAAACAAAGAGTTGCTCTGGGAGGGGGAGATGAGTTTCAGAGGGCAGGTAAAAAACAGAGCTGGAGGAAGCTTGATTCCTCTTGCTCTCTGGGCACTCATCAGAGAGGACATGGTTCCACCGTCACCAGAAGAGCCCCGGTCCTGGGAAAAATCCTGTATCATCTGCTCGCGTGGCTGGGAATTCTGCGCTCCTCAGCTGCCCTGCCAGAGAAGAGCTGGCCCTGCCCCGCCACCCTGGCTCCTTCGCCCTGCTCTGTTTGCCACAGTGCGACCTGCACATCCAGCCCCCTGCCTGCCCAGGGACACCCAGCCGTTCCCAGCTGCCAGCCCATGAAGTTGCACCATTTCCAGCTCCGTGCTCCAAGAGTCCTGCGGGGCCACCGAGACCAAACTGTCCTGGGTTTTGGGAAGCAAGGCTTTCAAGGTTCTTGGTACTATTTTGATATTAATGCTGTAGTTGTTGGGGGGGTTTTGTTTGCTTTGTTATACATACTAGTAAAGAGCTCTTATTTCCTATTCCCATAACTCTGCCTGAAAAAAAACCTGCTTTAATTCTTTTTTTTTTCCTAAATTATAACAATTTGGAGGGAAGGGATTTGAATTATCCAGATACCTGTCTTTCAAACCAAGACACCCCATTTGAAAAACCCCAGACTCTAAAATGAACAAAACACCAACTGTCCTGTTTAAATAGTAACCAAGTTGGAAAGACACTACTGAACAAACAAACTCACGAACTCAGACGTCTCACTGAGCAGAATAAGAAAACTTGATGGAGCAGCCATAGAATTTGGAATAGCAGATTTATGCAGTCAGAGTGCACAAGGAACTTCATGGAAGAGGGACTGCTATGGCTCCTAATCCGGAAGCAAGATGTCAGGAAGCATGACATCAAACTCAATTCTAGCGTTTCTCTATTGGTCTTCCACTGAGGCAAAATAAATGCTTTACAACACTGAAGAATCATAGAAAGTGTAAAAATATCCCCAAAATTAAGGAGAAAAATGCATTTACCAAAAGGAACAATGGATGGCAGTTATTTAAATATAGCTTGTTATCCAGTCTTTTTCTAAGTGTCAAAAGCTTGTGTTCCTGTCTCAGTATGATTTCATCTGCAGGGACAGTTCAGATTAATATGAATTTGAAGTACAGCTCTGTTAAACAAAACAAAGCCATCAGAATTTACATGACAGATGGGTGGTTTCTTGCTTTTTTGGGTATTTTTGTTCCCCTCACCCCACCTCAAGTGTGAGAAAATACTCTCAAGAATTTGAGATTTCTGTTCTTCTTTCAAAACGTTAAACCAAAGGAGGATCAAACACTCAATCTAAATCAGAATTATTGTCCTGTCGTTCCCATCTGTTTTCATTCATGGAAGTATTTTCAAGAGATAAAAGCAAAACATTTGAACAGCTACTCTTCTGCCTTCAGCCAAGCTCAGAAGTCAGTAGACCCAATGAATAAAAGGATATGAAAATCTTCTTAAGTTATAGCCTGTCCTTCATGCCATTTTCCTGGTTGTTTATACATGCCTAGGTTTCACAGCATCACACGGAACAGTACCAGACTTACTTACAATGTACTATGAGGTTCTTAGGCACAGCTGAAGCAGAAGAATGTCTCGTACACATCAAAGAACTTTAAAATTTACTCAGTTTTTAGTATTAGGTGATGAAATGACTAAATTAAATTAAAGCAGACACATTATGAGATGTAAATGCCTTCCATAGCATCCTGCCACTTAGAGAGTCATTTTGCCTATTTAAAAATTAGATTTAAAAAAGGCAAACAAACCAAACCCTACCAAATCCACATCTCCTCCAAACTCTTTGATCATACCTTTTCAGATTATGAAGTGGTTAATTCTGTGTATGTCCTTTATACAAATTATTATATTCTTCTGCATTTTAGGTTTATAGTTTATAAAAACATAAAAAATTAAATACATCTTTGCAAAGGCTGACACATTAGAAGTGCTTAGTATCATGTTCCTATCTCTGCTAGACAGTGAATTAGACAAATACAGGAAGCTCAAAACAGGCAGATGATAACACCATAAGTCTGTCTTCGAATTAAGATGTCCAGTGAGTCAAAGGATGTTAAAAAAGCAATCTTGTTACAGAATCCACTACACTTGCCCTGTGCTTATGAAGATTTAAGGCTTTGAGATATAATGCATAATCCAACCACATATTCTTGCAGGTTGGTTTATCTTGCATGGACTCCTCAGAGCAACCTCCTGCGCTTTCAGTGGCCGCGTATGCACGCACAGACAAACGAGTGCGCCTCTATCTGAAAAAATATCATTTGGAGTAGAAAATTACAATCTACAAAAATAATTAATTCAAACATCAATCGGGAAAGAACGCCTTCACTTAAGGAAAAAACCCAACTTGCTTTTGTTGTGCTTTTGTCCTCCACATGTGAGGCATTTGGGAAAATAAAGATGATTCTGAAGAAGGCACTGCCTAACACCATGAACTGCATTCTGCATTTGCTCCAAGACACAGAACGATGAAGTCCCCATAGTTGAGAGAGTTGGAGCATAGCAGAGTTGACAATGTCTCAGTAATGTTCACCACCGTTTTCAATAAAAGATTAAGTTGCTTAATATAAATTACACTTGCACACAATACTAAGGATCCGTGTTCACCCACACTTTTGGCAGGTTAATGTAGCTTTCATTCTTCATGGTGGAAAAATACAACTCTTCCTTATCCATTTTAATCCACAGATGACAAATTAAACACAGAGTACATCTAATGTATCAAAAAGTATGGATTGTCAAATTAAGAAAGAGAGGCTGGGGGTGAAGAAACGATACCCACAGAGAGTAAGGACTGAATTTATTACAGTCAGGTTTTTATTACAGATTTTTTCAGCCTGCTACTTATCTCCACTGCATGCACTAACCCAAATCACAGAGAGAATGGTCCCCTTTTCTGAAGATCACCTAGATAATTTGCTTGAATTGATTGCTGAGAAGAACTTACTTTTTGCCCTTTAAAGAAATTAAGTCCTCTTAAAAGAAACTGTTAAAAAGGTATTGTCTATAGAAAAAGTGCAAAACTCTTCAATTTATTTTTAAAAATTATTTTAAATACTTGGGGGGAAAAAAACCCTTCTAATTTTAAACAGCTTTAAGCAGCAAAACGCATGTTGTTCCCACAATGTAAATTCTTCTGTAAAATAAAGATAACAGCATAGGATTTATAATTCTACCTGGATCTGACTTACTATGGTAATGGTATTCTCAGAAGGACAAATTTATTATTCTTGAAACCTAACATTACCTTGAATGTACATGGCATCTATAATTCTTCAAACTTAAGTTTAAAACCAAACAAACATAAAATACCAGATTCTGAAGATACAATTCAAGTTTTACTTCAAAGAGATCTTATCAGCTAAGATGTTCCAGTACAGGTGATTGATGTTACACCTTATGTTACAGACACGAATTGGCGGCTTTTTTCTTGGATTTTTTTATCTTCTGCCCATGAACACAGAAAAAGAAAATAATAAATCCTTTCTTAAGTAGTTTTTACCTATTCTGGCCCCAAACAGCACACATTTCCCTCTTTGTACAGTTTATTCTGCAAGGCTTTAAGTTCTTAAACTTTTATTTAATATTCATGTGCAGACAAATCAGAAGACACAGGATTTTCACACATACACATCCATACAGTGCTACAGGGATAATACGAAATATGCTAGTCAGTGTATTTAACATGCCTATCCACTCTTGGAAAAAGCATAGAGATGATGTACACAGGCCAGATACAAGGCTGCACTTCCTCCACATCCTGCATAAGATTCGTAAGATTCTATCCCTTTTATGCAAAAATAAGCGGTACCTCTGTTGTCTTATTTACACCATTTTGTTTCTCTAGTGCTATTCAAAAATCCATGAAGAAGAACCATTTCTACATCACTCAGCAAAGGCAAAATGTTTCTACAACAGGTATAACCATCAAGTAAGTTAAATTTGGTAAGCAGAAGGAAGGCCAGGTTTCTCCCACAGCTTGGCCAGACTGCTGGATTAAAACAAACAAAAATTTTTTAAAATTAATTCAACTTTACAAGCTCAAATGGTATCTGACTTGAAAAAGTAAGTTGGGGGAAGCCATGGCTCTACAAAAAGCTCCCACCATTAAGTATTTCCCCTAATCAGTAGTTGCACTGTGTCAAAAAATGATAAAATGAAAGAAAAAGAAACTGGGTGTGGGGATTGGGCAGTGGAAAGGGATGAACATATATTTCAAATTGTATTCAATTCAAATTGTATTTCTTCTAAACTATTATGGGGAGAGAAGGCATGGGGAAAGGAAAAAAATATTTAAATCGAGGAGTTTTACATACTCTTCAAAATTTCATCAGTCAAAAAGTTACAATGGTAATGGGACCTTAAAATGACGTAAGATACATGCAAAGTTTGGTTAGTTAAGACACTGCATTCCAATAAGCATTCATGGAACACACACTGATACACAAAATTTGTCTAATAATCAAAGGTTCTAATCAACAGCTGCAGAACACACCCTTCCACAGCACTTAAAGCCCCTCAGTAATACTACACTCAACACAGGGAAAAAAGATTTAGGGTTTTTTTTAAATATCCAGTGACTGAAGATAAGCAAAATCAAAGAATTGAAATAAGTTAAAGCATCTAAATATGGGCTAAATCTAATTAGCTTTTAATTTATAGATAAAGAAAAGCTAAGTATTGTAAATCAGGGATTGTTTTCAGTATACTTAAAACTCCCTCAAAGTTAAGAACTGATGCCAAATGTCCTGATGACTTCTGCCTACTGGTTTCCTCCTGTGCAACGAGTGCATATGCCACTTCCTGTGATGCTATAAGTTACAACAAAAGCAGAAGAGCTTTTGAAAAGACATGCAAATTATGCAAAGTATTAGGGATTATTACATCAGTCAGTATTTCCAGCCCAGGATTTCAAAGTATTACACTGCATTATTACATTGGTCAGTATTTGCAGTCCAGGATTTCAAAGTCCTGAAAATATCTGTTCCTACCAATTACCTGTGCATTATCTCCATATTAGAAGTAGCTGGCTGTAAGGTTCCTAACTATGCCAAGCTCCCTTACAGACCAGGGAAGGAGTCATCTCTGGTGCTAACAGAAAAACACCTCAAGCATTCAACCTTATGCAGACACGAGGGAAGTATCACCACATCAAGCTAAACTATATTCAGGTATTCATCACAAAGCATAAGTGACACCATATACAAGTAAAAATTACATTTAAAATAAAATGCATTAGGCTTAAGATTTAAAATTTGAGGATATATGATGAACTTAGGGATGTGCTGATGCAGAACATACATGAGACTGTAATTTTAGTCTAAAAGCCACTGACAGACCAGAAACTCTCTTTGCACAAAAAGTTCATTTCTGACAACAGTCATTTGGTGCATAGTAAAGAAAAGAAAAAAAAACCCATTACCTTTATTACACACCTCTGAGCTTTCTGGGATCTCCTATGTAGGAGTTTCCCAAGCTTGACAAGGCATCTTTGTGTTTGATTTCCATCAGTTCAGAGGAATGTTTTCTGTATGTTTTCTATTCTTTTGTACATGAACATCACCAAAGATATCTAAATTTCACTATCAAGTCAATACTTAAATATCATGTAAGTAGTTCCAGTACATTTTAAGTGAAGAAAATTATTATCTCTGTTTCCCCTTCCTCAATCCTTGTATCATTACTTTCAGTTTCTATTGAACAGAAAAGCTTTTACTCAGAACACTTTCAGTTTCAATTTAGCAGGGAAGTATAAAAGATTGTGTTCTGCTTGAGGAAGTCATCCAAAGTTAGGATAGCAACCAGGACTGAGGGTAAATGGAAAAAATAGGAGTCAGAGGTCAGAAGACAACAGCTATCTAGGAAAAAAGAAAAATTCAATCTATAGCTTACTTCACCATTACCTGAGCCTTAATTGTACCACAATGGTTAACACTCTGTTTAAAGCCAATTCCCCTTCACCCCACTTACTCACAAAATAGTTTAAAATACGAGACTGCAAATGAGAATGTAAATTGCTTCTATAAAGTGATTTGTAATGTTCTTACAGTTTCTAGGAAATCAGCAGCTAAAACAGAAGAGAGTGAGTGCAGTTCTCTGGAAAAAAGGACCAAACACAAGACAGAAAGCAAAGCTGCAAAACTCCAATCAAGCCCTGCAAATATGTTCCATAAATACATATGCTTAAAAAAACCTCTTCATCTCAGGGTTAGTAAAAACATCCTAAGAACTCTGCACAGATGAACACTCCATTTATAAAAAGAAAAGGAAATAAACCCCCTACAAATAATACAACACACAACAATCAATCAACTTCTTGTATTTTTAACGTGGATGTTAAGCAAGAAACAGCTTAACTCTGGTGGAAAGCCAGTTTCCATTTTATGTGGGTTCTTCTTTCAGAAGAAGAAAAACAAATGGACCCAAAGCATGTCTGCTGTTACTCCAGTGTGCCACTAAAGCCTCAGCATCACAGCTACAGCCACCTGATACCTAAACACCCATCTATGTGGGAGGCACAGAGAGAGCGCTGATCTTGAGCACTTACTGCACACCCTCCCTTTCACAATCTCTGGTTATGACAAAACACATTAAGTGCTTCCGAATGTAGGTTAGGGGAGAGTGTCAAAACATCACGTGCAGCACCAGACATTAGTTGGGGGGAAGCTGTGACAGGCAAGAACAAGCTCTTTGAGAGATATTTACCAACATACACTACAAAAAGCCTTTGAGGCTTCATAATATCTTGGTAACTTATATGCACAGCTCATCACAAAGCTGATTGTTTTCATTTGACATAATAAAAGAGTGAGCGTGCTTTTAAGGAAAGGTCATTTTCAAAGATTTATAAGCTTCTCTTCCAATATACAACTTATTTAGACTCGGAGATTCTTAGTATTCTTATGTTAGTGCATTTATTTGCATACAGTTTTGATATCTATAGCAGCTCCTTAAAATTTACGTCATGTTTTTCTCTAAAATTTCAATAATATGCTCTAAACTTGCCCCAGTAAATGCAGGAGCTATACAAGGACAAGCCAAAATGAGGCTATTATTTACAAACTTGTGTTTAAAAAAAGAAACACAAAGCCCACGCCAATGCTGTTGCTCAACTTTGTTTGTTCTGTGACGGTGCTCTGCTTTCACCATTTCGCCTCTGCTGGGCATTTCCTCCATGTTGATGTACAAAAATATTCCTTCTCTCTCTAGCAAAGGTATGCTTTTCAGGTTCACTCTGCCAGAAGACCTTAGGGACAGGGATCCAGTTATTAACAACTTGAAATGCTATAGAATATCAGGCTGGTAATATTCTTTATTTTAAAAGACCTTTGTGTACATTCTAAGTCTTTTCCTCTGTGCAAGACCGAAACCTATTACCTTGTGCAATGCAATTTTGCTTTACTCTTTCTCTGACAAATAAACCCTTCCCCATTCTAAATAATTTCCTCTTATCTACAGCAGCATTTCCACTACTTTCAAAAAGCAATACAAAGCACCTGCAGCTCTTCCTACATCCAAATGAAACATTTAAGGCAGGCCCTGATCTGCAAGGCCTGAAACAATAATCCAACATTTCCTCCCAGCAATATGGAGATCAAGACAATCTTTTCTGATTATGCCACGGATTTTAAACAAAATTCAACACAGGGAGTCTTAGGAGTGCTGAATTCCTTTTAGGGTGCCAAAGGTCAGAGATGATTTATTTTTCAAATGGCATTGTTTCTGAACAGGTGTTTACTGCTCTGGTTTACTATGACAACCACCCATGTTATAGACTACACACAGCGTCTATTTGTTACAATTCTTTTGTTCAGGCAATGATAATCCTCTCCAGAGGAAGGCCACCAAACAGAGTCTCTTCCTTCTTGCAGCCATACTAGTCAAAGCATACGTTCAGATACTTCAGGAGGAAAAAAAATTAAAATCTTAAATATTTCATTAAAAAAGGTGTATTGATGAGTTAACTACTGCAACAGTTCCAGAATCAGAAGAGACACTTTACCACTACTACTAACAATAATTCCACGGAGTATGAATTACATCTTCGTCCTCCTTCCTTTCTACCAGCTGCACTAGTATCCTACAAGCTGGTATTTTATGGCTAATAATAAAGTCCATTATTTGTTTTTTGGAAATGGAGCACTACAGTTCTGGCATACCTTTTGTCCACTGCTGTATTTCATATTTTCTCCTACCCTTACCCACCAACAGGAATGACGGAATCCAGTAAAATAGAAACCGAGTTTTATAAAGAAGGATGTAAAGCCTACCCCAAATCTGGAATGCACTTAGATAAGCACCAAAACTCCGTACCATGCAACTTTACGAGAACAGGCAAGGAAGCTAATGCAAATCAGTATTTTCACGCTAACAGAAAACAGAGATTTATGACCACAGCTTAGAGCCCAAATAAGCCCTCTGCTCAGACCATTAAAAAAAAAAAAAAAAAAAAAAAAAAAAAAAAAAAAAAAGCCCTGCAGTATGACTGTTCTGTTTCCTGCAGGAAATGAGATGCTTGTATTAGATACCCCTGTGGTTTTCATACTGTAAATGTATCAGCTGGTACAAATCCTCTGGAGAGGACTATTAACTAATGCTTAGAAAGAGCAGTGGCAACAGCAGACCGCACGTAGCACCTCTGAGAAGAGGGGACAAAAGCTGGCAAGTCATCCCTAAAAAACCTGAGAGCCAGCAGCTGAAGAACACATCTTGTAGCAGAGACGATGTCTGAGAAATGTACATATCTACAGCCGCTTATTTCCCCTTACTCCGCTCACTGCTTCTTTAAGGAGCCTACCGCTCATCACCACTCCTCTCATTTAGGAGCCTCAAGCCGCTCCTCCATCCCTGGCCGCACGCGGCACAGGAGGACCATCCACAGGCTACAAACATCTCATGCATGCATGGCCATTTTTCCTCCTTTCTACTGTGCTTTCAAAAAATTATTATCATTATCACTACTATTTTCCGTTAATGTTTCCGAGTTGCGAGGTCGCCGAGCGAAGTTCCCGGCGCGGGCGATGCCCGGGCAGGGCTCCTCCACCCGGGCAGACCCCGCTGCTCCCCCACCCGCATCGCTCCCGCCCGCCCGCCTGGGTGGAGCCGCTCGCCCTCGCCCGACAAGCGCCGATCGCGTTCTCCATTGCAAAACCACTGCCAGGGCCAGAAGCGGGGAGGAGAGGCCAGGGGGAGGAGGAAGGGAAAAGAAGGTGTAAACCTGTCTGGGGGAGAGCCCGGGGACGGACACGGCTCGGGGGGGCGG